>CM029384.1:24536144-24588644 GCA_017165825.1 Hepsetus odoe
CTGATGGTATGTCTGAAAAGAGGCCTCAGATATTTCTGGATGTGGGTCTGTATGGAGGAAGGGTGCTGAGTGGCAGCGACACTCAGTGAAGTCAGTCAACCAATAAGCCGATTAATTCCTTTAACTTTTATTGCATAGCGCTTTACTCCAACCGCAGCATAAAGAGCAAAGCGAGGAACCAAGACCCGAAAGGGAACCTCCCTATGACCATGAGGAGGAACCACTGAGAGCATACAGGAGTAAAGCAAAATCCTCCATAAGAGCATGAAGAAGAATCACTTACAGGAACCTCTCTAAGAGCATGCAGAGGAAACTTTGAGAGGAACCAGAACTCAAAAGAAAAGTGCAGAAGAAATACTGAGAGGAAACAAGAGTCAAGAATAGAACCTGCCTAAGAGCATGAAGAAGAAACAAGAGCAAACGAGTAAAAAAAAAAAAGAAGAGCTTTGGGACGTCCTTCAAGAAGCCTGGAGAAGTGTACCTGACTTAAAGAAAGGAGCTGGTCTAAGAGAGTTGAGGCTATGCTGAAGAATAACGGTGGTGAATATTGACTTTAAAGCTGGTTAGAATGAAACTCTCTGTGTTTAGACTGGAGTTACATGTGTTTGTACACAAATCACTGAACTACTGTCTCACCTTCATACAGGACAGAGAGACAGGAGCACTTTTACCTGGAACTGTTTGTTAGAAAATAACAACGATCAATTAGAAAGGACACCCCAACCACCCGCACACTCACGCTTTGGAATTTCCATTTACCGTGCAACAAGAGGGAGGTGGGTCATTACTCTGTCCTCATTTACCCCTCCCTCATTCAGAGACCACATTCGTCATATCTCTCTCTCTCTCTGTCTTTCTCTGTCTCTCATCCAAGGCTCTTTGTGCCGTGTACTGTCGGTGCTGAAAACGATACGAATTGCCTCCCAGGTCCTCCCCGTCCTAATGCTCCGATTGGACCCCAGCCATTTCCAATGCTGCTTTAAAGCTGTTTTTTTTCCCTTTAATGCCTTTTATATTTGATACAGGCCCTCTGTCTGTGTTTATATTCTTCACAGAAGAGCTGCAACTATCAAAAGGTGCCCCTGTTCTGCTTCATCATTTATCAAGTCTTTTGTAAAAGAGAGAATAATGAATCGTTAAAGCTTTCCCCCTGTATCCTGTGTCAACAGCGCCATCAGTCTACGAGGGAGCTGCTCACACATGTCCTTCTGGGCATATGAGGACGTTTCTGAGCCACCAGCCACAGGGCGTTGTTTTTAGAGCTCTCTGGGAACTGCCATTAACATCCTGGGAGCAATACTGAAGCTTTCCTTTCACTAATAATACTACAGTACATAGTAATAATAGTACAGGCTAGAGGTTTACAGGCAATGCTAACATAGTGAAAGTCTGTCGTTGTGAGAGATGATCATCTCTCCATCTCTCTCCTCAACCAAGGTTGTGAGAAACCTGGGGGTGATGAACGATGACCATTCACCCTTCTTCTGACCAGGTTCCATCGCTCAGTCGTGTCACTTCACTCTGATCAGCGTCAAAAATCAGGCCGTTCCTGACTCAGTTCACCATCCAACTTCTGGTTCAGGCCATGGTTCGCTCTTTCTTTCACTACAGCAATGTTCTGCAAAGTGAAACCCCTTTAGATTAAAGATTTCTTTGTCGCTGACACAGTTATAGAAGTACAACCAGCAGTAAAATGTGTCTCCTTAGTCACTACAAGACCATCTAAAGACTAAAGAATAAAAAAAGAGAACTTATTCTGGATACAACATAATAGAGGATGAGTGTAATTAGAATACAAATGAAACAAAAGAAATTATACAATTAGGTAATCAAATAAATTTTGATAAAAACTGTACAGGTTTAAAATACATTTGTAATATACAAATATGCCTGAATATAAAAATATACAAAAGGCTAAGGGATAAAAGAAACAGAAGTATGTAAATATGAAGGAATGAAATGCAGGCTAGGCTGTTATGATGCTATACAGAGGACGTACAGCGATTATGTCTGTAGAAACGTAAAATACCAAAGAACAGCGCATGATCATTGCTGCAAATGATCTTTACTGACAGACCAGAACATTTGTTCCACATTTAATCTGGAATAATCATTTAGTTTGACATCATGGAGAAAGAACCCCTGGAAATGTATTTTGCATACAGAAAGAAAGTGTAGCAAAAAATCTTCATTAGTAAGTAGTCAAGATGTAAACCAAGTGGTTCTGGTGGGTTTAACATATAATCCACTGATCCATAAATATTCATGAGGGTGGTGAATGGAACATTAAAGTTAAAAAAAAAATCTAAGTTTGAGTCTGTACCTGAGCAGTTCTCCAGATCTTCCTGAAGGACAGTCTTGTTGTCTCTCATGTTCAGTCCAGTCTCTGTACCTGAGCAGTTCTCCAGATCTTCCTGAAGGACAGTGTTGTTGTCTCTGTACCTGAGCAGTTCTCCAGATCTTCCTGAAGGACAGTGTTGTTGTCTCTCATTTTCAGTCCAGTCTCTGTACCTGAGCGGTTCTCCAGATCTTCCTGAAGGACAGTGTTGTTGTCTCTCATGTTCAGTCCAGTCTCTGTACCTGAGCAGTTTGATAGTTCTGTGTTGGTTAATCCACACAGTGATCTACGTCTGAACCTTCAAGCAGAAGAAAAGCGTCTAATTTAAGACATGAAGCAGTGAAGAAACAGGAGCAGATGATTAGTTTACTGCTGATGCTGAACACTGAGTGGGTGGAACACCTTTATCTAGAACCTTGTGTCTTCAGTTACTTTTTCCAAACATTTGTTCCAGTTTCTTTCATTTAATCGACTCAATCAATGAGAATCAGACAGTCCAACAGGAAACAGGATTTTGACTCCAACAAGCAGATTCACTACAGAATCTACAGAAATGACTCTACAGAACTTTATACACACAGCTGCTTGTCTCTCGTTTTCACTCTTATATTTCTCTTTTATTCAGAAAGCCTTGGCACAACCATGTTTAGTTACAGCACTGCCAAAGGACAACTGAAATACGCAAACACTGAAATAACTCTCTCTCTCTCTCTCTCTCTCTCCCTTTCTCTCTCTCTCTCTCTCTCTCTCTCTCTCCCTTTTTCTCTCTCTCTCTCTCCCTTTCTCTCTCTCTCTCTCTCTCTTTCTCTCGCTCTTTCTCTTTCTCTCTCTCCCTTTCTCTCTCTCTCTCTCTCCCTGTCTCCCTCACTCTCTCTCTCTCAGGAGCCAATCTGAGCGAGGGATCGAGACTGAGTGAGTGACGTGAGGAATTCCCGGTAAGCATGTGTGGAGTACTGTGCTGATTGGTGGAGTTTGATTTAAGATTTGCTGTCGGTCTGACGAGAGCCAGAGAGCTCATACATCACGGGTGCTGAGTGGGGACTCCAACCTCACAGCTGGGGGAGAGAGAGAGAGAGAGAGACAGAGAGAGAGACAGAGAGAGAGAGCGCTGGAGCAGGGAAACAGGGTGAGAGAGGAAAATGATGGAGAGACAGAGTGGGAGTCATTGTGTGGTTGTGAACTGAATGAGGACATTCTCATCACGTCAGTCCTGGAGAGCTCTGACCTGAATGACATGAATGAGACTCACCATTTCCACATTTTTACAAACCATCACTGTCCCAGCAGGACTGAACCCTCAATGAAAATTTGAGATTTTAATTATTTTAAATATCCAAACTAATTTTATCCAAATAAAGAGTGTAAAGGTTTAGTTTGGTGTAAAATGTGTAAATAAAGAGTGTAAAGGTTTAGTTTTGTGTAAAATGTGTAAATAAAGAGTGTAAAGGTTTAGTTTTGTGTAAAATTAAGTGTGAAGGAGAGAGAAGCTGTTCTCAGTGAAATGAAGCAGAACTTCCAGTTGTTGAACTGTTTGTGGGTTCTGTTTAAACTGAAGCTCATTTGAGACGCTGACAGTGTTCAGGTGTGTGAACAGAAAGGTGAGAGTGTGTGTGAGTCTAAAGTGTGTGTTCAGGTGTTTGAACAGAAAGGTGAGAGTGTGTGTGAGTCTAAAGTGTGTGTTCAGGTGTTTGAACAGAAAGGTGAGAGTGTGTGTGAGTCTAAAGTGTGTGTTCAGGTGTTTGAACAGAAAGGTGAGAGTGTGTGTGAGTCTAAAGTGTGTGTTCAGGTGTTTGAACAGAAAGGTGAGAGTGTGTGTGAGTCTAAAGTGTGTGTTCAGGTGTTTGAACAGAAAGGTGAGAGTGTGTGTGAGTCTAAAGTGTGTGTTCAGGTGTTTGAACAGAAAGGTGAGAGTGTGTGTGAGTCTAAAGTGTGTGTTCAGGTGTTTGAACAGAAAGGTGAGAGTGTGTGTGAGTCTAAAGTGTGTGTTCAGGTGTTTGAACAGAAAGGTGAGAGTGTGTGTGAGTCTAAAGTGTGTGTTCAGGTGTTTGAACAGAAAGGTGAGAGTGTGTGTGAGTCTAAAGTGTGTGTTCAGGTGTTTGAACAGAAAGGTGAGAGTGTGTGTGAGTCTAAAGTGTGTGTTCAGGTGTTTGAACAGAAAGGTGAGAGTGTGTGTGAGTCTAAAGTGTGTGTTCAGGTGTTTGAACAGAAAGGTGAGAGTGTGTGTGAGTCTAAAGTGTGTGTTCAGGTGTTTGAACAGAAAGGTGAGAGTGTGTGTGAGTCTAAAGTGTGTGTTCAGGTGTTTGAACAGAAAGGTGAGAGTGTGTGTGAGTCTAAAGTGTGTGTTCAGGTGTTTGAACAGAAAGGTGAGAGTGTGTGTGAGTCTAAAGTGTGTGTTCAGGTGTTTGAACAGAAAGGTGAGAGTGTGTGTGAGTCTAAAGTGTGTGTTCAGGTGTTTGAACAGAAAGGTGAGAGTGTGTGTGAGTCTAAAGTGTGTGTTCAGGTGTTTGAACAGAAAGGTGAGAGTGTGTGTGAGTCTAAAGTGTGTGTTCAGGTGTGTGAACAGAAAGGTGAGAGTGTGTTTGAGTCTCTTTCACTCAAGTGTGTGTTCAGACTCTCAGGTGGATCCGATCAGATCATCAGAGCCGAACTGCTGGAGTCCTGCCGTCCATCAAGCAGAAGGACAACAGCCCTGCTGTTTGTCTGGAGTTTAGTTGATGTTTCAGAGACAGTAAGTCCTACTGTGTCCTAAACCACACCCACAAGTCTGCTCCACCTTCATGAAGATCTGGCGGAGGGGTGAGTGGTGGAAAATTTTGGGGGATTTGATTGCAAAAGCGATTTTTGACTCTACATCTTTAGAAAACTCATTAATAGTATCATTCATTCATTCATTAAATTTTGTATTTTTTAAAAGTCAGCTGTCAGTTGGACAGATGGCCAGCAGGGAGGGTCAAATTCTGTGTGTGTGTGTGTGTGTGTGTGTGTGTGTGTGTGTGTGTGTGTGTGTGTGTGTATGTGTGTGATGGTGGTGAGAGGTTTTGTTGTATGGGTCATGTCAAAGTGGAGGTCAAACTCATCCATCAAGTGCAACAGAGCAAAACTGTCCTGCCCCCCCCCCACACACACTCCCTAGACATACACTAAAAGTCTTATCAACAGACCACACACACAAATAAAGTGTATAATAGCCAGTGTGTAATGTCTGCTGATTACAGTAACAAACTACTGTACATCGACAACTACAGACTCTACTATCAGCTTCAAACCTTTTAATGAACAACTACAGACTCTACTATCAGCTTAAACCTTTTAATGATCAACTACAGACTCTACTATCAGCTTCAACCCTTTTAATGAACAACTACAGACTCTACTATCAGCTTCAAACCTTTTAATGAACAACTACATACTCTACTATCAGCTTCAAACCTTTTAATGAACAACTACAGACTCTACTATCAGCTTAAAACCTTTTAATGATCAACTACAGACTCTACTATCAGCTTCAAACCTTTTAATGAACAACTACAGACTCTACTATCAGCTTAAACCTTTTAATGATCAACTACAGACTCTACTATCAGCTTAAACCTTTTAATGAACAACTACAGACTCTACAATCAGCTTCAAACCTTTTAATGATCAACTACAGACTCTACTATCAGCTTCAAACCTTTTAATGATCAACTACAGACTCTACTATCAGCTTCAAACCTTTTAATGAACTCCAACTACAGACTCTACTATCAGCTTCAACCCTTTTAATGAAAAGCTACAGACTGTAATGGAGCTTCATTTCTACTGAACACAGATTGTTCCTTCACTGGCGCTTAAATCTGTTTATACGCTTTCACTGAGAATATTTCAATGTTTTTTTTTGACGTCACTTCTTTTCCTGCTTGAGGATCCCTTGTGGACCAGAATAGAATGAACCTGTTCTCTGTTCCTCCTGAGGTTCTTCCTCTGGTTTTAGAGAGTTTGTAGTTCACTATGGGTTCAGACCAGATTCTGTAAAGCTGCTTTGTGATGATGACGCTGTAAAAAGTGGTTTAGAAATAAAATTAACTTGACTTGAATTGACTTTACAGCAAAGTTTTGTTCACTTTAATTAATGAGGAATCTGGCTTATTAAGGCAGCCAATCAGCTGTCACCAGTGGAGAGAGACCAATTAGGGCTTGACTTAGTTTAAGGGGTTCATTAGACAAGACATTCACTTTAGAGGCCCTGGTATATAGTACTAAACACACACACACACACACACACACACACACTGAGAGGTGTAGAGAGGTTGATTTAGGGTGCTATTGCTTCTGGGGTTGGAATATCAGACATAGTTTATTTTTGTCTGTATTAGGATCACATAAAAAGTTTGTCTTTATTTTTAACGTGTGTGTGAGTGTGTGTGTGCACTTTATGAAGCACATGGACAGGTGTTTCCTCACCCTCCATGTACCTACTAATGGCCTAACACATTCTCTCTCTCCCTTTTCTCTTTCTGTCTCTCTTATTCTCCCTTTCTCTCACTCTCTCTCTCTCGCTCTCGCTCTCTCACTCTCTGTCTTGCCCTCTCTCAGCTAATGAGCTGATTTAAGAGTGTCCACATTATTAGGCCTTTAGGAAACACAGTGGACAAGCCCCTCGATCCACAATCACATCCGGACCTTTACAAACTGCCCGGTCCAGCGTTCCATGGCGTCTTTCTTCATTCTGATCCTTTCGGGGCTTCTGGACCTCGAGCTGAGGTGATTAGAGGTCTGAAGGCTGTAGTAACGATGTTATTTTAGTGAGAGTGAGGTCATTAGGAGCTGGCTGTAACACGGGGCTAATGAGCAGGACGTGGACGGATGAGGTCAGTTCATCAAGAGGCCGAAAACAATAAACACCTTTCACGCTGCTCTTCATTTCCTTTTTCCTAGTAGCCATTTTTGTTTGAGTAGCTGAAATGTGTCTAAGCTAATATTCAGCGCTTGCAAATGAGATTTCAGGTTCATTTAGAGACGTTGGTTCTGGAAGACGTTAACACCTGGTGCAGGTAACCATAATTCACAGCAATTTCACAGCAAAAAATGCATAAAAAAGTGGAAAATGTTTTAAATCAAAAACCTTTTAAATTGAGCAGACACGGAGCTCCCTTTGGGTTGTGTTTTTTGCGGTAAAACAGTGGAAGGAAATTATACATTTTTAAAAATCTAAATAAATAATTTTATAAATAATTGAGAAGATACAATATTTAAATAGCATCTTTTATAAATCTGAGTTCAGCTCAATGTGCAGTGGTGGCCTAGTGGTTAGGGAGTTGCCCCGGGATCTGAAGGTTGTGGGTTCGAATCCCAGACCAGTAGGTTGCCCTGAGGTACCCTTGATCAAGGTACCGTCCCCATCACAGGTGCTTTAAATAGCTGCCCCTTGCTGGATGAAAAGCAGGGGCTGTGGTTTGTTGGGTGCTGGTGGTGGTACCTGTCTATGGACCTGTAGCTCAAGAGGTCCCAGGTTCGAATCCCACCTCCAGCACTACCACCACTACTGAGACCCTGAACCCTGAGTGTCTCCAGGGGGGACTGTCCCTGTAATCAGGACATGGAAGACTCTCTGGATAAGAGCGTCTGATAAATGCCAAAAAAGGAAATGTAAATGTTGTGATTCACTACTTCACAATAACAACTAGTCACTTTCACTTTATTTAGAATAAATAAATTATGAAAACATTAAGAGAAAAAAAAAAAAAAAACAATTTTTAAAGAAGACGAACCCACAACCTAGTGACTGGGAGGCAGCAGTACTAAACACTGTTTTTAAATCTCTTTTTATTTAAAATTTTTTTAAATGTTTTTTTAATCTTTTAGTTTTACTGAGAGAAACGTGCTGTTGTTATAATGGGTAATTTTAACGGCTTAATAATGACTGAAAGATCTAGTTTAACATTTTATATGTGAATATGTTGGTAAAGGCAGCACTTACTGGCCCATCATCCACCTGAATAATTAAAGCAACAGAAAGAGAGAAAGAGAGAAAGACCTCCCTCACTGTGACCTTTTCTCAGCCAGAAAGCAAACCTGATCCTTTTTGCCGAGAGGGAGACACAAAGAAAGAGGGAGAGAGAGAGAGAGAGAGAGAGAGAGAGAGAGAGAGAGAGGTGTGAAGATGACAAAAGCTTCACATCTGACACCACGGCAGCCAAAACCATCTGTCATCATCAGTAAGTGGCCTGAGATGCAGCACACTTACCACCCTGCTCCAACTTTAATGCCCCGCAACCAATTAACCAGGCCCAATTATCACCTCAATAATTCACACACACACACACACACACACACACACACACACACAGATCTGGTTTCATTGTCAGGGGGGTTATGGAGGTCCCCTTTGGGTTTTTCGCTCCTTCATCCTTATTAATTTCTCACCTTTTCATTCCATGTGACAGATCTGTTGATGCTTCCCCACATTGTGAACATTCAAGCGAGCAAGTGTGTGTGTGTGTGTGTGTGTGTTTGTTTGTTGGTTTGTTGGCATCCATTTGAATAAAATTCATGACAAATTGAGCAGTGTTTTAAAACTCCAGCAGCACTACTGTGATACTGTTTGCACAAATGTGCTCCAAAGAAGGGGAACTGTGGAACCGGAAACTGATTGATGGATTTGAGGGTGAGCCTGTCTGGTCCCACAGAAGAGCTGCTGCAGCACAAAGTGCTGAAAGAGTTCTGGTTGTGACAGAAAGGTGTCAGAACACACACTGCTGCTGTGTATGAGCTGCAGACTGGTCAGAGTGTCCATACTGTCTCCTGTCCACCACTGATAGCTCCTACAATGGACATCAGAACTAAGCTATGGAACCTTGGAAGAAGGTGGGCTGGTTCTGATGGAGTGTGTGTATTTCCTTACATGGGAAGAGGCACCAGGATTCACTAAGGGAAACTGTAACACTCTCGACAATGATCTGCTGGGAAACCATGGGTCCAGCAAGGTGTTCCATGAGATTCCCCACATCTCAGTCCCATCCAACATCTGTGGGACAAACTATTCCCATCCACTTACAGGACTTGTATCTAGAACCACAGCTCACCTTCAGAGAGACTAGAACTCCATGAGACAGTATGGCCGTTCTGGACACATATATATATAAAAGACCCAACGTCCTGACAAGGTACAAAAACAAAAAGTGTGTGTGTGTAGGTGTGTGTGTGGCTCCTGTCAGGTTAAAAGACAATAGTAGGACACTGGCACTCCTGGGCTTGATCAGGGTCCCGTGTAAAAGTTAGCAGGCTCAGGTGTGCTCAGGTGTGCTCAGGTGTGCTGCTGGAGAATGGCAGGTGAAACCGGAGCGGCCAGAACCGTCCCATATTTCCCCTTTTGTGCGTCTGTCAGATCTTAATGCCACTTATGGATTTTAATATGATCCTCGGGATAACCCTGCCTGCATTGTGTGTCTGCGTCAAGAAATTAACCAGAGCAATGACACACACTGCATTTATCAAACACACATCCAAAAATCTTAAACGGCAACAATACAGTCTCATAACTAATCCCCTCATCTTATCTTACACACTCACACACACATAGAGGGGAATACCAAAGACTGACGAACAGGTGGAAGATTAAATTGTGTAAAAAGAGGCGGGGCTTGTGCCTTGTTTTCATGATGACAGTAAATGTTGACAGGGAAACCCTAAGCTGAGGCACCTGTTCCATCACAAACCAACATTTATTTAACTGTGACAATTATAGTAAAAGTAAAAAGTACAGGAATGTACTGAGAGTGTAAAGTAAAAAGTACAGGAATGTACTGAGTGTATAAAGTAAAAAGTACAGGAATGTACTGAGAGTGTAAAGTAAAATATGTACAGAAATGTACTGAGAGTATAAATTAAAAAGTACAGGAATGTAGTGAGAGTGTAAAGTAAAAGTACAGGAATGTACTGAGAGTGTAAAGTAAAAGTACAGGAGTGTACTGAGAGTGTAAAGTGAGACGTGTCTCCTCTGAAGGACGTCTGGAGCGTCTGTCTGTGCTGAAAGTGAACTGAATCTCACTCCATATTAATAGAATTAAAGACTATTAAAGCCTCGAACTTCAACTCCAATAAAAACAATCTACTGAAAATAATCCACATGAACTTCACTGCTTCACTTTCATCACCGTCTCTACTAGTTCTCCATCACGGACACACACTCCACACACCCTGAACTCCACCGTCCACTCTCCCTGTCCTCTCTCTCACTCTCCTTCACTCTGTCCTGCAGACTGAAGTAAGGAGTCTGTTCTGAAGATGGAAGAAAGGACAGATATTTGGGGAAAATGGAGGGAGGAAACAGCAAAAGTCAATACTTTAAAGTACAGAAAGCTGAACACTGTATTTAAGTACAGTAATGAAGTATTTGTTTGCCTCAAGGGCTTCTTCAGTAGTTTGGAAACGTAACTCTATATTAACTGCAAATACATGTTTGAAGGTGGACTGACTCCAGACTCCAGTGTATTTAACCGTTCTGTTTTAAAACACTAGGTTATAAAAAGGTCCCCCTCTCCTGGACAAACATATTTAAGGTATAAAACAGGACCTAAGGGACCTTGTTGGACATTTAAAGATATGTTTAGACTGCTTGTACTTTAAAGACCAGCTCGGCAGTACCTTTAATTCAGCGGTGCAGGTGGAGTTCATGGCTTGTTTTGAGCAATGAAGTGGCTTAATATTAGTATAAAATAACGAAACTGAGTAAAACCTTATATTTGGCTGTATCTGCTGGAGATCTGGGTGAGCTCAGTGTGCGTGGAGAGTCGTTTTAGGGTGAAAGGATTTGGGTGACTATTGACTTCCAGTGTTTGCGGCCTTAAACTTGTAACTGGTTCTAAAGTCCGAACATAACAACACAGCACTGAATCTGATTTATTGCAGAGCTGTCACTTTAAGAGCGGTTACTGCTGGCATAATTATCAATTATGGTGGAGTGTAACGTGTGTTTTGTGTGTGTGTGTGTGTGTGTGTGTGTTAAATATTTGATGTGGTTGGGGTGTGTTACTCGAGGTGGGATTCTGAAGGGAACACCCAAAGCCACGGCTATTGTTCTCCTCTCTTAGCCAAGCCTTTCAGACACAGGAGGATAGGGTTATACACACACACACACACACACACACACACACACACACACACACACATACACGGGCATATGCAGGCAGTCATGCGTTTAGACACCGACACTTCCCCAAATGCACACAGGCCTCCATAAGCACACCGAGGCGTCCACACACTCACAATACAGCAGCTCTTAAACCACACTTTGAAAAATTCACCCTACTGGGCTCTTAAAAAAAAAAGACCTTTTTTCAGCAAAATGTTAGAAAAAGTGGTCTTTAAGCAAAAGATTTCCTATGTAGAACAACATGAGAAATTCCCGTCTGCTTTTGGGTAAAAGTGTTCAGACTCTCATTCGAAGGTCATTTTGTACAAGTGAAGCCACAACTTAAAAAACTACAACCTTTTGTGCTCAAGAAATTCAGACCCATGTGTTTCACTTTTTCACAGCTAGATTTAAACTAGTTTACAACATATTTTAGAACCCTTGATCGAGGTGTGTGTGGGTTTATCTGAATTATTGAATTCAGTTCATTTGAAGGTTTTCAGGGCTCACTGTGTGCTCTACTGTGACAAATTGGTGCTTTCACTTTCTATTTTTTTTAAATATATGATACTCCTGGTGTGCCACAGGGTTCTGTGTTGGGTTCACTCCTGTTCTTCCTGAATATGTTGCCTTGGAGTCAGTTTCTTATACAGTAGTGCACACACAAGCACACACACACTCGCTTGCATACAGGCACGTATGCAAACAGCCATGCCTTTTGATACAGCATAAACACACACACACACACACACACACACACACACACGCACACACACTGCTAGATAAATAGATAAAATAACCCACACAAACAAGAGTGAATGGACTTCAAACGCTGAAAATGATTCTTTGAAGCAGAAAAATCAGCCACTGGGACTGAAGCAGCTCTTTAGTGAGTCAGATTTACGGCAAAAGGCAACGAGGCAGTGAAAAATCAACGTTTTTGATTAATGTGCCATAAAGCTTCACTTCCCATCGAGGTGCATTAAACAGGTGTAACGTTACAGACTGTGGCCCATAATAACTGGACAGCAAGGACCTTCTAACAAGAGTTGTCTGAGCCGATTTTCGCCCTGTTCCGCTGCCCCGTTCCGCCGCTCCGTTCCGCCGCCCCGTCCCGCCACCCGGTTCCCCCGACCCGTCTCGCCGCCCCGTTCCGCCGCTCCGTTCCGCAGCCCGGTTCCGCCGCCCCGTTCCGCCGCCCCGTTCCGCCGACCCGTTCCGCCGCCCCGTTCCGCCGCCCCGTTCCGCCGACCCGTTCCGCCGCCCCGTTCCGCGGAACCGTTCCGCAGCCCCGTTCCGCCGACCCGTTCCGCCGACCCGTTCCGCCGCTCCGTTCCGCAGCCCCGTTCCGCCGAACCGTTCCGCCGCTCCGTTCCGCCGAACCATTCCGCAGCCCCGTTCCGCCGAACCGTTCCGCCGACCCGTTCCGCCGCCCCGCTTCAGGATAAAAGGTGCATTTCTGTGGTAAAAAGCAACTCGTTTTCTGTGAGAGAATCACAGTCATGTGCAAAGTTTTACACACTCAAATTACATTGCTGATATTTTGAACTTAGTTAAGTTCACACTTTCTACAGAGACACTTCTGCATCCTCTTACACACACTTGACAAGGTTAGTGTTTAAAAACATAAATTAGATGATACATTTAATATAATGAATTCAAAAAATCACATAAGTTCTGGCAATGTGCAAAAGTTTTAACTCCTTTCAAGCCAGTCCAGGACTCATGATTTAGTCTGAACACACAGACTCTCTTTCTCGCTGTCTCTCTGTCTCTCTCTCTCTGTCTCTCTCTCTGTATCCCTCTGTCTCTCTCTCTCGCTCTCTCTCTCTCTGAGACCCGTCCAGCTGCTGAAATGTTCTAATCAGGCCTCCTCCTCCTCGTCCAGCTACTGCGGGACACCCTATTTAACTCTCCCAGTCCATTCGTCTCTCTTTTTAACACTTACTACAGCCGTATCAAGTTTACGGCTGAATCTGGTGCTCCGTTCTGGCCAAACATACAGTTGCCGAGTGACGCGTGGTGTGAGTGAGTTCATCTGTTTGCTCTGAATTATGGAGGCACCGATTCTCCACTGACCTCTCTCTCACTGGGGCAATAGCAACTATCTCCACAAAACAGTCCCAGAGCCCAGATGATGACCGGCCTTGGGCCCTTCCACTCACCTGAGGGGTCTGTGTGCTCTGATAGGCTCTGGGGGAGCTAGAGCTGCTGGCCTTTACTGCCAAAGCGGCCTCCTTAAAGACCACAGATTAGGAGTCCACGAACTGTTAAGGTGGTGTTGTGGGTGGAGCTGTAGCTACAGTATCTGCAGTCTGGAGCCCCCTACACACACACACACACACACACACACACACACGCCGAGGGTGTTGTCTTTTAGAATATACTTTTGATTGACAGGAACATCTCTCCGCCTCCAGCTCTCCTCTTTGTTCTGTTGCTAAGTAGTTGCTAAGGATACAATGACTTTTGAACTTCAAAAGAAATGTAAAGGCATGACCACACCTGTAAGGATCAGCTCAACCAGTACACACACTCACAGACACACACACACACACACAGACACACACACACACAGACACAGACACACAGACACAGACGCACACACACAGACACACACACACACACACACACACAGACACACACACACACACAGACACACACACACACACAGACACACACACACACACACACACAGACACACACACACAGACACACAGACACACACACAGACACACAGACACACACACACACACACACACACACACACACACACAAACAGACACACATACAGACACACAGACAGACACACACACACAGACACACACACTACCAGACACACACACTACCAGACACAGACAGACACACAGACACACAGACACAGACACATACAGACACACAGACACAGACACACACACACACAGACACACACACACAGAAACAGACACACACACACACAGATACACAGACACAGACACACAGACACACAGAAATGGACACACACAGACACACACAGGCACACACACACACACACACACACAGACTCACACACACAGACTCACACACACAGACTCACACACACACACATAGACTGTTTCATGCTGTCACACTTCACTTCTCTCAATGCAGAAGAAAAGAGCTGGATCAGGTCAAAGGTCAAAGGTCAGCTTGGAGGAGGTGTGACAGGTGTTAAGTGGAGCAGACAGCCGAGCGTTAAATGTTCTCACCTGCTGCCAGGTGTGCGTTTGACACACACACACACACGCTTCAACATACACTTTTGTCAGTGAGGCACAATGTAGTAGTTTGTTCTGGAGATGTTAGGTACTCTTGTACCTGTGTGTAGGTGTGCTTGTGTGTGTGTGTGTAAGATGAAGGAATGTGTGTGGTAATTGGATATGTTTTCCATGCATGTCTGCTAGGAATCTGCTGATTTTTCACCCCTCTACTTCCACACACATGGAAATCGGTGGGAAACAAGAACAAAGCCAGTCTAAAGTGATTCGTCTGATTCCTCTATAGAAATAAAATCTATCAATAATATATATAAAATATCAGCATCAGCTGTCAGTCAAGGGCTTTTTAAGGGAAGTAAAACACAGCGACAGGGGGCAGCTATCGAAAGTTCCCGGGGAGCAGTGATGGGGACTTGCTCAAGGGTACCTCAGGGCAACTGACTGTTCTGGGATTCAAACCCATGACCTTCTAATTCTGAGGCCTCGTCCCAAAAAACTAGACCCCCGCTGCCCTGTTTAATGTCAATACCGACTGATTCTCCGGGGCTTAAATTAGCAATGACTGATATTTATGGGTTTAATATGAATATTGACTGATATTATGGGTTTAATATGAATGTCGACAGATATTATGGGTTTAATATGAATGTCGACTGATATTATGGGTTTATTAATATTGACTTATATAATGGGTTTATTAATATTGACTTATATAATGGGTTTATTAATATTGACTGATATTATGGGTTTAATATGAATATTGACTGATATTATGGGTTTATTAATATTGACTGATATTATGGGTTTATTAATACTGACTGATATTATGGGTTTATTAATATTGACTGATATTGTGGGTTCATTAATATTGACTGATATTATGGGTTTAATATGAATATTATTTGACTGATATTGTAGGTTTGTGTATTGACTGATATTATGAGTTTATTAATATTGACTGATATTGTGGGTTCATTAAACTGATATTATGGGTTTAATATGAATATTGACTGATATTATGGGTTTAATATGAATGTCGACAGATATTATAGGTTTAATATGAATGTCGACTGATATTATGGGTTTATTAATATTGACTTATATAATGATTTGTGTAATATTGACTTGTATAATGGGTTTGTGTATTGGCTGATATTATAGTTTATATGAATATTGACTGATAATATGGGTTTTATAATATTGACTGATATTGTGGAACTTATTATTATTGACTGATATGTAGGTTTGTGTGTATTGACTGATATTGTAGGTTTAATATTAATATTGGCTGTGTATGAGTTTGTATTAATATTGACTGATATTGTGGGTTTTAATATGAATATTGACTGATAATATAGGTTTTATTAATATTGACCAATGTGTAAAGTTTATTAATATTGACTGTGTTGTAGGTTCATTATATTATTTGATATTGTGGGTTTATTATTAATATTTACTGATATTATGGGTTTATTATTATTGACTGATACTGTGGGTTTATTATTAATATTGACTGATATTATGAGTTTAATATTAATATTGACTGATATTATGGGTTTATTATTATTGACTGAGATGTATAGGTTTTTATTAATACTGACTGATATTAGTAGGTTTTAATATTAATATTGGCTGATATTATGGGTTTTATTAATGCTGACTGTTATTGTGGGTTTATTCTTTTAATATTGACTGATATTATGGTTTATTAATGCTGACTGATATTGTGGGTTTAATATTAATTTTGATTGTTATTATGGGTTCATTAATATTGACTGATATTATGGGTTTATTAATGCTGACTGATATTGTGGGTTTATTATTAATATTGACTGATATTATGGGTTTATTAATTATTGACTGATATTGTGGGTTTATTATTAATATTTACTGATATTATGGGTTTATTATTATTGACTGATACTGTGGGTTTATTATTAATATTGACTGATATTATGGGTTTAATATTAATATTGACTGATATTATGGGTTTATTATTATTGACTGATACTGTGGGTTTAATATTAATATTGTGATATTATAGGTTTAATATTAATAATGACTGATAATATGAGTTGTGTGTGGCTTATTTTCAGCAGAGTTTATTATTAATATTGACTGATATTATGGGTTTATTATTAGTGACTGATATTATGGGTTTATTAGTACTGACTGATATTGTGGGTTTAATATTAATTTTGATTGATATGGGTTCATTAATATTGACTGATATTATGGTTTTATTATTTTATTTGATATTGTGGGTTTAATATTAATATTGACTTATATTATGGGTTTATTTTTATTGACTGATATTGTGGGTTTATTATTAATATTGACTGATATTATGGGTTTATTATTATTGACTGATATTATGGGTTTAATATGAATGTCGACTGATACTGTGGGTTTAATATGAATGTCGACTGATACTGTGGGTTTAATATGAATGTCGACTGATACTGTGGGTTTAATATGAATATTGACTGATACTGTGGGTTTAATATGAATATTGACTGATACTGTGGGTTTAGCGAATGTCATTGATACTGCTTCAGGTTTAAATACCAGTGTAGGCTGATACTGTGGGTTTGTTATCCCCGAGCTGATAATCAGGAGTATCCACCAGTGTCGCTGAATATCCATGCCTTTAAAAATGAGAGTTTTCTGAGGAGTAAAGGGTGTCTTTTAACCATATTTTTCCTCTACACACACACACACACTCACACTCTTGCCCACTCTCAGGTTCAGTGGTTAATCATCCTGCTTTGTGGTGTGTGTGACTGAAGGGGGTTCATTATGGCTTTATTTAAGCCTCACTGTGTTTGTGTTCCTACTGGTGTGTGTGCAGTAATACCAGGTCCTTACAGCCGAAAGAAGCAGTGAGAGTGTAAAAAAGCTAATGAAAATTCATTAAAATAAATAAACATAAATGAACACACATTCTGTGCATTAGATCTTACTGAACCCTTGTATTAATCTGAACTCAGTGATGGGTTTTGCCCTGAATGGATAGAATAAGTATAAAGGCAAGCCGGTGAGGTTGTGTGTGTGTGTGTGTGTGTGTGTGAGCGAGCATGCACGTGTAACTCCTTAAGTTCTTCAGAACAGGAAGTGTTGAATAGGGTTAATTACAGTGAATTAGCCTCTCAGCAGCAAACAGCTGCCTGTCTGTCTGCTCATCTGACCAGAGGTCATGACCTCGAGGCTCAGTGTCACCCCTACAGAACTGCACACACACACACACACACACACTTTGATGTCACTCTTCTGTCCTTGATCATTCTCCTTTAATCAGATCTGATATACATAATCTATCCCTGATACATTTATAAAATCACTATTTATAACAAATCAGGACTCAGGACTGGTCATGTGACTGATCTTAAAGCAATAAGGTTCAAACACCAACGCACGCAGGTTAAAGAGTCCGACTCCCTCTGGTGATGTTTTTCAGCAAACACACCCCTCACCTGTCTGTGTCTGTGTGTCTGTCTGTCCTCTCGTCTCTTTGTCAGTCGTGTACCACCCTTCTGTCTGGCCCGTCCGTGTGTCCCTCTGTCCTGCTTGTCCTGAGTTTAGTGCAGTTGGTTTGTTAGTTGTGCTGTGTGAGGACGCTGTGCTGGGTGAGTGTATGGTGATCATTATCAGGGTGTGTGTTCTTTTGAACGTGTGAAGTCCTGTGTGCACAGTAAATCTCTACCAGGACCCGAGAGGCCTCGTTCTGCCAGCGGGCCGGGTCAGAGGTCATGACCTCTCTTAGCTCAGCGGCTGGCAGGTGCTTGTTAAACATGATTACATTAAAAGAGCGGTGCATGAAGACACCGTTCGCTGTGAAAACACCTGGCAGACACACGTGCCTTCCGGCACGTGGAAATCTAATCCTGACACACAGCTTTTTCAGCAGATACATGTCTTCTCTCTTTTTGTTTTTTTTTAGATATTAGTGTTCTTTCAAAGTGTTGAAACAGTCCCTTTTCCTGAATTCCAATATGTATCCTTGACAACAGGGTCAACCGTAGAAGATCGGCCAGATGTTGGAATGGAGAAGCAGGAGTGGAGGAGGAGGAACAAAAAGAGAGAGAGAGAAAGAGAGAGAGAGAGAAAAAACCAACTATTGTAGTGCTTACTGCAGAATAAATGGTGGAATAATAATAATAATAATAATAATGATAATGATGATGATGATGTGGTCATAGGGGTTAAAAAATGTGTGTGTTTGTGTGTGTTTACGCACAAGACCTCCTAGGATAGGATGAGTTTGTCCTGCAAATTCTGGATGGGACTGAGATGTGGGGAATCTAATGAAACACCTTGGACATCTTTTATTCTCATTTCAATTCCCTAGACATTATTTGCAAGTGTGGTATTATCTACTGAAAGAAAGTTCACTACCATTAGAGACACAATCACTGTGAAGGATCATCACAGAGACAACTAAATGACGATAACGTAAGCTGGACCTAGGTTTCCAGTGCAGTATCAAGCATCATAGAAGCAGCCCTCAGTATTGTCGCTCCATGGACAGATAATTATTGACTTGGTGGACAGGATGGACATTGAGCCAGTCCACTTTCCTGACGCTGTGTAACACCTATCAGAGCCAGAACTTTTTCAGCAGTATGTGCTCCAGCAATTGTTGGACCAGACTTCACCTCCCATGACCCTGTTCTCCAGTTCTCAATTCTTTGAGCACTTTTGATCGATTCTCACTACTGCAGACCTGGAAAACCCCACATGACCTGCCATGTTGGAGATGTTCTGAGAACCAAACTGTTTCGCTATCTGGTTGTCCCTCGGATCCTCACGCGACATTTTCTTGCTGCTTGGGAAGAAGCTGTTCTCTTAGGCAGGAATGCTGGAACCCAGCAGTGAAGGTGGTCTGGTGAATCTGTTATGCTGCTGTGGGGCGTTTGTCCCTTTAGTTCCCTTTAGAGGAGTCACTGCAGACTAATACAGTTATTTTCCTGCTAATCACCTTCATCCTAACATTTCCTAGTGGGAGGAGATTCTTCCAGGATGACAGTGCTCATCAGAGAGGACATAAGGGGTCTCTGAATGGTGTGGTGAAGGAAAAGTGTGGAATCTATATGTCATTCACAGTCCACCACCTTCATCAAACCACCAGCTGTGGGAATATTATTTAGATAACACGAATAAGCGGTGACTGGAAGTTAGGTTAGCTCCTGCTGGCCATAAGTGATCAGCAGACCAGCGAATCATTAGATGAAGCGGATGGTTCATTACAGATGACCAGTTAGATGATCTAAGGGAATATCAATGGGCTAATTTAGTTTTTTAGGTTTGGTTTGATTGGGATCTAAAAAAAAACCTAAACTTTTTTTTGAAAAGGTTCATTAGACTTAATGAATGTGAATGGAGTTTGGTGTTTTAAATCATGTAGTAACACATCGTTTCACCACAATGGCTGAAAGTAAATGAAAGTTAGAAACTGCAGCTGCTGCTGACTACCTTCACTTCTTGGTTTGACAATAAAAAAAGACGACTGTGGGACAAACAGGACAACCACTGGAGTGTTCATGACTGGAAGCAGGTCTTGTGGACGGATGAGAGTAAATTTCAGTGATTTGGGGGAAGTTAAGGGTTTATGTGGGACAACCCAGCCAATAGGGCTGCACAAACCAGTGTATTTCTTGGTGCCGGTCCCAGTACCGGATAAATGGGGAGGGTTACATCAGGAAGGGCATCCGGTGTAAAACTTTGCCAAATCAATTTGCGGACAGAAACAGAATTCCTGCGGATCGGTTGGGGCCGGGTGCAACGGCCGCCACCAGTACTGTTAGCCTACAGGGTGTGGTGGAATGAACTTCTGTTGGACAAGGAGAAGAAGAGAAGAGGAGGAGAGCATGTCCAGAGGAGGCAGAGAAAAGTGGAGGGGAGTGAAGTGAAATTTGGGCGCGATCGTTGGCAGCATGACTGGTAAAGGTAGAGAATGAGCTGATATAGTGGAGAGAAGGAAGGTTGATGTTCCTGTAAATGCTGAGAGACTAAATGGGAAGAATTGCGTGGGCCAAAAATTATGCACAAGAGAGGGAGGGGTTTTGACTAATTTCCCACCATGGTGTGGATGGAAGGAATGGGGAGAGTTATCCTGGAAGGGAGAGTGTGGAAGTGTTTTTGGAGTGAAGAGAGAGGTGTCAGGGAGGGTGATAGGTTTGAAGCTGGAAGTTAGAGATGAATGTTATTAGTGCTATTGCTTTTGCAAGTTGGACACTGAGATGGAAGAGAAAGGGAAGAATTGTGGAGTGGGTTAGATGAGGTGATAGAAGTGGCACCCAGGGGAAAGTGAGTGATTGGTGCAGATTTTGTGGTCATGTTGGTGAGAACAGAGGTGATGAGGTGATGGTGAGCATGGTGTCAGGAGAGGAATGCTGAAGGTCAGATGGATTTGTAGATATTTGAAAGGATGGAAATGGCTGTGAATTAATACTTATTTGAAGAGGAGGAGCCTGGGGTGACGTATAGAGTGGAGAAGATGCTCACAGGTGGATTATATTCTTTGAAGGAGGGACAGTCTGAAGGAGATTGGAGACTGCAAAGTAGTGATGGGGAGAGTGTAGCTAAACAGCATGGGGATGGTGGTCTGTAGGATGACCTTGGAGGTTAAAGGGAGAAAGTGAGGACAGAGCTGCAGGGTCAAGTGGTGGAAGCTGAAGAAGGAGAGGACTGCAGGTGGAATTCCAGGTTAAGAAAAGAAGTGATGATCAGTGAACGGGTAGTATGGGGCAGTGGTGGCCTAGTGGTTAGGGAGTTGGCCACAGGATCAGGTGTTGGTTCAAATCCCACTTACCAGTAGGTTGCCCTGAGGTGCCCTTGAGCAAGGTATCATCCCCGTCACTGCTCCCAGGGTGACTAGAGAGGAGTTGTGGTTTTGTTTGAGGAAGTCAGGAGTTATAATGTGAGAGTAGTTCAGGATATGTATGAGGCAGTGTGACAGTGGTGAGAATCCAGTAGGGTGATGGATCATCGGTTTGCAATAGTAATGGGCCTTGGATTGTGAACTGGTGGGCAGAGTCTCAGTGGGCCGATGATGTTTGATGATAGTGTGATCTGTAGTGGTAGGGGAGCAGCAGGAAGCCTGGAGATGGAGATCTGCTCTAGAGAGGAGAGGAGAGGAATGAAAGTGAGTAGGACAAAGACAGAATACATGAGTGTGAATGAAAGGGAGGAAAGTGGAGCGGTGAGGATGGAGGGAGTAGAGAGGTAAGAGGAGGAGTTTAAATACTTAGGATCAACAGTTCAAAGTAACAGCGAGTGTGGAAGAGAGGTGAAGAAGAGAGTGCAGGCAGGTTGGAATGGGTGGAGAAGAGTGGCTGGAGTGATTTGTGACAGACGGGGACCAGCAAGAGTTAAAGGGAAGGTTTACAGGACAGTAGTGAGACCAGCTATGTTGTACAGGTTGGAGACAGTGATGAAAAGACAGGAGGAGGAGCTGGAAAGTCTGGAGTTCAAGATGCTGAGATTTTCGTTGGGTGTGATGAGGATGGACAGGATTAGAAGTAGGTATATTGAGGACCAGATCAGGTTGAACCTTGGAGACAAAGTTAGAAAGCAAAGGTTGTGTTGGTTTGGAAATGTCAGAGGAGAACGAGGATTATGGTAGGAGGGAGGATGTTGAAAGATGGCTGCCGAAGAGGAGAAGAGGAAGACCAAGAGTGGAGGTTTATGGACGTGGTGAGAGAGGACATGCAGGAGACAGTTTGAAGGAGGAAGATGCAGAAGACCGGAAGAAATGGAGATGGTTAATCTGCTGTGGCAACCCCTAAATGGGAGCACCTGGAAGAGAAGAAGAAGAAGAAAGGTTTTTGTGAGACGGCAGATGAGGGGACAGGATGGCACAGAGTGTGTTGTTCATGCGGTGAAGCATGGTTGCATCTGAACATCTGAAGACTTTATTTCAAATGAAAGAAAATGATCAACATCAGGATTCCTTCTGCTTTATGGATCACTGGATTAAATTTCACTCTAACAGGAACAATCCTTCAAAAATGATCCAAAATAACTAAATCCAGAAACTTTACAGAACAATGTCTCGTCCTCCCCCATCTCCCGATCTCTCTCTGTTGAGCTGCAGGGACAAGCAAATGAGACAGAACGGTCTGAAATGTAAATAAAATGAGCAAAATTTTGACATAAGGTTTTCAACAAAAGATATATACAGTATTTTTTCAGTTTATGTGTGTGTGTGTGTGTGTGTGTGTGTGTGTGTAGGTGTGTGTGCACCTCCTCAGCCGCCTCTTTGGGGCCGTGCAGGCAGTTGTAATGGCGCGAGTAGGTGTCAGAAAATATTCCACAAATAAACATCACGACGGCGATTCGACACACCAGCCAAACCGGCCCCTGTGTGTGTGTGTGTGTGTGTGTGTGTGTGTGTGTGTGTGTGTGTGTGTGTGTGTGTGTGTATCAGGCTATGGGAGTGGACCTAGAAACAACACACGCAGTGTCTCACTGGGCCCCCAGTGACAAGGCACTCAAACACACACACTCCCAGAGATAGAGCAGACACTCCTGCGTAAGTGTGTGTGTGTGTGTATGTGTGCGCGTGTGTTTGTGTGTATCTGTGCGTGCCTGTTTCTGTGTGTGTGTGTGTGTGTGTGTGTGTGTGTGTGTGCGTGCATAAGAAGCAATCATGCTTCTTATCTTTGGGTGTTTAACACAACACACACTCCTTTTATTTAAAGGTGTGTGTGTCAGGGAGTCTCCATCAACAAGCAGTTAGATGATGTCATCAACACTCTCCACACACACACACACACACTCTCTCTACACAAACTCCAGAAACACAGAAGTCACTCCATAGTTACATAAACTGAAAGAACACAGATCCGATTAATGAATATCCAGATTATAGTTCTATTCGTGCCCTCTAACTTCATGTATTACACAATAAATTAACTTTTCTCAAAGTGCTCATGACTTTAGATCAGTATGAAATTATGTAAAAGTAGTATCCAGAATAAAGTTCTAAAACATTTGTCAATAAAGCTTTAGTAAAATAGATAACCAGAATAAAGACAATTAAAAATTTATTTATTTAATTATATATTATATATTTCATAATATTTGTATTATTATTGTTAATATCCAATACTAACATCCAGAATAACAATTCAATTCAATTTATTCTTGTATAGTGCCTTTTTGCAATACAGTTGCCCCAAGGCACTTTACATTAGTGGTGGATAGTGGAAAGGTTGCAGTGATAGATGTTAAGGCAGACGACTCTGGAGGAGAGGGACCAAAAACTCCACTGTGGAGAGAAAAAAGGGTCCAGATCAACCGGCTGCCCAACCCCCCTGGGTCTACTAACAGTACAGAGTTAGTTTGGTTTTAAACTCCAGGATCAGTGAGAGTCCCAGAAGGATTTCTTCCAGGGTACACGATGAGCTGCAGGGGTCCCTTGGCGCATCAGATGCATCACACAGACCAGATGGTAGTTCGGTACTGGACTCAGGTGACGACCACAGCGGGCCCCCCCGGACATGTGGGAGAGAATGGAGTAGAGAGTCGTGGCCGGCCAGGATCCAGTGTGACAGACACCAGAAATGAAACAACAGTCTGCGATGGCATGTACCAACGCACCAGGACATTAATAATGGTGCACTATGGTGATTAGTGAGATAGATAAACTAAAAATGTAAGTCTTTAGCGTGGTTAAAGACTGGGGGCTGAATCGGCATCCCGTACCAAACAGGCAAGCTGTTCCACAATCTAGGGGCCCTGGGACTGGCTTCGTGCTCCTATACATTTTATTTATGGAGACGATTAAGAATCTTTGATGCTTGACACAGTAAACCACGGATCCTCCCTGAACACTCTCTCTCAACCTGGGGATTACTTTGCTGGCACTGCCTGGCAGTGGTTCTCCTCATAGCTAGGATCGACAGTACCGAAGTGTCATGGCAGGGCCATCGGTCCACTCCACAGGAATTGACAACTAAGATTCCCAAGGATCTGTCCTGCATTTCCTTCCATTTTCTCTATATCCCCACGGCTCTCTGGGAAGGTCCTTCTCTCTCATATTTCTGTCATTCTTCATGGGCGACACCCAACTTATCCTCTTTCCTCCTCACGATCAGCAGGTCTCAAGCAGATCTCTCTAACTGCTATTTAAACATCTCTGCCATGGATGACCAGCTCACCACCTCAAGCTCAACCTAACAAGACTGAACTACTCTACTTCGAAAGCCATCAAATCCACGTCAGGTTGCATTCCACATCTCCTTTGGTGGTTCATGCCGATCCATCTCAATCGGCTGGAACCTCCCGGTGTCACTTTCGACAACGAGCTCTCCTTCTCCTCCCATGTCTTTAATCTCTCTAGGTCCTTCTTTTATGTCCTTCCACCTTCTTTTCAACATTAGAAGAATCGTCCTTTCCTCACCACCCAGGCAGCCAGCTGCTGGTCAGTCCTGGTCATTTTCAAACTGGACTGCAACTCTTCTGGCAGGTCTTCCACAGGCAACAGACCACTACAATTGATTCAAAAGCGCTGCGCTAGACTCGTCTTCAACCATCCCAAGTTCTCTTTGTCCACCTCTGCTGCAGAGGATCTACACTTTGGCTCCCAGTGGCTGCTCGTATCAGGTTTAAAACTCTAACTCTCGCTTACAAGGCTACTAACAGCCTTGCACCATCTTACCTGTCGGCTCTGGTAAAACGCCGTGCCTCTTCTCATCCTCAGACCATCAAGCACTTAGCAAATCTCTTGGGCCTATCGTTGAAAAACAGAGGAAGACAAGCATCAAGACTCTTCTCAACTCTTAAGCAGTTCGGTTAGGTATGTTGGGGCAAGACCTTTAAGTTCCTTGTAGGTTAAGAGGAGGACCTTGAAGTCAGCCCTGTACCTAACAGGAAGCCAGTGAAGCGAGGAGGAACACCGGGATGATGTGAGTTTGTATACCACTGCTCCTGCTAACAATCCTAAGCGGCTGTGGGGTGCGAGCTGCGATCTTCACTACTGCGTGCTACGAGTTAAATGAAGATTTGAATGAAAATAACACCAAGGGTTACGTGCCAGGTACTAACGGCGCAGCCCTGCATCCCGGATATGCGAAATGAAGTTGGCATTTCTCCTGCATACTACTACAAAACAAGAGCGAAGCTCAGTTTTTGGGGTTTAGTGAGAGGAAGTTGTTATTCATCAATCCCTAATATCACTGAGAAGCTAATTAAAATTGAGTTGATGCTTTATCACATGATTTAACAGACCAAGTATAGCTGAGTGTCATCAGCGTAGAGTAGTAACACTAACATTATGCTTCCATTATGGTGCTTGAGTGGGAGCATGTGGGGAGGAGAAAGGCACTGGGCCTAACACCTGACCCTTGTGGGACTCCATAGTTAACTAATGACATAGGTGAGGGGCCTGTGTCATCCATTTGGATGAAAGTAATAGCAGTTTAGCCAGATAGGAGTTGAACCATTTAAGAGGCTGTTCCTCTAATGGGGCTGGAGTGAAGCCTATTTACTAAAATGGGTGATCCACCGTGTGACGCGGCACTAGATCTAACAGAACAAGAGCTGCTGTGTTTCTGCATCACTTGAAACCATTATATCATTCACCACTCTAGTTAGAGCAGTTTCTGTGCTATGGCCGTGCCGGAAGCCTGATTGGAATTAATCTCAAATTAATCCTAAGGGTTCCTTCAGGAGCTTGGTTGGAATGGGATCTATGCCAACAGGTTGTGGACTTTGCCTTGGTTGTAACAGAGTGGCTCAGGTTAATCTCCTTGAGAACATCGATGAGATTAAAATCACTAAATATTATGAGCACTGTTATTCTGGTAGTGGATTAATTCGAGAAATCAGCTAAAGGCGCATTTGGAGCCTAATGTTGTTAGATTTTATCATTAAAAACTTGAGAACTATAGTTAGTAATACTACCTTGCTTTGGCCTTGCTGATTTTGTCTGTTAGCTGGCGAGTGTCTGAAATAAATAGCGGGGGTTATGCTCATAATATATATGCTTATATATAATAAAAATATATTTAACTTAATGTCAGAATGAAGCTCTTATTAAAATAATATCCAGAAGTTCTAACAACTACATTTCTAGAAAGGTTTTCTATTTAAATGATATAATTACATTTTTAATCCTTTGTGTGTATAAAATAATGTGAAAATAAAGTTCTAGTTAAATTATTTTTGAAAATAAACACATTCAATATCCTGTATGACATTCTAATATAATAATATCTTGTAAAGTAAAAAGTCTTATTTAAATTAATATCCAGAATAAAGTTCTGATTTATATAAATGTATATCTAGAATGGAAATTAAAAACCAGCCTTTAAGTTAAACTTTATAAATTTATATAAAGACTTAATTCCAGTTAACAGAGCGGGCGTCTTTAAATATCATTGTTATAAAATTAAGAAATTAATGTAAATAAATAATTATAGTTTCAAAAAAACAGAAATGTAAATAAGATGTTTGATAAATAATGATTTTTACTTTTTATTTTAAATAAGAAACTTTTTCAGTAAAATAATTACAGTGTGTTTACTCCTGCATCCATCTGTAAAACTCCACGCACACAAACAAACACACACACACACACACACACACATGGTTGTCTAGTTATCATGTACAACATATTTGGAGTAATGTAGTATAATAATAATAATAATAATAATAACAGTGATGTGTATTAAAGTGAGTTTTTGTTTTTGAGGTCTCTGTCCTGCTGCTGTAGCCCTGTTTAAATGGGTCATTTCAACTGAAACATCATATGGTGCATATTACCCTACACACACACACACACACACACACACACGTGTTCTTTGCAGTGTGTAGCTCAATAAAGGTTCAGAAGTAACTGAAGATGCTGACCACATGTTTAAAAATAAAGGCTGAGTCTCGGGAGAGAAACTTGCCCAACAATCCCAGCCTTCATATCCACCTCCTCCCTCTCACTCTCCTCCTCTCCTCTCTCCCTCTCCTCTCTTCTCCACTCTCCTCCCCTCTTCCTCTCCTCTTCTCTCCTCCCTCTCCTCCTCCCCTCTCCTCCCTCTCCTCTCCTCCCCTCTCCTCTCTTCTCTCTCACTCCCTCTCCTCTCCTCCTCTCCCCTCTCTCTCCTCTCCTCTCCTCCCTCTCTCTGCTTCTCTCTCTCCTCCTCTCCTCTCTCTCCTCTCTCTCCTCTCTCTCCTCTCTCTTCTCCTCCTAGCCTCTCCTCTGCTCTCTTCTCCTCTCCTCTCTTCTCCACTCTCACTCTCCTCTCCTCCCCTCTCCTCTGCTCTCTTCTCCTCCCCTCTCTTCTCCACTCCTCTCCTCTCCTCTTCTCTCCTCCCCTCTCTACTCTCTTCTCACCTCTCCTCCCCTCTCCTCTCCTCTCCCTCCCTCTCCTCTCCTCTCCTCTCCTTCTCCTCTCTCTCCTCTCCTCTTCTCCTCCCTCACTCTCCTCACTCTCCTCCTCCTCTCCTCTCTTCTCTCCTCCTCTTCTCTCCTCTCCTCTCCTCTCATCTCCCCTCCTCCCCTCTCCTCTCCTCTCCTCTCCTCTCCTCTCTTCTCCTCCTCCTCTCCTCTCCTCTCTCCTCCTCCTACTCTTCTCCTCTCCTCCCTTCTCTCCTCTCTTCTCCTTTCCTCTTCTCTGCCTCTCCTCTCCTCTTCTCCTCCCTCCTTCCTCTCCTCACTCCTACTATCCCCTCTCTTCTCCTCTCTCCTCCTCTCCTCCCCTCTCCTCTCCCCTCTCTCCTCTCTTCTCTTCTCATAAGCCTCGCCTCTCCTCTCCTCTCTTCTCCTCTCCTCCCCTTTCCTCCCCTCCCCTCTCCTCCCCTCGCCTCGCCTCTCCTCTCCTCTTCTCTATTCTCCTCTCCTTTCTTCTCCTCTCCTCTCCTCTCCTCCCTACTTCTCGCCTCTCCTCTCTTCTCCTCTCCTCCCCCTCATTATCTCCTGTCCTCTTTCCTCTCCTCCCTCTCTTCTCTCTCTTCACCTCTCCTCCCCTCATACTCCTTGCCTCTCTGTCCTCTCTTCTCCTCTCCTCCCTCTCCTCCCCTCTTCCTCGCCTCTCCTCTCCTCCCCTCTCCTCTCCTCTCCTCTCCTCTCCTCTCCTCCCTCTCCTGTCTCTCTTCTCCTCTCCTCTCTTCTCCTCTCCTCCCTCCTCCTCTCCTCTCTCTCTTCTCCTCTCCTCTTCTCCTCCCTCTTCTCCCCTCCTTCTCCCTTCACTTCATCTTTATCTGTGTCTTTCTCCTTTCATTTTCCTCTCTTCTCTTCTCTCACTCCCCTCTCCTCTCTTCTCCTCCCCTCTCCTCTCCTCCCTTCTCCTCTCCTCTTCTCTCCTCTCCGCTCCTCCCCTCTCTTCTCCTCTCTTCTTTTCTCTTCTCTTCCCTCTTTTGCTCTCCTCTCCTCTGGTCTCTCCTTTTCTCCACTTGTCTCTCCTCCTCTCATCTTTTCTCTTTTCTCATCTTCCTCTGCTCCTCTCCTTTCATTTCCTCTCTTCTCTTCTCTTCTCTCCTCTCCTCTCCTCTCCTCTCCTCTCTTCTCTTCTCTGCTCCTCTCCTTTCATTTCTTCTCCTCTCTTCTCTTCTTTTCTCTCCTCCTCTCCTCTCGTCTCTTCTCTCTTCTCCTTTCCTCTCTTCTCTCCTCTGCTCCTTTCATTTCATTTCCTCTCTTCTCTTCTCTCCTCTCCATTGCTCCCCTGTCTCTCTCTCTCTCTCTCTCTCTCTCTCTCTCTCTCCTGACTGCATTAGGTTCATTATTCAGCTTAAAGTGGTGTGTGTAATTTATTTAAAATCTATTTCGACTAATAAAGAGCTTATTCACTGAGGGCATTTCTGCAGGCAGGCTTTCAAATGACTCTCTAAGAGTCGTCACACACACACACACACACACACACACACACACACACACACACACACACACACACACCACTCATTAGCTCTGCTGCTGTTTTATGAGAGCAGTAGGGCTGTGATTCGGTTCAGAAGCAGCACTAGTGCAGGGTCAGATAGGAGCTGATAGGATTTTCATCAAACTGTGCAGCCATAACGGGTCCACACACCGAGGAACATATGGTGCGATTACCTGCATCCTGTTCTACACTACCTATACTGGATACAGGGTCATATCATGACAGAACCAGACACTATCATGGAGAACCAGATACTGTCAGATAGGCAGCTTATCATGTGAGAACCTGATATTATAATATCACTGAGAACCAGATATTATAGTGTAGAAAACAGATTCATGTCAGCAACAGCTATTTTCATAGAAAAACTAGATACTACCAGAAATGCACAAGATATCATTTGAGAATAAGAGAGTTATTGTCACTGAAAATCACGAGGAGGGACGAGGAGTATATCAGGAGTAGGATGTTGAAGAAAGAGCAGAAGAGGAAGGACAAAGATGTGGATGTGCTTATGGATGTGGTAGAGAGGACATGCAGGGGGACGATGAGAAAGAGGAAGATGCAGAGACAACAAGAGCAGCCAAAAGAAGAAGAAAAAAGAAAACCTGTTATGGTTACAGTGGCAACCCCCATCCATGTGCCTGTAGAGAGGGACATTTGATTGACAGGTGGGATTCCTGTCTCCTAGTCCTAAACAGGAAGTGTGGTGTTTGACCTCTGCTGGACAGAATGAGATTTCTTCATGACAGTCTTATGGTATCTGAGCACATGCAGACACACACACACACACACACACACAACAGAGGTTCTGATCCGGTTCTGTTTGAATCAGAACTTTCTCCAGTATCTGTGAAAGGAACCAGACTTCTAAATGTCCCTCACAGTCATGATCTGGTTGTGGAGACACTGTCTGATGTCTGAGACGGTGTTTTAGTTTGGAGAAGATTCAGGACTAAAACGGGACACGAAGAACAGAGATTTCGTTCAGATGGACTATTTTACTATCATCACTGTCCCACAGAGACACTCAGAGACACACAGAGACACTCAGAGACACGGGGAGCTTCACTGGGGGACAGAAGATGGACAGATTTGGGACATCTTGTTCTCTTCACCATTGCAGAGAGCTGTCGTGTGTAGTTGTGGACACTCTACTGAGCAGTAAGGTCAGCAGGTTTTAGTGGCAGCAGCTCCAGCATTAAATAAGAGCTTTATGTTTCTCATTGGTTTGACGTTTGAGGGTTGGACTCCCTGCAAATCAAAGAGTTGAAAGTGAAAGTGACTAATAGTCATTGTGAACACACAGTGAACCACAACCAAACATCCATCCTCTGTGTTTAACCACACACACACACACACACACACACACACACACACTGTCCAGCAGGGGGCAGACATATCCAGCACCTGGGGGGGCAGTGATGGGGACAGTACCTTGGTCAAGGGAACCTCAGGGCAACATACAGGTCTGGGATTCAAACCCACAACCTTCTGATCCTGGGATCCTTAAACACTAGATCACTGCTGCCCCAAGAGTTGCAGTTCTCAGCGGGAGTGAAGGGGTCGTGTGCTGGACTGAGGATGATTATTTAAGGTTCTGGTTTTTACAAACCGGGCCATGTCTGCTGAACAAAGAAACATGGAACTCAATCAGACCCGGCCCTCCCCTCCAGTCTGTAAACCAGCCGCTGGATGGAGAGACAGATAGAGAGAGAGAGAGAGAGAGAGAGCGAGCGTTGTTGAGATGAGATTGGGCGTAAAGTGTTGGGTGGGGTCGTGACCCTGGCGATGTCACTGGCGTGCGGGCCACCCAGCATGCTCTGCTGTGTGGGGTTTCAACAGCCCAGCGGGGCCACTGCTCTAACAGCAGCACTCACACTGATGCTCTCCAGCTATCAAAGCAACTGCTCTCACACACACACACACACACGTTTCAACTCTTTGGTTCACTTCTCCCTCTCTGTCAATAGCAGACTGACGAAGCTGTGATGAAACTCCAAACTGAAGCTGTAAAACGCGAGCTGGCAGATTTTCCCACCATTAATCACCCGCCTCGCCTCCTGACCATCCAGTTCCTTGTCCTGCTGCTCTTCAGCTGCTCTTTTGGGTTCTTTTTCTTTAAAGGAGGGCAAAGGAGAATGGTAACGCGTCTTTTGCTTGCCAGGGTTTGAACTGGGGCAAAGGTCGTGGGAGGGCCCCCTAGTGGTGATGTTTATATTAAAGAGTTGTGGGTCTTGTTCAAGAACCGAGCTGTACCCTAGCTGGTACTGAGTCCAGTATTTACTATTGCTTAGGGTCTAGTAAAATAAACATAAACGAGACGGTTATTTCTCTTTAATGTTGCTTTGATTGTTGTCTATGTGACGTTATATTGTCACTGAGTTCTTGGGGCTTTTCCACCTGCACCAGAACACACTGTTGCTGTGTGGGGCACCAAACCCTAATGGTTTGGGACCCTGAATCGGAAGGTTGTCGGTTCGAAACCCAGACCAGTAGGTTGCCCTGAGGTACCCTTGAGCAAGGTACCATCCCCATCACTGCTCCACAGCGCTTTAAATAGCTGCCCCCTGCTGGATGGTGTGTGTGAGTGAAATGCAGAGGACGCATTTCATCGTGTCTCACTGTGTGCTGTGTTTCACAATGACAAGAATAGTCACTTTCACTTACAACAGCAACTTTCCAGCTTATTTCCGCCAATCAGACTGCAGTGACACCAACCACCAAAAAAACGCTGTAGAAGCACATTTTAAATAAATTAAAGAATGATTATAGTTTCTTTAAAATGAAACTGAAGCATAAATTACAGATGAATCTTCAGATCTGGTTTGGCCTGGAAGGACCTGAGGGTTTGCTGTTCTTCATCCAGGAGATGAGGATCCTCGTCACAAGCTGTAGGGATTTTCATTAAAAAGAAACCTCAAGCGTTTGAGTTTAAGTTTATAAATAGAGATGTCTTCACAGTTTAGTCCAGTCGCCTTTACTGAGGACTGAGAGTGAGACGAATGTAATTGAGTTTTAAAGTCACACTTGAGGTTAATGACCGACCGCGAATAAAAACACGACACTGAAAATGTAACTCTGTGTAACAGGAGACATTAATAATATTTTAGGATCCCAACTTTTGTTTGATCTCCTAATGTGGACGGAGTGCAATGCCAAATCTGAAATTCCTCGGTGGATTTTAAGGGAGGAAAAGCCGTTCTGCTGTTGGTAGAAGTGGAGCTTGTGTTTTGTCTGGTGTCTCGTTTCATTAAAGTGGGAAATATGAGTGACTGCACACGAGGGGACATATATATATATATATTAGAGCTTCATTTTCTTTTTGTCCAAAATCTGATTTTATTTTGAAGGCATTTCTCTTGGTGCTTGAATGATTCCTACTGGATACTGACTAATTAATATCAGGCACAGAATCATTCATATTTATGAGACTTTCATCAAGTTTCCCTTACGATCATTAAAGCTTTCTGATTCTGAAATGGAATAATCCATAATAGATACTGATTAATCCACAGTGGATACTGAATAATCCATAGTGGATACTGAATAATCCATAGTAGATACTGAATAACCCTTGGTAGATACTGAATAATCCAAAGTAGATACTGAATAATCCATAGTGGATACTGAATAATTCATAGTGGATACTGAATAATCCATAGTGGATACTGAATAATCCATAGTAGATACTGAATAATCCATAGTAGATACTGAATATCTCATAGTAGATACTGAATAATCCATAGTAGATACTGAATAACCCATAGTAGATACTGATTAATCCATAGTAGATACTGAATAATTCATAGTGGATACTGAATAATCCATAGTAGATACTGAATATCTCATAGTAGATACTGAATAATCCATAGTGGATACTGAATAATCCATAATAAATACTGAAAAATTCATAGTAGATACTGAATAATTCATAGTGGATACTGAATAATCCATAGTAGATACTGAATAATTAATAGTGGATACTGAATAATCCGCAGTAGATACTGAATAATCCATAGTAGATAATGAATAATCCATAGTAGATAATGAATAATCCATAGTAGACACTGAATAATCCATAATGGATACTGAATAATTAATTGTAGATACTGAATAATCCATAGTAGATACTGAATAATCCATAGTGGATACTGAATAATCCATAATGGATACTGAATAATCCATAGTGGATGCTGAATAATCCATAGTGGATGCTGAATAATCCATAGTAGATACTGAATAATCCATAGTGGATACTGAATAATCCACAGTAGATACTGAATAATTCATAGCAGATACTGAATAATCCATAGCGGATACTGAATAATCCATAGCAGATACTGAATAATCCATAGTAGATACTGAATAATCCATAGTGGATACTGAATAATCCATAACACATACTGAATAATCCATAGCGGATACTGAATAATCCATAGCGGATACTGAGTAATTCATAGTGGATACTAAATCCATAGTGGATACGGAATAATCCATAGTGGATACGGAATAATCCATAGTAGATACTGAATAATCCATAGCGGATACTGAATAATTCATAGTGGATACTGAATAATCCATAGTGGATACTGAATCATCCATAGTAGATACTGAATAATCCATAGTGGATACTGAATAATCCATAGTAGATACTGAATAATCCATAGTGGATACTGAATAATCCATAGTGGATACGGAATAATCCATAGTGGATACTGAATAATCCATAGTGGATACTGAATAATCCATAGTGGATACTGAATAATCCATAGTGGATACTGAATAATCCATAGTGGATACTGAATAATCCATAGTGGATACTGAATAATCCATAGTGGATACGGAATAATCCATAGTGGATACAGTAGTAAATCAGTAGGAATGTGTCCTGGTTTGACTGAAAGTTCTGCCTGCTGGAAGAGAGGGATGGATGTGAGTTGTGAGTAGTTCTTAAGGTGGTGTTTAATCCGGACTGGGACAGATCTGGCTGATGTGAGACGCCGCAGAGGCCCAGGCCTGATGGGACGGCCGACAGAGAGGCGGAGGTTTTGGCGAAGGCGCCCGTTAAGACTCCTAATGTGCACATTTAAATTTCAGAGCAGCTAAAGTGGAACAAATTGGCCAGTTAGCATGGCAGCCTGACGCTAAGCAGAACACTACACTCTGATCCTCTGGGTCTTAAAGCACCTCCAACTCACTCTCTCCCTCTAAGGCACTCTGTCTCTCTAACACACACTCTAACTCTAACACACACTTTCTTTAACACACACACACACACATTCTCTCTTTCCACCCACATCTCATCCCTCTCTCCATCTCTCTTCACCTCATTCTGTCTCTCTCCTGTTATCCTCCCATCTCTCTTAAACCCCACACACATACACACACACACACACACACACACACACACACACACGTTGCCATCTGTTGATAATTACTGGTGTGTCTCTAGTGAGTGTGTGATATTTAATATTTCCTCACCACTTGGACAAATAAGCTGGAAAAGCTGTGAGAGGCTGCCCACAGGAGTGGAGATAGAGGCAGAGAGAGAGAGAGAGAGAGAGCGAGAGAGAGTGACGGGCATGTGTGTGTGTGTGTGTGTGTGTGTGTGTGTGTGTGTGTGTCCAAGCTGGCCAACTTGCCAGTTTTCAACTTTCCATCCAGCCCAACATCTCTAAAACCAGACTGTGAAGCTTCTACACACACACACACACACACACACACACACACACACACACACACACACACACACACACACACACACACACACACACTCATGATGCATCTAAACCCATCAGTGAAACCACAGAAACTCACACAGTGAACAAACATTATAAATCATGCTTAAAAGGAGCTATAAAAATAGTACTGCCACACACACACACACACACACGGCTGAGGTGTTTTGAATGTGTTTGAACACTCCATACCATCAGAAGAAGCTGGGAGAACCTCATTAGAGGTTTACAAAGATGTTTTTGTGAATTTTCTAACTCTTGTTTCTCAGCGACGACCACGATCAGAACTCTGGTCCATAAATATCAGAAATACAGCTCATTTCTGCTAGAACTCCTGTGAAACTGTATTTGTTGTGCATGAAAGTAGTCGGTTCTAGATTCAACAGCATGAAAACATGATTCCAAGTTGTGTGTCAAGACGAGCAAACGTATATTTGATCGATTTATTTCTACAGTCACTCCTTCAGTGAAGAATTCTGCTGTTCTCCATCTGACACAAACCCACGGTCAGTATCTAGAACCTCCAGGTCTCAGAAACAGTATAATATATCTTCCACTCTTCCTGTCCTCTTCATCTTCCTCATTCACACCGTCCCCCTGCATGTCCTCTCTGACCACGTCAATGAACCTCCTCTTTGTTCTTCCTCTTCTCCTCTTTCCTGGCAGCTCCATCTTCAACATCCTCCTCCCGATATAATCCTCGTCTCTCCTCTGCACATGTCCAAACCAACACAATCTTGCTTCTCTAACTTTGTCTCCAAGACGTCCAACCTGATCTGTCCCTCTAATATACTCATTTCTAATCCTGTCCATCCTCGTCACACCCAACGAACATCTCAGCATCTTTAACTCAGACACCTCCAGCTCCGCCTCCTGCCTTTTCATCACCATCTCCAACCCGTACAACATAGCTGGTCTCACTACTGTCCTGTAAACCTTCCCTTTCACTCTTGCTGGTCCCCCGTCTGTCACAGATCACTCCTGTCACTCTTCTACACCCGTTCCAACCTGCCTTTTATTAAGTATTTAAACTCCTCCCCCTTCCTCTGGTCTTAAATGGCCAAAGTTAAGTGTCCTCTCTTACCGTGTTTTTGGATGTATGTGTCTGTAAAGGAGGGACTATGGCTTATTTAGCACACAGCAGCAGAGCACCACACACACACACACACACAGGAAAGGTCAAAGGTCACTCCACAGGTTGCCAGGACCACCATGGTGCAGTAAAGAGGGAGAGAAACGTTCCTGACCCGACTCTTCCAGCGAGTCAGTAACAGATCCGTTTTTATTTGCTCTGAGCTCCATTTTTTACTTTTTAAAAAATTTTATTTGGATTATAAATTACATCACATCTCTTTTAATATCCATCCACCTAATTCAACTGTAAGCTAGCAACAACAGCCATTACAACACCAGCAAATCAATAACATCTAAACAGGGACAGGCTGTTATTGGACTTATTACATATTTTCCCTTAAATAAAAAATAAAGACTTATTTTAATTTTCTCACCAATCTCTTAATAATTTAATCTTAAAATAAATTATTTTAAAAAAACATGAAGCGATTTTAATAAGGACTTATGTAGTATATTATATTATATTAAGAGTCTCAAAATAAAGGCTTTTCTTAAATATTTTTCTAAATGTTGTAAAATAAAGACTTTACCTTTTCAAAAATGTGGGTTCACTGCCTCAAAATGAAGCTTCATTTCCAAAAAATGATCCCAAATAAGGAATTTTCTTAAACATTTAAAAGTAAATAAAAAACTTATGTTCTAAAAAGTTTTAGTTTCTCAAAATAAAGACTTCCAGGAAAATGATTTGGTTTAGCAAAATAAAAACTTTACTCAAACTTTTTTTAACTTTAAAATTAAAGCCTTATTTTTCTCTAAAGAGATTGATCTCAGAACAAAGACTCTCTTTCAGCATGTGTCTAAGTTTCTAATTACCTTTCTCAAAAATGTGTTTTAGTATCTCAAAATTTCTCACATTTTCTCCGAAATCTGGAATCTTAATGTAGTTTGTAATGTATCATCTCAAAACGAAGGCTTATTTTCCTTTTTTATGTTCATTTATTATCTCAGTACAAACACGAAACACGGATATTTTGAGAAAATAAGAAATGATTTTGATACAAAAAAGAATTTTTAAAGTCATTCTTACAATGTCATTCTGGTCTCTGCACTCTAAATATTATCAGTTCTGTTGCAGAACACACACACACTCACACACACACACACGTGCACATACACACACACACATGCACACACACTCTATCCTGCCAGTGGCCCATCGTTCATGGCTTTCTGAGGCCGTTCTGTTATAGAAACTCGGAAATGGAGGTTTTATTTTAATTAATTTCCTGCCTGCCCGTTAGCTGGCCTTCGTTAAAGGCTTAACGAGCTTGGAGATCATGTTAATATTTAATGGAACATATTTTATGTGTTTATTTTGAGATATCTAGTTAATAAGTGTTTGTGTTGGGCCTGGACCAAATTCCCCAAGCGCCAATCAGGACAGGCCTGCAAGAGCGTGCTTGTGCGTGTGTGTGAGTGTGTGAGTGTGTGTGTGTGTTGCAGCTGTGCCAGGTGTGCCAACCAAAACCAACAACGTGGCACCAGTGAACCTCCTCAAACCTACTCGACTAATTTACTGATCAGTGTGCACCACATCACCACCACAGGCGTAAATCACACACACACACACACACACACACACACACACACACACTCTACTCTCTCTCCTCCAGTCTCCTTCAATCACAGTGCAGATGCATCAGAGAACATCGATGTGGGATTTACGGCTGTACTAAAACACACACACACACACACACACACACACACACACTGGCCTGGTATTCTCACACAGAGCCTCATTCATCATTGGATAGTGAGGGATGCCAAGTGCTCACACACTTCCTGCTGCAGCAGCAGAGGCCCAGCAGAGACGAGGGACGGAACCTGAACACCAAGAGACACACGAGGCCTCACACACTCCACACTCACATCACAGAGAACCTTTTCCTCCCAAACCGTGAAGAAATACACATTTCTATTCCTCTTTTTTATTCCTGCAGTACATCACGATCCTGACCCACAGTAAAGTCTAATATTCTCAAAATAATCTTAAAATAGACTTAATCTTAAATAAAACAATATCTCAAGACTGGGACCTGGTATTTCAGGGTGAAATAATACTTTCAAAATGATAACTAAATAATACATTTAAAACCCCAATTATTTCACAATGATCCCTTCTTAAAACAGTAGAAACTCATATCAAATATTTACATTTTCTCACAGTTCTGACTTACTGAAAGTATATTTCAATAACGCGTCTGCATCGAAATATGTCAAAAATGTTTCCTTCAAGTTTAAGAACAATACAATTTTGATACCATCAGATTTTATTCTACTTTTTTACTAAAGTGTATAAAGGTGTTTTTACTTAGGTGGGCGGGTTGTGATGGATCAGGTTCTCTTTTCCATCGTGTGGACAGTCGGGTGAGTGTGTCCTTACCTGGGCAGAGACACCAGGACGCACACAAGGGAGACACTGTGATGCTCTGGAAAATGATCTGCTGGGAAACCTTGGGTCCTGCATTCACTTGGACGTTAGTTTGACACCTAAAGGTCTCTGCAGACCAAGTTCCCCCTTCATAGGGACAGTGTGTCCTAATGGCAGTGTCCTCTTTCAGCAGGACAACAGAGTTCAAGGTGTTCCTCCAGATTCCCCACGTCTCCATCCCATCCAGCATCTGTGGGACAAACTAGTCCCGTCCATGGACCCACCTTCCAACTTATGGGACTTGGAGGATCTGGAACCACAGCTCACCTGTCTGCTCTTTATTGACCTTTTTGTCCAGAAGGGGGCGCTGTAATGATGAGCACTCTGGTTTGATCATGTCCCTTTCAGAAGTTTTTGGAGTTTAAACCCAAAACAATAAACCCAACACTGAACATTTCCTGGGATTTCTCTTGGTTGGAAACAGGCGTGGTTGTTGTTTTTGAGTCGGCCAATCAGAGGCTGTGTTTCTGAATGTACGTGACTCTGATGGAATGACATGAGACGATCATAATCTCTTACAAATCTAATCCCCAAATTAAACCCTTAAAATAGAATTAAAAACAAATGAAATGAGTTTGTTCGGTGGGACATTTTGGTCTAACAGACGCTGTAGGGACATTTTTGTCCTCTCTGTCTGGCAGGACATCACCATTCCGACTGTCTCACGTAATGGCTGATATTCCTAAAATGTTATTCTAACATCTTAAAACAGCCGTATTATCTCTAAATAAAAGCTTTTCTCAAACCTGCGAGCTGGTGTTTCAGTGCTAATAAATAAATAATGGAAGTCGCTGTGGATGAGAGCATCTCCTAAATGTAACAGTAAATAAAAATAACAAATGTAAAAATAATAAATGTTTCAAACTATTTACTAGAATTTTGAAATAATTATAACTACTCAAAAAATTATATTCTGACACAGGATCTTGGAATAACTACTGTGACAAAATATACTGTTCAAAATAATCATTTCCTTGAAATATAAGTATAAAATTTATTTTGACTTTGGATGGGGTGATGGAGGGATGAGAGCTGGGGATGATGGAGAAGGAAGAAAAAAAGAATGAACAGAATGTGAAAAAGGAGCTTTTGATAGCAGGATATGTTCCCCGCTGTGCGCTGGACTGCACAGGAGTAATATATAAATAAACCAGTGCAGTGTGTGTGTGTGTGTGTGTGTGTGTGTGTGTGTGTGTGTAAAATGTCAAAACATTACCTTCATCTTCATTAAAACACACTTGAATATTGCTGGATCCAAAAGTCTGAAAACAGTGAAAATCCTTCTATTTTAAATGATTAAAAAAAATTTTTATTCTGTTTTTCTTCCAGAATTCTCTGGTCGGCCTTTTCTGAGCGAAGAGTGAGGTTTCTGCAGGAGCTTCGGTTTCTCAGAGTCGTCCTTCTGCTTGAAGAACAGCAGGACTCAACAGTTCGGCTCTGATTGGAGTCTGAACACACACTTCAGTGAAACAGACTCACACACACTCTCACCTTTCTGTTCACACACCTGAACACACACTTTAGACTCACACACACTCTCACCTTTCTGTTCACACACCTGAACACTGTCAGCGTCTCAAACGGGCTTCAGTTTAAACAGAATCTACAAACAGTTCAACAACTGGAAGAAGTTTACTGAGAACAGCTTCTCTCTCCTTCACACTTTACACTAAACTAAACCTTTACACTCTTTATTTACACACTTTACACTAAACTAAACCTTTACACTCTGTATTTACACACTTTACACTAAACTAAACCTTTACACTCTTAATTTACATATTTTACACTGAACTAAACCTCTGCACTCTTTAATTACACATTTTACAAAAAAAACACACAAAAAAAAGAATTATCTAAAGACACTCTTCATAATCCCCCTGACTCATCTAAAGCTTTTTTCCGACTCATTAATTTTTTTATTTGAATTCAAATACACTTAAACTGGTTTTAATTTTTAACAAGCAATACTTTTATAGAAAGTAAAAAAAGAAACATCAGGAAACGTTTGGGTTGCAAAGCATCTTTGAAAGCATCACTAAAATTCTTCAAAATTGCAAATTCAATAGAATATTAGTAAATTGTTCAGTAGAACTGAGTTTAATCTATATTGTAGTAGAAATTTGGAGGTTTTAATATGTTGGGCTGGAGGTTCGAGTAACTAATCAGCGAGACATCATCCTGACCAGATTCTGGGCAGCTCCGGCAGGGAAAATGTAAAATATGATAAAAATGTAATTGAGTAAAAGTACAAATATTCAGTTCCACTTACACTCAAAAAAGTACAACTCTGCCAAAATGCACAAAAATGATGAAGTACAGACCCTCCCCCCCCATGTGTGTGTGTGTGTGTGTGTGTGTGTGTGTGTGTGTGTGTGTGTGTATGTGTGTGTGTATGTGTGTGTGTGGGAAAGACTGGCTCAGAGTTTTGGCTTTTAGCTCAGGTCCGATTCCGGTAAGTGTTGTTATGTAACAACTGAAGTGTGGAACCAAGGCCAAGCCTGTAAGAAACATCAGAACCACACACACACACACACACACACACACACACACACACACACACACACACACACACACACTTCATCCCACAGTATTACAGACCTACATCATGCTCATCAGATCCCACATGTTTATTCTGCTCTTTGGTCTTCTTGAGGTTCTGTCCATCAAAAAAATCATCAAAGAGAATGAATTGATCCCTAGACAGAAACTCGGCAGTGAGTGGAAGAGTGATTGGTCAGATATTGCTGAATAAGAATTATAGGATCTATATCGCCTGTGTTCTGTTTGCTTAAACCTGATCTCTGCTCAGATCAGGCAATCAGGTCTCCCAAAGAAGCTTCTTTAGAACTTCAGGCATAAAGAACCAAAACAGTATAAGGGAACTAAGGATCCAAGATATGAAAGGAGAAAATCCATAAAGATGTAGAGAAGAACCAAAGAAGAAGCAAAACTTCCCTAGATCAAAAGACTTCCCTAAAAGAACAAGGTAAAGCCTTTTTAGAAAAACCAAGGTCCAAAAGGAGAACCTGAGGAATAAAGTCTTTTTAAGAGCATGAGGAAGAACCTTTGAGATCCAGGATCCATAAAGGGAACCTATGGAACCAAGACACAAATGGGAAGGCTCTCTGAGAGGATGTGGATGAATCTATGAAAGTCCATCCATCCATCCATCCATTTTCTGCTGCTTGTCCCAAACGGGGTCGTGGGGGAGTGCTGGTGTCCATCCCAGCGCACACAGGGCGAAGGACGGGGGACGCACCCTGGACAGGTCGCCAGCCCATCGCAGGGAGGAGTGGGACGGGGACGGTACTGTAACAGCCCTGTGCCAGTAGAGGGCGCCCTGCTCTGATTGTGCGCACCTGAGCAGTGGGTCCCAGGTGTGCCTCATCGGGGGCTGGTGTTATAAGCCCCAGTGACTCAGAGCAGGGCGCTGGTCATTCTGTGTGCGCACTGTGATTACTCGGGTTATGGTTTACATTTGTTATGTTTAGTTTGAGTTCTGTGCACTTTATCAGTCATTAAAGTCCAGTACGAAGTTCTCGGCTCTGCGTTGGTGTCCAGCCCTCAACACCACCCCGTGACAGAATGACCAGCCGCCGCAGATGGACGTCGCGAGCCGAGAGCTCCGTGGGGATGTCCGTGAAGGACCACCGGACCCTCCAGGTGCTGGAGGCTGGGGGAATAGGGGTTGAGCGGTCCGCTCCCCTCCTAGGATTGGCCGATGTCGCGCCTGTTCCAGCTCCAGCAACCAGGAGGGCATGGCTGCGGAGCCGGCCCCCGCGGGCTGGGGAAGCGGGGCTGCGATGCCGGCTCACGTGTCAGCACAAGGTGGGACTGAAGGGACATCCGCCATCACCGCGGAGGCTGCGGGGCTTCGAAGGACGAGGTCCAAGTCCGCCGGATGAGGCGCTGTTTCGAGGGGCTGCGTCCAATCCAGACCGCTGGTGAGAGAGCGGGGTTTCAAGGGCCGCAGCCGAACCCGCCTGAGGACCGCGGTGAGAGCGGAGCGTTCGTCTGGACTTTGTTTGGACTTTTTGTTGGACGTTTGTGCTGCCCCTCTCCTTTCGGGGGATCCTGCTTTGGATGAAGCAGGATCTGGCGCCCCGGAGCAGGCGCCTTTGGGGAGGGGTACTGTAACGGTCCTGTGCCAGTAGAGGGCGCCCTGCTCTGATTGTGCACACCTGAGCAGTGGGTGCCAGGTGTGTCACATTGGGGCTGGGGTTATAAGCCCCAGTGAATCAGAGCAGGGCACTGGTCATTCTGTGTGTGCACTGTGATTACTCGGGTTATGGTTACGTTGGTTATGTTTAGTTTGAGTTCTGAACACTTTATCAGTCATTAAAGTCCAGTACGAAGTTTTCGGCTCTGTGTTGGCGTCCAGCCCTCAACACCGCCCCGTGACAGGTACCTTGCTCAAGGGCACCTCAGGACAACCTACTGGGAAGGGGTTCAAACCCCCGATCCTCCGATCATGTGGCCGACGCCCAAACCACTAGGCCACCGCTGCCCCTCTATGAAAGTAATCAAAATTCAAAAGGAGAACCTCTGGAATCAAAACCACCTTTAGATCATGAGGCAGAAGAACCTCTGAGAAGCCCAAAAGACTACCTCAGGAACCTAAACCAAAAAGGAGAACCTCTCTAAAGGCACAATGAATAACTTTTAAAAGAAGCTCAGTTCCAAATGGATAACGTCAAGAACACAAATCTTCACAAATTCATGAGGAAGAATCTTTTAGATGAATGAATATTCAAAAGTGTAACCTATGGAACCAAGACACAAAAGGACAACCACTTTAAGAGTGTGAGGAAGAACTTAGGAATCAAGAGCCAAAAGAGAACCTCCCTAAAATCATGCAGAAAATCGTCAGAAAGGAACTAAGACACAAAAGAAGAACCTCAAGAACAGAAATCTCCCTCAGATCAGGAACAGTGTTGCTGAATCCAGTTTGAGCAAAGCAGGGTAACATTCTATCTTCCAGTTATTGCCACTGCGTCTCCCAGCCAGCTGTGATGGACAATTCCGGTATGGCTCTTGGTCGGAGAGGTGATGTGTGGAGGATGTGGACGGTTGTCATGGTTACAGGTGGGTTGTGAAGCGGGCAGGAGGTGGGTGTGTGCTCCTAATGCTCTCACCTTCTGAATTAAAGTGTTTTCCTTCTCACCGCACTCAATCACCCCGCCTGACATGCAAAAATAGACGGAGACACTTAGCAAAGAAAACCTCGTTTATTTCCAGTTCCTTACGACTGTTTAAGGAGCAGCGGCGCCGCAGTCACTCCGCAAAGAACCACTTCAGCCCCTGTTTGCTTTCTGCTCTCTGAAATGGAAATGGCCATTAAAATTAACATGCTAATTATCTGCCCCAGAGCAGCAGCACACAGGAGCCCTGTGTAGCCACACTCAAGAGAGAATATGAGTGTGTGTGTGACTGTGTGTGTGTGTGGGTGTGTGTGTGTGTCCCTCATTCATGAAGATGGACATCTCTGAATGTACAAGAACATTCACATCACACCGTCTTGTGTCAAAAAAGAGACTAATAGAAGTACCAGTTTTACACAGTCCAAGAGGAAAAAGTACAGGAATGTACTGAGAGCGTAAAGTAAAAAGTACAGGAATGTACTGAGAGTATAAAGTAAAAAGTACAGGAATGTACTGAGAGCGTAAAGTAAAAAGTACAGGAATGTACTGAGAGTGTAAAGTAAAAGTACAGGAATGTACTGAGAGTGTAAAGTAAAAAGTACAGGAGTGTACTGAGAGTGTAAAGTAAAAAGTACAGGAGTGTACTGAGAGCGTAAAGTAAAAGTACAGGAGTGTACTGAGCGTAAAGTAAAAGTACAGGAGTGTACTGAGAGCGTAAAGTAAAAGTACAGGAGTGTACTGAGCGTAAAGTAAAAGTACAGGAGTGTACTGAGAGCGTAAAGTAAAAGTACAGGAGTGTACTGAGAGTGTAAAGTAAAAGTACAGGAATGTACTGAGAGTGTAGAGTAAAAGTACAGGAGTGTACTGAGAGTGTAGAGTGAGACGTGTCTCCTCTGAAGGACGTCTGGAGCGTCTGTCTGTGTGAAAGTGAACTGAATCTCACTCCATATTAATAGAATTAAAGACTATTAAAGCCTCGAACTTCAACTCCAATAAAAACAATCTACTGAAAATAATCCACATGAACTTCACCGCTTCACTTTCATCACCGTCTCTACTAGTTCTCCCGTCCTGACATCACACTCCACACACGCTGTTTGTAAATTCCCAGTTAATATTAGGAGCCTGTAATAACTATGTAGTTACACATCAATAATACTTGTAATAACAGTGTAACTACTGGTGACGTAAAAAGATGTTTACGACACAGGCTGTGTATGTTTTATGCTCTTATCACAGTATAAACTGATGTTAATACGAGAGTGATTACATCTCTGTAATAGTGAACACATCATAATTACACTGTTATTACAAGTATTGTTAAAGTGTAGTTACACTGTTATTAAAGTAATTATTGTTTGCCCAAACCACAGCACAGCAAAGCTTTATCTCATCCCGTGTTTCAGATTCTCCTTTTAATTGGTTAGTAGGTAACCAGTATTTATGTGTGTGTGTGTGTGTGCATGTGTGTGTGTGTGTGTGTGTGTGTGCGTGCATGTGTGTGTGTGTGTGCGCGCGTGTGTGTACGGGTGTGTTTGTGTGTGTGTGTGCGTGTGTGTGTGATTTGATGTTTTATTTTCCCAGGTGTCTCCACCTCCTCTCTTCCCCCAGATCCTTTAACCTGGGCCTCCTGACCTTTGACCCCTGCACACTGCCACTGATGCATCTCTCACCCGGAGACGGAGACGTGTTAAAGTGCACGCACACACACACACACACACAATTTTTTTAAACAGTGAAAAGTATGGAAGAAATGTCTGCGAGTGTGGAGAGAGGAGAAGACAAGAGTGCAGGCAGGTTGGAATGGGTGTAGAAGAGTGACAAGAGTGATCTGTGACAGACTGGTACCAGCAATAGTGAAAGGAAAGGTTTACAGGACAGTAGTGAGACCAGCTATGTTATATGGGTTGAATATGGTGGCAGTGATTAAAAAGACAGGAAGTGGAGACAAAGTGAGAGAATTGAGACTGTGTTGGTTTGGACGTGTCCAGAGGAGAGACGAGGAGCAGATCAGGAGGAGGATGTTGAGGATGGAGCTGCCAGGAAAGAGGAGAAGAGGAAGGACAAAGAGGAAGTTCATGGACGTGGTGAGAGAGGACATGCAGGGGGACAGTGTGAAAGAGGAAGATGCAGAGGACAGGAAGACATGGAGACATGGAGACGTTTGAATCACTGTGGAGACACTGAAAGGGAGCAGCCAATAGAAGAGGAAGAGTGAAACGTCTCTTTCACCAGCCAAAGAAGCGACAAATGAAAAATAATGATGCTTTCCTCTGAATATAAACCTGTTTCACTCACAAACATGCATTTATTTTCTTTTAATTCCTGGCATCTGTGAATCCACCTTCCTGATCGCCTTAACGGTCACCATCCAGCTCACAGAGTGCCTGTGTTGACCACAAGCTACCACTAGAGGGCAGCTACAGATGCCAGAACAGAATAAACTTAAAGTTTCATTTACAATAATTTACAAAAAATGGTGAATATAATCTCTAAGTGGAAGGTAAGCGCACTGGAGCGCGTTTTGATGGACGTGGAGCAGACTCAAAGCTGGAGCAGACTCAAAAACTGTGGTTGGAGAAATGGCAGAAAAATCCAGTTATAGTGCAGAAGAATGAAGAAGAGCAATATCAAGCTTTGCTGAATCAGCACTAATGCAGTGATTCTTTAAGGCAGCGCCAAAACTCCAGATGGCGCGTGTGTCCCTCATACTCCCTGTTCACACACCAGTGGATCCATGGAAACAAAGCTCAGCATAGTAGATACAGAACACACACACACACACACACACGCACACACACAGCGACTCCTCGCAGGGAGTCGGAACAGAACCGTCTTCACCTGATCCTAAACCTGACCCTAAACATGACCCCTAGAGTGACCCCACTAAAACACCCTCCTAATGACCCTCACTTCCTCTCTCTCTCTCTCTCTCTCTCTCTTTCTCTCTCTCTCTCTTTCCCTCCGTCTGTTTTTGTCTGGGTTTTTGAATGATTCTACAGCAGTTTCTACATTTTATCTCAAGATATGTGTGTGATTGTGTGTGTGTGTGTGTGTGTGTGTGTGTGTGTGTGAGATTGTGTGTGTGTGTGTGTGTGTGTGTGTGTGAGAGAGAGAGAGAGAGAGAGAGAGAGAGAGATGCTCAGTCTCTGTCCATCCAAATGATCCCTCCACCAATAAACAGATTATCTTGGTGGTCCTGTCAGGAATGATGTTTTAGTAAAATAACCATCTACCACAGGAAGATCCTCCCTCTCTCTCTCTCTCTCTCTCTCTCTCTCTCTCTCACTGATTCTGTCTGTCTCATTCACAGGAGGATGTTTTAATTACAAGAATATTATTGGACTGTATTGTTGTTCTGCTGTATTATTTATGCACCAGACTGGGTTTGGGGTTTAGATCAGAATGTGTTTCAATTGTTTTTTAACGGAACTGAATGTCCCAAACCCAGTTAACCCACTGAAGCTCCCCGTGTCTCTGTGTGTCTCTGAGTGTCTCCGAGTGTCTCCGAGTGACTCCGAGTGTCTCCGAGTGTCTCCGAGTGTCTCCAAGTGACTCCGAGTGTCTCCGAGTGTCTCCGAGTGTCTCCGAGTGTCTCTGTGTGTCTCTGAGTGTCTCTGAGTGTCTCTGTGTGTCTCTGAGGGTCTCTGTGTGTCTCTGTGTGTCTCTGAGTGTCTCTGTGTGTCTCTGAGTGTCTCTGTGTGTCTCTGTGTGTCTCTGAGTGTCTCCGTGTGTCTCCGAGTGTCTCTGTGTGTCTCCGAGTGTCTCTGAGTGTCTCCGTGTGTCTCCGAGTGTCTCTGAGTGTCTCTGTGTGTCTCTGAGTGTCTCTGTGTGTCTCTGAGTGTCTCTGAGTGTCTCTTTGTGTCTCCGAGTGTCTCTGTGTGTCTCTGAGTGTCTCTGTGTGTCTCTGAGTGTCTCTGTGTGTCTCCGAGTGTCTGAGTGTCTCTGAGTGTCTCTGTGTGTCTCTGAGTGTCTCTGTGTGTCTCTGAGTGTCTCTGTGTGTCTCTGTGTGTGTCTCTGAGTGTCTCTGTGTGTCTCTGAGTGTCTCTGAGTGTCTCTGAGGGACGGTGATGATGGTAAAATAGTTCATCTGAACTAAATCTCTGTTCTTCGTGTCCCTCCACCATGAATGGGTTCAGTTTTAGTCCAGAATCTTCTCCAGATTAAAACACCGTCTCAGACACCAGACAGCGTCTCCACCACCAGTTCATGACTGCGAGGGACGTTCAGATGTCCAGTTCTGTTCACCAACACTGGGGATGATTCTGACTCACAGAGAACCAGATTAGAACCACCCCATTTACATCTTAATCAATTATTTACTGGGGGGAATGTTTGCATACCATCACTGTGTGTGTGTGTGTGTGTGTGTGTGTGTGTGTGTGTGTGCTTTGTCTATTAGACTTCCAGAAGTGTTTCTCAGGAAGCAAAGTGTTTACCTGCATGTGTGACAGGAGTTGTTACAGGTTTGTGTGTGTGTGTGTGTGTGTGTGTGTGTCTGTGTGTGTGTGTGTGTTTATTTATACTCCACTAAGTGAGGCTCTTTGCTCAGGCTATGTGTAGGGACACATTCTTACAAAGAGACGTCATGGTACCATACACACGCGCACACACACACACACACACACACATACACACACACACACACACACACACACATACACACGCACACACACACAGGTCCTAATGGATTTTGTGCTTTGTGTGACATCATGGTTCTGTTGTGTTCCATTTCTGTCGACACCAAATTGCCACCTGAACTGGAAACAATCAATCTTGTGTGTGTGTGTGTGTGTGTGTGTGTGTGTGTGTGTGTGTGTGTGTGTGTGTGTGTGTGAGATCCCCCCTGGTCTGTCACCGTCTTCTCTTTATGGCTGAATGGGTCTCTGTGTCACTGAAAGGTCCTTTAAGTTCTGATTAGCCTGTTAAAGCCACTGAATTTCACTTTTTCTTTATAATTGTGTTTATTCTGCGGTTCTTTGGGATTCAGACCTTCCTTAGAGACCCACCACGTTCACGTCCATCCACACTGTGGACCGATTCCCCTCACACTCAGCACGCTGAGCTTCAGACTAACAACACTAACCCTAGTAATCTCATGCTGAAGGTTTTAATAAACAGCTGCACTTTAACCTAAAACTGTGGGGCCAATCAGAGCACACCTTAACGACACAGGAGTTCTAACAGAATGTTTCAGATTGAGGATAAAAACAGGACAGAAAAGATGTATAGCATAAGAAAACTAATGCCATTTTGGAACTTTGAATCATGTACATTCATTTTTAGGAGAAAATAAAAATGATTAGCTCTTAAAAAAGGAGCAGGAAGGGCCCCTTTCATAAGCTGAGGTTCAAATACTTCCAGAGGAACAGCCAATCAGAGCAGAGTTCATTTACATATGTCAGTCTTAAAGAGGAGGTAAAAAAGCAGAACGCTCATTTCTGATACTGAAGACACTCGGAATGTCCAGAGAGAGAGAGAGAGAGAGAGAGAGAGAGAGACAGAGACAGAGAGATACAGATACATAGAGACAGAAAGACAGAGAGACAGATAGAGCGAGACAGAGAGAGAGAGAGACAGAGAGACAGAGAGAGAGAGATACAGATACAGAGAGACAGAAAAACAGAGAGAGACAGAGAGACGAGAAAGACAGAGAGAGAGAGAGAAAGAGAGAGACCGAGAGAGAGAGAGAGAGAGAGACAGAGAGACAGAAAGACAGAGACAGAGAGACAGAGAGAGAGAGATACAGATACAGAAAGACAGAGAGAGACAGAGAGACAGAAAGACAGAGAGAGAGAGAGAAAGAGAGAGAAAGAGAGACACAGAGAGACAGAGAGAGAGAGACCGAGAGAGAGAAAGAGAGACAGAGAGATAGAGAGAGAGAGATACAGATACAGAGAGACAGAAAGACAGAGAGAGACCGAGAGAGAGAGAGAAAGAGAGAGACAGAGAGAGACAGAGAGACAGAAAGACAGAGAGAGACAGAGAGACAGAAAGACAGAGAGAGACCGAAAGACAGAGAGAGAGAGAGAGAGAGAGAGAGAGAGAAAGAGAGAGACAGAGAGAGACAGAGAGAGAGAGAGACAGTGCTGATGGACTGGGCATGGTGGGACGTCCAAGTTCAAGTGGGTTCGGAAGCCCAGTCCACATTATCTGGAAGGGAAACCACATTCTTTCAGAACGGGACGGTCACAGGAAGAGTGGACCCACACTCTCTTTAAGACATGGCCCTGAATGAAGCTTGAGAGTAAAAATTCACTTTTATTTCCTGTTCATGTTGCCAGAACCCACATCGGGCAGTCGAGTCCGCCAACATAACACACACACACACACACACACACACACGTAATACACACCACCACAGAGACCACTTCCAGTCCTGTCTCTCTCTCTGAGGTACAGCAGGGAAACACACAGCCCTTCTTTTCCTGCAGCCTGGTGTTGGTACCGAGTCTGATCAAATTTTAAAAGCCTCCAGTATTTTTAGCATCACAAAGGGAACATTTTTAAAGCGCTGCTGTCCCTCAGATATGGATGAGACCTGGCACACAGTGTCCACCATGTGAGACACAAGATCTTAGGTGCATGCTTTCTTTGTCCACTTACATCATGTCCCTGTGTCTAAAGAGACAGTGCTTTTCTGGTATCTGTCCTTTACTTTTGCTGACATGTGCGGAACAGGAGTAACTAAAGTAATTAAAGTAATTGAATCAGTACTTTCGAGTATCTGTACTAATATTGGAGTAACAAATTTGGGGGGGGGGCTTGGAAATATCTGCTTATCTAGAAACAATTGGTACTGGATAATATCAGCTCAGTACTGAGTAGTATATCAGTACCCAGTACTTTTCAATACTGAGTGTTTTCAGTTCTGTGTGTGTGTGTGTGTGTGTGTCCGTGTGTGTGTGTGTGCGTGTCCGTGTGTGTGTGTGTGTGTGTATGTGTGTGTGTGTGTGTGTGTTTTGATGTACAGGTATGTTCCAGGTGATCTTTTGTCTTTTCTGTTTACTCCCATACTGATGATGAAAGTTGGTGCGCGCGCGCGCGTGTGTGTGTGTGTGTGTGTGTGTGTGTGTGTGTACACATCTGTGAGACATTACCTCCAATAACAGACGGCTTAATGTTAAAGCGCTGTCGTCCATGTCACATTATTGGCCATTTAAACACACACACACACACACACACACACACACACAGAGAGAAAGAGAAAGAGAGAGAGAGAGAGAGAGAGAGAGAGAGAGAGAGAGACGAAAAGACTAAATTGGGCTTAAATCATGTGTGTGTGTGTGTGTGTGTGTGTGTGTGTGTGTGTGTGTGTGTGTGTGTGTGGTTCTCTACTTCCCCCTGCTGGCTGAGTAAATAAATACACACCAAAACCCCAATAAATCATTTAGAATACAGTGAACATTCAGAAACGATATACATGATTTACAGTGATGATGATGATGATGATGATCATCATCCCTCCTGCTTGAAGGATGTGACGTAGGCAAGGAGTTGATTAGTGGAGGAGTGGAGCAGGAGAGGAGTGGAGGAGAGGAGTGGAGTAGAGGAGAGGAGTGGAGGAGGAGAGGAGTGGAGGAATGGCGGAGAGGAGTGGAGGAGAGGAGTGGAATGGAGAAGGAGAGGAGTGGAGGAGGAGAGGAGACGAGAGGAGTGGAGGAGAGGAGTGGAGGAGGAGAGGAGACGAGAGGAGTGGAGTAGAGGAGAGGAGTGGAGGAGGAGAGGAGTGGAGGAATGGCGGAGAGGAGTGGAGTAGAGGAGAGGAGTGGAGGAGAGGAGGAGAGAGTGCAGTAAATGTGCAGTGTTGTGAGTTCCTGGGAGTTCCGGGTCGGCGGTGCTGCTCAGGTGGTTCTGAAAACGACTCCTTTTGGAGGATCAACACACCAGAGGCCCTTCATCTGCTTTTCTTCTGGACGGATCATTACAGAGCCCTGAATCTGTCAGCGTCTGAAACCATCTGCTGTGTGTGTGTGTGTGTGTGTGTTAATCAAAGGTACATACATCTTTTACTTCCCAAATTAAAACAATACTCAAAAAAATTAAGAACAAATTCACTTTAAATATGTTACAAAAGAAATGTTCTATATTTCTCTCTCTCTGTCGGTATAACATATTTATATCATTTTTACATATATTTTAAAATGTATATAACATTTACTTATTAACATACTTAAACCAAAGTTGCTTTTTCATAACATTCTTTAAAACTGAACCATCCATCACCTCATGTTCTTTTTCGGGATGTAAATAATAATACATGATAAAAGCTGTAGATAATATTCGAAGAAACATAAAAGCATTATTAGATACATTCGTCACATTTTAGAAGTGAAAGTAGAAATAACAGGAAGCAGTAATATGCAAGAAAAATATGGCAATAAAATACTTATAACCTTTAAAGAACGTATTTATTTAAAATATTATTTATTTAGTTAATATGTTTTATTTAATGAAACAGGATGTAAAAAGCGAACACTCTTAAATACAT
>CM029384.1:24593644-24598644 GCA_017165825.1 Hepsetus odoe
TTCTTTCCTCCAAAATGTCCCCATTCTTAAATGAAACGTTATCCATTATGGACTGTCCCAGTCTTCAAGTGCTCTGAGATTAGAAGCTCCCATCTTGTCCATTAAACAAGGGACAAAATGAAAGTGGATTTAAAGTTGAGCGTAAACAAGCCTTTAGTCTAAACTGATCTGATTTATTTCGTTTGGGACTAAAGCACGTGATACAGGTTTTCCTTCAGCCTCTCCTCTCCAGTGTCTCGTGCAGATGGAGACATCCTAAATGTTAATGTTAAGTGTATCTGAGATTCCTCACACACACACGTTTCCAGGGCCTCGCTAACATGGCAGCCCAACAAACACACCGTTAAACTCTCTTCCCGCACTCGTCCCCTCACAGTCCTTCCAGCCTGGACGCACACGTGGAGCTCGAGGGTCTCTGGAGGACAGCCTGGACTCAGGCCTCCCGGTTGGATAGCGCAGCGTGTTTGTGTGTGTGTGTGTGTGTATGTGTGTGTGTGTGTGTGTGTGTGTGTGTGTTATGTGTGTGTTTGTATGTGTGTGTGTTGTGTGTGTGTGTGTGTGTGTTGTGTGTTTGTGTGTGTGTGTGTGTGTGTGTGTGTTTCTGTGTGTGTGTGTGTGTGTGTGTGTGTGTGTGTGTGTGTTGGACAGATAAATTCTCTTCATTCACTAATTAGCTGGAAATAACAGCAGCTCTTTTCCCGAATCTCTCTGTGAGCGCTGAGTCCAGGTTCAGGGTGATGGACGTCTGCTCTGATGGACAGAGCTGGTCCTGGATCACTACCTCACTGTCCTGCAGGACCCAAATATAATCCCGTCCAGGAAATCCTCATCACTACTGAGAATATCGTGGCCTGTTTTCAGTCCCTTTATGTCTCAGAAAATAAATGTGTTCCAAACAGTGTTAACCCTAACCCTAGATTAGTTTAGATTAGATTATATTAGATTAGATTAGACTAGATTAGACTAGAATAGAATGGATTAGATCAAAGCAGTTAGATTAGCTCACATTATATATCAGATAATATTAGATCAGATTACAGTACATTGGATTATATTAGATTACATTACATTACATAATATATCTTTGTATCAGATTAGATTAGATGAGATTTTATAGTAACTGAATAATAGAGTTAAAACCAATAAAATACCGTAGCAGCTAAACAGAAGGGCAAAGTATAAATTATAGACTGTAGAACAAATGACAGGAAAGTGCAGCATGAGTGGACCTGTATGCTACAGCACAAACAGTGTTCTAGATATTAGAACCGATTATACTGATAATACACTACAATAGTCCTACTGTGTTTCCAGAACTGTTGCTGCCCACTTTTAATGAAGAGCTTATGAGGTTTCAAGGATCACACTTTTGATTTCTCATGCAGATCAGAGCCACAAGATGGCAGCAGAGACCGTGGTGAATGTTATTCATGTGTTTCTCATCCTCACCAGCAGGGGGAGACAGAGGCTATGGGTTTACACTACAGGGGCTCAGACAGAGTTCCAACAGATTTTTCACGTTTAATCATTTCTGATCTTATAATTAATCTAATTACTACAATTTAATAACTCCAGTCAGGTAAACAGACATTCTAAAAACATTGAGTAATTTAAAATCTAACGAGATTTAGGGTGGTGGGGCACACACACACACACACACTTATCTAATGGCAGGCTTTTATTCCTACACTGTTTAATAAACAAGTACGTTTTAAATGAACAGAACACAGAACTTATCGTGTGTGTGTGTGTGGGTGTGTGTGTGTGTGAGAGAGAGAGAGAGAGAGAGAGAGAGAGAGAGAGAGAGAGTGTGTGTGTGAGCATGTGTGTCTCTTGTTATCTCTTTTGGTGCAGTTGTTTGTTCGCTCCTTCATCATGGAAAGCTGGGGTAGGAATTTAACACATCCATCACACACACATACACACACACACACAATAATAACAACACGTGCCAGCACACACCTTACCAATACTGAAATCATTAATCTGATGGAGACTAGATGGAAGGGCAGTAAGGCCAGGTGTACTGGAGGAGGTTTAAACTGTTCTACCATGGTGTGGATAGAAGGAGGAATGGACAGGTGTTATCCTGAAGGCATATATGTGGAGAGTGTTTTGGAGTGAAGAGGGTGTCAGGGAGGGTGATGAGTTTGAAGCTGGAAGTGTGATAATGAATGTTGTTAGTGCTATGCTCCACAAGTTGGTTGTGAGATGAAGGAGAAGGAATAATTCTGGAGTTAGATGAAGTGATAGCGAGTGTAGGCAGGGGAGAGAGAGTGGTGATTGCAGATTTTAATGGCCTTCATGTTGGTGAAGGGAACAGAGGTGATGAGGAGAAGATGGCAGGTATGGTGAAGGAGAGGAATGCTGAAGGTCAGATGGTTGTAGATTTAGCTAAAAGGATGGAAAATGGCTGCAGTTAATACTTATTTGAAGAAGAAGGAGGAGCAGGTGACGTGAGATAAGAGTGATGGAAGATGCTCACAGGTGGATTATATTCTTGTGTGAGGGTCAGTCTGAAAGAGATTGGAGACTGTAAAGGAGTGACAGGGGAGAGTGTAGCTAAACAGCATAGGATGGGGGTCTGTAGGATGACCTGATGATGGTCAAGAAGAGGAGAAAGTAAGGACAGAGTTGAGGTGAACGAGGTTCTGGGAAAGAGTCAGGGAAGCAGGTTAAGAAAAGAGGTGATGACTAGTGAACAGCAGTATGGTTTCATGTTGAGAAAGAGCTCTACAGATACAATGTTTGTTCTGAGGGTGTTGATGGAGAAGAACAGAGAAGGTCAGAAGGAGCTGCATTGTGCCTTTGTGGATTTAGCATATGACAGGGTGCCTAGAGAGGAGTTGTATGGTTTTGTACAAGGAAGTCAAGTGTTACAGAGAAGTATGTGAGAGTAGTTCAGGACATGTATGATGGCAGTAACAGTGGTGAGATCTGCAGTGGGAGTGACGGATGCATTTAAGGTAGAGCTTGATTACACTCAAAAGATCATTCTTATTTGCAATGGTAAAGAACAGGTTGATGGACGAGGTTAGACAGTAATCTCCGTGGACGATGATGTTTGCTGATAATGGAGAGATGGAGATCTGCTCTAGAGAAGAGAGGAATGAAAGTGAGTAGGACAATGATAGAATACATGAGTGTGAATGAAAGTGAGGAAAGTGGAGTGGTGAGGATGGAGGGAGTAGAGGAGGTGAAGGGGAGGAGTTTAAATACTTTGGGTCAAGTGTACAGAGTAACGGCAAGTGTGGAAGAGAGGAGAGGAAGAGAGTGCAGGAAGGTTGGAATGTGTGGAGGAGTGACTAGAGTGATTTGGGGCAGACGGGTACAAGCAAGAGTTAAAGGGAAGGTTTACAGGACAGTAGTGAGACCAGCTATGTTGTACTGGGTTGGGCTGGAGGTGTCAGAGTTAAAGATGCTGAGATGTCTGCTGGGTGTGACGAGGATGGACAGGATTAGAAATGAGTTTATTAGAGGGACAGATCAGGTTGGATGTTTGGAGACAAAGTTAGAGAAGCAAGGTTGTGCGTTGGTTTGGACATGTCCAGAGGAGAGACGAGGATTATATCGGGAGGAGGATGTTGAAGATGGAGCTGCCAGGAAAGAGGAGAAGAGGAAGACCAGAGAGGAGGTTTATGGATGTGGTGAGAGAGGACATGCAGGTGGTCAGTTTGAAGCAGGAAGATGCAGAGGACAGGAAGAAATGGAGACAGTTGTTCCTCTGTGGCGACTCCTAAATGGGAGCAGCCGAAAGAAAAAGAAGTTATTTAGGAGTGGGTTTTACTGGTATTGTGTTATTTAGGAGTGGGTTTTACTGGTATTGGAATTATTTAGGAGTGGGTTTTACTGGCATTGAGTTATTTAAGAGTGGAAGAGGATGTAGTTTTAGATGGTTTTACTGGTGAGATTTGACATCCACTAGGGTGCTTGTAAGAGGTTTCGCACAAACATGGCGAACATGGCATGGTTTTGCACAAGCAAGTTAATTATGCTGAAGAATGCTCAGGATTGACACCAGATGTAGTTCTCCTCAGAAGGACAGCCCTCCTCTCGGATCAGAACAAAACCCGGCCCGAGCCCATTGTTTGATATTAGAGTCAAAGTGATTTACCAGCCTGTAGGTCCAGCACCTAAATCTGCAAATAACACTGAACTCCAGCCCCAACTCCAGTATCTGGAGGTTTGTTGTTGTGGTGGGTGTGATGGTGTGTGAAGCCTGCGTGATTCTGTTTGGCCAGTTTAACCACAGTTTGGACCCGGCCTGGTTTTAATAGAGCAACAAAAGAGGCTTTTACAAAAACAGCCTATAGAGAATGTGGGGCTAACTTAGGGGTGGAGATACACACACGCACACACTCACGCTATGATTTGAAACATAAGTGGATGATGTATCAGCCCTCTAAAACTGTAGCATTATGGCATTATCATTGCAAAGTCCAAACCCAAACAGGAGCCTGTAAAAGAGAAATTCCACTTAATTTTCTAAATTCCCATCAATCTGTAAACAAAACCTTCGAAAGTTGGTGTGAAAGTTTTAGTTAGTTTAGTCTTAGTCCAAAATCTCCAAACTAAAACAAGGTCTCAGACTTCAGGCCACCACCAGCTCATGCCTGTGAGGGTTCCATTCACACACACTGGGATTGGAGTGTTTGTGGGATGAACCTAAACATCAAAGCATGCTGGGTGTTTTTGTGTTGTCACGGCCTGAGTTGATTCTCACAGTTAGAGTGAAAAGGAAGTTTGATGGTTATCAGTGTTGTTTTTGTGGAAAGTTCAAAGATCATCTTTGGTTCAGTAGTTTGGAATGACTGTTTTTTTGTTTTGGTTTTGCTGCATTTCCCATCCCTGTAGCAAATATCAAACTCATAATCTACATAGAGTATTGTGGAAAGTTCTCGCAGTACCAGTGTGTGTGTGTAGGTGTGTGTGTGTGTGTGTGTGTGTGATCATTACTTCCACGTGTGAAAGTGGTTTATTTCATGTTTTTTTGGCTATCT
>CM029384.1:24601144-24611993 GCA_017165825.1 Hepsetus odoe
TTCAGCATCATCGGTTTGTGTGTCCAATTACAAAACAACTGTCCAGCGTTTTGGAGAAATGATGACTGCAGGGAAGTCTTTCAGCACCTCGGACTCGAAACACCTTCCCACCTCTGTCTGTTCCTCAGATTTTAGCGAGTTGAAGTGTCTCTGGTGTTCAGATCTTCTGAACGAGGAAACGAGAGCTTTAAACGAGGTGCCACTGCAGAAAAAGTCTCTCAGGGACTAATAATTCCCCAGCCTGCAAGAATCCAAAATACTAATGAGACCAACAAGATCAGGGAAAAAGGAGCAGTGAGACAGGACCGCCTGGGAGAACAGTGTCTGGGAGGACAGATAACACCAGAGGACAGCAGATTACACTCTTCTCTAGACATACATCACTGTGTGTGTGTGTGTGTGTGTGTGTGTGTGTGTGTGTGTGTGTGTGTGTGTGTGTGTGTTTGCTGGGATTGGTAAACCTAACAGTTTGCTGCTATGCTGTGTTTACTTTATGACAGAAGATGGACGGCCAACCTTGCTTTTGGATGAAACAGTGTCCACTGCAACAGCAGGACTGTCCATCTAGAGTTCAGGCTGAACCAGATTCTTTTGGAAACTGTACTGTTCTATACACAAAAACACACCCAGACAAGTGCAGCTCCGTCCTCAACATCTTTCTCCTGATATACTCCTCGTCTCTCCTCTGGACATGTCCAAACCAACACAGTCTCACTGCTCTCACTTTGTCTCCAGATCGTCCAGACTGAGCTGTCCCTCTTGTGGGGCAGCGGTGTCCTACTGGTGAGGGAGTTGCCCCGGATCGGAAGATTGTGGGTTCGATTCCCTCACCAGTAGGTTGCCCTGAGGTACCCTTGAGCAAGGTGCCGTCCCTGTCACTGCTCCCTGGGCACTTTCAGTAGCTGCCCCCTGCTGCATGTGTGTGTGGGTGAAACACAGAGGTTGAATTTCGTTGTGTTGTGCTGCGCTGTGTTTCACAATGACAAGGGTAGTCACTTTCACTTATAAGCTCATTTCTAATCCTGTCCATCTTTGTCTCTCCCAGCACATCTGTAACCTCCCTCCAGCTCCACCGCCTGTCTTTTCATCAGTGTCAATGTTTTTGAAGGAGATGGAAAAGTCCCTGTTAGGAGGACATGACGATGGTTCAGTGGAAATTTAATGGATGTTCATTTTTTTCCACATGCCAAATGTCCAGCCTGCCACATGCAGATGGGATGTTCTGCACCAAGGGTCCTGAGGTAATGATCTTCCAACAGGAGCTCCTCTATGATTTTACTTTTGTACCGATCACCCATGTCCTCTGCTGAGAAAATTACAGACTGAATTCCCTACTGAACTCCGGAAACACATCTCTTTTACACACCAGGTGTTGCCTTGTGTTTAAAACAGAAAAACTCCAGGTGGACGATGCCAAACAACAGACTAAACATCAGAGGAATGTTGCACACTAGAGACGTACCTTTAATGTCCACCGAGTTTCCAGATGGTATCCCTTTACATTTACATTTACATTTACATTTGCAGCATTTATCAGACGCTCTTATCCAGAGAGACGTTCATGTCCTGATTACAGGGACAGTCCCCCTGGAGACACTCAGGGTTCAGGGTCTCAGGGACCCAGTGGTGGTAGTGCTGGAGGTGGGATTGAACCTGGGACCATTGTATTAACCATTGTATCAGTGAGTTACTGATGATGAACATTGCTGTGAGGGTCTGATTGTATCAGTGAGGTACTGATGATGAACATTGCTGTGAGGGTCTGATTGTATCAGTGAGGTACTGATGATGAACATTGCTGTGAGGGTCTGATTGTATCAGTGAGGTACCGATGATGAACATTGCTGTGAGGGTCTGAAGTTTATGTGGCTGAATCTGTAGAACTGAGATCATCTGTGAAGCGGCCTGTTTTGTGTGTGTGTGTGTGTGTGTGTGTGTGTGGGTGTGTGTGTGTGTGTAGGTTTGCAAAGGGAAGAGTAAAGCATTGGAGTGACGGCATGGAAGACATGAGTAGAGTGGGTGGTGTTTGACCTGCTCCGAACCACCCTGATTACGAGTGTGTGTCTGTGTAGTGTGTGTGTGTATAGTGTGTGTATAGTGTGTGTTTAGTATGTGTGTGTAGTGTGTGTGTAGTGTGTGTGTGTGTAGTGTGTGTGTAGTGTGTGTGTTGTCAGTTCTATAATAAACTGCAGTCGCAGCAACACAAACCCAAAAGAGAATCTGTTAAACATTATAATCTCCTTTACACGTTATTTCAATTACTGTTTCTTCTACAATATTTATATGAATTATCATCATTATTATTATTATTATTATTATTATTATTATTATTATTATTATTTAATAAAATCATTTGAAATATATTTAAATTATATTTATATATTTACAATATTTTGGATGGACAACACAGATTCAATGAAAAGTGTTAGGAAAGAAAACACTGCATTCCAGCAGAAGATACAAGTCTGGAAAACATGGTGGAGGTAGTATCACAGTAAACCCCTTTTAAACATTGTTACTGAAGTTTATTTTATTTAAACATTGTTACTGATGTTTATATTATTTAAACATTGTTACTGATGTTTATATTATTTAAACATTGTTACTGAAGTTTATATTATTTAAACATTGTTACTGATGTTTATATTATTTAAACATTGTTATTGATTGGAAAAGTGTGTTTCGTTCTGCTCAATAAAATTAGTCTCAGATGCTGCGGCTACACTGTGCCTCCACTTTTGGAGCATATATAATTAAATATATGTAATTCCAGACAAATCTGCTTTATTATGATAAACTGAATCTGTGTATAGTTTTATATACATTTATAAATGTATTTTTAAACTGAACCGCACATCCTCCGAGATTTCAACACCAGTTCCACACCTTGTTGGTTCCCATCGTCTCCTCGTTTCTCAAAGTCGCTTTCTTTTCACATTTCCTTCTTTTTCACCTTCCTTTTGCTTTCTGAGGATCTTCCTTTCTTCTTGTCTGTGACTGAATCAGGCGCTTTAAGCCTTTCCCCAGCAGACACACCCTTGCAGGATGACCTCATATCCTGTGATCAGGTGAGTGAGTGTGTGTCATGAACACAGCTGGACGCAGGACTGGGTGAGACAATCTGTCCAAGAAAGCAGGTTTTTCCAAAATGGAAGGTTTACAGGAGCAGCCAAAAACCTTCTTCACTTCAGACGTAAAAGAAAGAGTGTTTACTGAAGCCATGTGCGGGATCCTCCTGTTGTTCTGTTTATTCTGTCGGTTCACACCGTGAGCACAAGTATTAAACAAGGGAGTATTTTCACAAGATCATCATTTCTCAGATATTCCAATTCCAAGCTGCAGAAACCTGAATGCTGATTGGATTTAAGTAGGTCAGGTGAAGTGTATTTGTGTAATGAGGGGGCGTGGCCTAAGGAGCTCAACACTCTGTATCAAGGTGTGCAGAATTATTAGGAGCTTCTTTTCCTCCTCAGACAGAACAGAGAAGAGAGAGAACTGACTCTGAAAAGTCAGAAAGTATAAAAAGTCTTTCAGAGGGACGCAACACTATTGAAATGTCTAAAATATGGGGGCGAGATCACAGAACCATTAAACGGTTTGCTGTAAACAGTCAGCAGGGTTACAGAAATGTGATGAGAAAAAAAGACACAAAAGAACTGCCAAAGATTTGAGAAGAATCAAACGTGAAGTTACCAGGAACCCATGACCTTCCAGTGCTGTTCCAGAAGAACAGGGTGTTCAGTGTCAAAGATGTGGACAAGGTAAGGAGGAAGGAAACCCCACCATCACTCAACAAGACACACCAGCTGAAACATCAAGACTGGACCAAGAAACATCTCCAGACAGATTCTTCAGGTTTGATGGAGATCAGATGAGAGAGACTCTTGATGGCCGGCCCCTGGCTGGATCAGGACCGGCACAGAGCTCCCCTTTCACTCAGACACCAGCAAGGTGGAGGTGGGGTACTGGTCTGGTGCAGGTTTAGTGCTGGTTGGTGTTAGTTGGACTGGTTTAGTGCTAGTCTGGTGTGGGTTGGACTGGTTAGTGCTGGTTAGGTGCTGGTTAGTGCTGGTCTGGTGTGGGTTGGACTGGTTAAGTGCTGGTTGGTGCTGGACTGGTACTTTTTCTGGTGTTGGACACTAAGCGTGGCCCTCTCTATAACATTCCTAAACATATTCAACATGTGAGTGTTCAGGCTGTGTTTTAAATTTGTAACAGAAATATTTTCTATTTTTATATATTAAAAGCATGAAATAAGCTTTCTTTTTTATAATAAAACAATGCACTGATATAAGAAGACAAACACTCTAAATACGTCACTTTCACATGATTCTGGATGTCATTTCTAAGTATTCTGAGATGTTTATATTTTAAATTCTCAGAGTTTTTAATTTGTGATTATTTTTTCAGAATATGGATTTTATATTTCATTAATTATAATATAGAATTATGATTTAATATTAAATGAATAATATAATATTCTAATTTAGTTTCTGTTTCTCTTATTTACCCTCCGGCACATGTAAACTCTCCTCCCCAAAGCTGTGCAGTGATTTATGGAGTTGTGGTTGGAACTGAAACGTTTGGGTCGTTGTGCACTAACAAGGCTCGTTAAGGTCGTTAAGCAATTAATCACCTTAATTGTTTTCCTGTGAGACCTTGTGCACATCTGCAAGTTTGGCTATTCATTTTTCACTGGTGCACCTGAGCATGAAAGTGTGTGTGTGTGTGTGTGTGTGTGTGTGTGTGTGTTGGGCTACACAATGTAACTCTACCACTAGGCCTGACCAGGCCGTGGACCCCACACCTCATTAAATAACGACTCACTTCATAATTTTTTCTCAGTAAAATGAAGAACTTCTTCCAGATGTTGAACTGTCTGTAGGTTCTGTTTAAACTGAAGCCCATTTGAGATGCTCAAGGTGTTCAGGTGTGTGAACAGAAAGGTGAGAGTGTGTTTGAGTCTCTTTCTCTAAAGTGTGTGTTCAGACTCTCAGGTGGATCCGATCAGATCATCAGAGCCGAACTGTTGAGTCCTGCCGTCCATCAAGCAGAAGGACGACTCTGAGAAACTGAAGCTCCTGCAGAAACCTCACTCTTTGCTCAGAAAAAGGTCCCTTTAGGAACACTTCTCCAGGTTTCTTGAAGGACGTCCCCAAGCTCTTCTTTGGACATCGGCTGCCTTTAGTTCTCTGTTCTCTGTGGAGATGATCTCACACTGTTTCTGAAACTGCTCAGGTATAGAGACTGAAAATAAGAGACAAAAACACTGTCCTTCAAGACGATCTGGAGAACTGCTCCTCAACAAAACATAAAAAAATATTAGAACATGGAGTGGGGTGGGTGAACACTACTGATGTTAGAGGGGAACCCACTGGAGCACTAAGTGCTCTGTACAATCACATCATTGCTCAGGAATGAACAATTCCCCCCCCACCCTTACATACACGCGCACACACACACACACACACACACACACACACACACACACACACACACACTTCTGCATCAGCCAGCATGCAGCTGTGCCTGTGGGTTTAATTTGATTAGTTTTCTTTTGGTGTGGAATGTTTGACATTCCCAAAAGTGTATTCCCAAAGTGGAGGTGTTTTGGAAGGCAGGGAAGAGACACGTGTGTGTGTGTATGTGTGTGTGTGTGTGTGTGTGTGTGTGAGAGGTACTGTGTCCTCATGTACATTGCGATGTGGGGCTCTTGAGTGAAAGAGCAGCTTTTATCTGAAAACCCAGTTAACCAGAGGCTGGAGATGTGTGTGCCTAGTCTTGTATTCATTGCTTAAAGGGGACATTTACACTGTTGACATCTTAAAGCAATAATTACCTGCAGAGTAAAAAAAACACCAGAGTCTGTATGTTACTGAGATCAAGGTCACAGTTCAGGTGTAGTCAATGGAATGTTCTCACAAAACAGGTAATACTGTGTGTGTGTGTGTGTGGGGGGGGTGGGGGTGGGGGTGGGGGGTGTTTGGAGAATCTCCCTCTTTGGGTCTAATCAGAGAAAACACATCTCAGAACAGGCCGTAAAAACCACGCAGCCGTCCTCCAGATATTCACAAGTCTCTCCTCTCCTCTTCTCTCCTCTCTTCTCTTCTCTTCTCTCTTCTCTCCTCTCTTCTCTCCTCTCTTCTCTTTTCTCCTCTTCTCTTCTCTCTTTTCTCCTCTTCTCTTCTCTCTTTTCTCCTCTTCTCTTCTCTTCTCTCTTCTCTCCTCTCTTCTCTTTTCTCCTCTTCTCTTTTCTCCTCTTCTCTTCTCTTCTCTTTTCTCCTCTTCTCTTCTCTCTTCTCTCCTCTCCTCTTCTCTTCTCTCTTCTCTCCTCTCCTCTTCTCTCTTCTCTCCTCTTCTCTCTTCTCTCCTCTTTTCTCCTCTTCTCTTCTCTTCTCTTCTCTTCAGCTCTTGCATCTCATCTCGTGTTTTGTCTCCTCTCTGCTTCTTACCATCAACTTTATGAATTCCTCTTTTTCTTTCAGTTGTTCCTGTCTGTCTCCGTGTCTTCCTCCCCTCTGCATCTTCCCATCTGACCTCCTCTCACTTTGTTTCCAAACTGTCCAACCTGAACTGTCCCTCTAACATATTCATCCCTAATCCTGTCCGTACTTGTCCCTCCTGATGCAAATCTCAGCATTTTAGCTGGTCTCAGTACTGTCCCAACCCGTATAACGTAGCTGTTCTCACTACCATCCCCAACCCATATAACGTAGCTGGTCTCCCTACCATCTCCAACCCGTACAACATAGCTGGGCTCACTACTGTCCTGTAAACCTTTCCTTTCACTCTTGTTGGTCCCTGTCTGTCACAGATCACTCCTGTCACTCTTCTCCACCCACTGCACCCTGCCTGCACTCTTCTTCTCCTCTCTTCCACACCCGCCATTACTCTGAACTGTCCACGAGTATTTAAACTCCTCCACCTTTACCTCCTCTAATCCCTCCATCCTCACCCCTCCACTGTCCTCCCTTTCATTCACTCTCATGTATTCTGTCTTTGTCCTGCTCACTTTCATTCCTCTCCTCTCTAGAGCAGATCTCCATCTCTCCAGGTTCTCCTCAAGGTGCTCCCTACTCTCACTGCAGATCACACTATTCCTCTGCAAACGTCCCTGGTTCCTGCATCAGCAGTTCTAGCTCAGGTGAAGGTGTGTTTACCCTGATGAGCTGTTCTGGTCGTCAGATATGGAGGATGTTTCCTCACAGTGTGGTTTATTTGATGACTCACTGGCGTCAGATGGGGTTTACCTTGTTCTGCAAGATTATTTCTTAGCACGTTATCACACACAGAGCTGTTTCACTGTTCTTTACACAGAAAAACACACAGAACGTAATTGACAAAAAATCAATCATGAAAATGAAGGTCTCGAAAAGGCTGTACAGAAGGATATTTAGTAAGATTTAAAGTTCAAAATGAATAAATAGAAGTGCAAATTATTGTGTAAAGATTTTTTTTTTTTTTTTTTTTTTTTAAACTGGGATCTGAACACCATGGTGATCTGGTTCCAGTAGGGGGCAACATAACAGCTAAATGCCATTTCATCCGGTTTAGATTCTGGGCCTGCCAGGTATTAAAAAAAGTTAAACTGTTGGTTCTGAAAAAGTGTAATGTTCTAAAAAGAGGCTTTTTCCAGACGTGGATTCTGTGTGAGGAAACGTGTGCTGTTCGTTTATCTATTTATTCAAACAATGTAAAAAAACAACACAGCTGGGATTAACACCAAACTTCCCATGAATAACTCAGTCTGGATTAGAACCCGCTGTGTGTGTGTGTGTGTGAGTGTGTAGAGAGAGGGCATTAAATGCTCTCTTTATAAAAGGTTCTAGATAAGTGAAGTCACAGTGACTCTCAGGGCTACACAATGTGTGTTTAAACAAGCAAAACCTGGACTGGTTTTACAGATCAGATCACAGAACCACAGTGTTTACAAAAAACAATCTGATCTCAGTTCTGTTGTTACACACACAGAGTACTGATATAAAGTGTGTGTGTGTGTGTGTGTGTGTGTGTGTGTGTGTGTGAGCAAAATGCAAAAATTCTGTCTGCTTAGGAAATGTGCTGAATAACCTCGAATGACCCCGTGTTCTACAGGATGATACATTAACCCCTGGTATCCTCCCCAACACACACACACAGTTCTACACAATAACATCCTACACATATCACACTTAATCACACACACTCTGACAGACTGGACATTTACTTTATGACAAAATGCAAAAGTGAAAAGAAGAAAGAAATAAAGTATTAAGAGTAACTTTATGGGACAAACAAGGACAAAAAGAGAGACATTTAGAAGGAAATTTGTTGGACAAAAAGGAAAAAAAGTGAGAGAAAGAAAAGAGAGAGGAAGGGGAAAGGAGTGAGACGAAGTGGTAAACAGAGCGAGGGAGAAGAGTGAGAGAATGAGCAGAGAACGAGGCAGTTGATGGTGTTGCTGAAGGAATGAACAGGACAGATGGATGAATGGTGTAAGTCAGGAAGCTAATCCAACAAGGCCACTGGGATGGAGAGAGCGTGATAGAGGTGAATGGAGACGGAGAGAGTGAGAAGGGTGATGGATGGAAGGAAAGCAGGTAAAGCATGAGGAATGGAGGGGTGGAGAAGGAATAATAGAGAGAGATGGAAGAAGTACAGGAAGGGGAAAAACCCTTCTGAATGAAAAGATGAAGATTAAAGGGAAAGAGTGAGAGCTGGAGAGATGGGAGAAAGAAACAGGAAGGAGTTTTCAGTTTTTAATGTAAATCTGGACTCCAAGCTAGAACCCGGTCCTGGATTTACTGCTCGCTGGAAAATTCGAGCCACACCTGCAGAGTGGTGATTCTAAAACCCAGGACCGGACTCGGACTCCGGATTCAAAGATCTTCTCTCTGAAAATTGATCCCAAAATATGTGTGTTTATGCACTGTCTGGGTCCAGAGGATATAGAATTTAGAGAACACTCACACACACACACACACACACACACACACCTGACACTCACTCTCTCACACACACATACACACCTGACACTCATTCACCCACACACAGGCCATAGGCATGTTCCCAGAAGGGCTAGGGTTCTCAGTTCAGTGCATCTAAAACACTAAGAACACATCTTGTGTGTGTGTGTGTGTGTGTGTGTGTGTGTGTGTGTGTGTGTGTCAGCAGTAGTCAGGAACAGATGGGTCACTGTGAGCATTCATTCAAAGAGGCCTATAATCTCTAATCAGGTCACACAAGCACACACACTCTTTCTGTGTGTGTGTGTGTGTGCGCATGTGTGTGTGTGTGTTAAATCTGCTAATTGCAAGGAGCTTCAGGCGACGCTGGTTCACGCAGTTGTTAGCCTTCATCACGGCAACTGCAGACGACTTTATTACCCAGCATGCCTCTTCCTCTCCTACGATGCCCGTTACCTTGGTGTGATTAATAACTAGAGTGAATGTGATCAGTCTCTGGGGAGACGGGGCCTGATTGAAGTGTGAGAGGGGGTGAACAGTGTTCACTAGCTGCATGGTGAGAGTTCAGTGATGAAGAGATGGTGGTGTTCTGGAGGGAACAGAGTGTGAAACGAGACTGGACAGTTATATTTGAAAGGAAGGACAAAAAAAACACAAATCAGACGTACTGTATGTCTGTTCAAAACCACACCCACTGTCTCTTCCAGACTCCGCCCACTGTCTGCAGTTTGGGGGGTTTCTTAACAACATACAGTTCTTTTTTCCTTTGGTGCCTCAGAATGTCCTGCACGTGTCCCTCCACCATGAACGGGTTCAGTTTGAGTCCAGAATCTCCAGACTAAAACACCGTCTCAGACACCAGACAGCGTCTCCACCACCAGCTCATGACTGTGAGGGACGTTCAGACACCAGACAGCGTCTCCACCACCAGTTCACACACACGCACACACACTCCTTAAATAAAGATCCATCTGAAAACTCATCTGTTACCCCACACCAATAATTTCATTCTCAGCTGTTGCCGTGGTGATGAAGTTTGTCGTTGTGCACCTGTAATTATTTACAACATCAAATTTATAGTAATTATCATGTTTAAACACACACACACACACACTGGGCCCCAGAGCACAGTGTGGTTTTGTCTTCACACTTTTCTTCATCCCTCTAATTTAACTGAATGGATTCCATCAAGACCTTTATTTATTTCAGCTGTTCACACACACCGTCCCCTTCTGTTACAATACACACACACACACACACACACACACACACACAGAGCCCCTTTACTGAGAAAAATGATGAAGAGCAGAATGAAAACTAATGGAGGTGTTTTTATTCCTCTGTGTTTTCCAGCTGCTGTTTGGATGTTTTGTTTGAGAAAAGCAGATTAATCGTCAAACTCTCGACTCAAACTCATTTTTCTAATTTATCATCATTTAGTGCAGAAAACAAATCACCCAGTCAGACCCGCTCTGATTTCTACACACTGAGGAAGAGAACCAGAACATTTATCTCCAAACCCACCAGTGAAGATGTTTCTCTGAGGGAAAGAAAGAAAGAAGGAAAGAAAAAAGAAAGAATCCCTTCTTTCTGTCCTCCATCACCGTCCCACCATCCAGACCGTCTCAGACTAAATGGACACAAACACAGAAGAGACGTCCCTCTGAGTGTCCATCGGTGCAGGACAGAGTGGAGGAGAGTGAGAGAGAGGACAGGGAGAGTGGACGGTGGAGTTCAGGGTGTGTGGAGTGTGTGTCCGTGATGGAGAACTAGTAGAGACGGTGATGAAAGTGAAGCGGTGAAGTTCATGTGGATTATTTTCAGTAGATTGTTTTTATTGGAGTTGAAGTTCGAGGCTTTAATAGTCTTTAATTCTATTAATATGGAGTGAGATTCAGTTCACT
>CM029384.1:24632051-24647051 GCA_017165825.1 Hepsetus odoe
GTGTGTGTGTGTGTGTGTGTGTGTGTGTGTGTGTGTGTGTGTGTGTGTGTGTGTATGTATGCATGTTTAATAAAGTTTGTTTAAACTCTGCAGAAAGCTCTCCATGGTTGCCGTAGTAACATGTTTGGAACAGTGCCATGGATTTAAGATGAGACATTCCAGTAAAATTCCTGTCTCTCCATGCACACGCACACACACACGCACACAGACACAGACATACACACACACACACACACACACAGACACAGACACAGAGCGAGAGAGAGAGAGAGAGAGAGAGAGAGAGAAAGAGAGAGAGACAGAGAGAGAGAGACTGTACAGTTAAATGAGGGGAGAGATTTAGTCAGCTCCATGATCTCATGTAGTATAAAATAAAATTTAAAGAAGTAGTTGCTAATTAACGCAGATAAACGTATAAAACGAGACCTGTAACAAGGTCACCTCATAAACCTGAAGGGACATCAAGGGGCACGCGAGACACTGAGACATCAGATACAGATCCCCAAGACCCTGATTAGGTTACTGAGTCAAAACTGCAAGACCTATCACACACACACACACACACACACACACACACACACACTCGCTCTCTCACTCTCACTCTCTCTCTTTCTTCACTTCTGGGCCAAAAAACTCCTGCTGTCACACACACCCCTGCAGATAAGATAAGTCTCTCTCTCTCTCTCTCTCTCTCTCTCTCTCTCACTTTCTCTCTATCCCCCCCATTCTGTATCTCCCTCCCTCTTTTTTATCTTTCTGTCACTCTCTCTTTCCCTTATGTCTGTTCATCTCACTCAACAAAATTGCCAAAACGAGCTGTGACCAATAGCAGCTTGTCCAGACGGAACCAAAGCGGTTCTACTGGGACAGACCAGGCCGTCTGCAGGCCATTTCCACCAACCCAGAACTGCAAGGCTCGGTTCCTCACCTGTGCCCAGTTTCTGTTCTTGACACCTGATGTTCCACCTTAAATACTGCAGTGAAGACAGCTTATTAAATACTGACCTTCCACCTTAAATACTTTAGCAAAGCCAGCTTTAGAACTGAAGTACATCTTAAATACTGCAGTCAGGTGAATACTGAGGTTCCACCTTAAATACTTAATTGATGCCAGATTAAGTGGTTATGTTCCACCTTAAATATTTCACTGGTGCCAGATGAAACACTGGTGTTCCACCTTAAATACTGCAGCGGTTAGGTACTGATGCTCAGAAATTCCCTACTGGTAGTTTTCCCGCAGAGACTCAGTGGCTCCATCTACTGGTTCCTCTCAGTCACCACGTCTTTAACCAGGAGAAACCAGAACCCAGCAGGAATTGTGGGTAAATGTCCTGCCCGTGGCTTCAGGTTTGCTGGATTTATTCAGTTTGAGTCTTTGATCTGAGCTGATCTGAGCCCTCATTGTTCGGAGCGGTAGTTCAATTAGTACATTCATTAGCCAATAATGAGAGACTGGCTACTTCCCTCTTAAACTGACTGACCAGCACCAGAGGGCACCAGAGAGCAGGTCCTAATTGGATGGAGAACCGAGGCCAACAGTGTTTCAAGTCAAGAAGGATTTTATTGTCATTTCAGCCACATACACAGGACACAGTGAAACGAAGTGACCTTCCTCCAGGACCCTGGAGCTCCACATGAGACATCAGACACGAGACAAGACAAACATACAACGACAGACAGAACAATCAGTACAGGCATCCTTCGGAGAGCCGCAGTGTTACAGAACACTGTGTTGTGATTAAAGTGCGGAGTGAAAGTAAATCAATACTAAGTAATAAGTAGTAAGTACAGCGGTGGTGACGTGATTCCACATAGAAACGTTCTTCACTGGAAAGCAGAAGAACGTTTTACACAAAAAAACTTTCAGAACATACCTGATAGCATGCGTGTAATTTCTAAGGCTGGTGTTCTGGGTTCTAAGAGCTGACTGGTTGGCCTCTGACTACTGAGTGCTGATTGGTTGGTGTTCTGCATGCTGATTGGTTTGTATCTGAGTTCTGTGTACTGATTGTTTCTGGATTCTGAGTGCTAATTGAAGAGAAAGTGAATTTCAGCCTCTCCATTTAACCCATACACACACGTGCAGCAGGGGGCAGCTGTTTAAAGCGCTCGTGGAGCAGTGACGGGGACGGTACCTCAGGACAACCTATTGGTCTGGGATTGGAACCCACAACCTTTCGATCCTAGGGCCTCGTCACCAAACACCAGACCACCTCTGCTGCCGGTGCTGGGAGTTCTGGGTTCTGAGTGCTAATTGTTTTTTTTGTTTTTTTTAATATATATTTATATATTATATTTATATAGTTTATATTTTAGGCTCTGAGGGCTTATTGGTTGGTGTTCTGAGAGCTGAGAGTTGATTGTTTTGCATTCTGAGCTGAGTGGTTGGATTTCTGATTGGTTGGATTTTTGGGTTTTAATCGATGTATGGTGTTCTGAGTGCTGATTGGTCTTCTGAGTGCTGATTGGTTGGTGAGCTAAGTAGCTGATTGGCTGTTGATGTTCTCTAAATTCATATTTACATTTACATTTACATTTACGGCATTTAGCTGACGCTCTTATCCAGAGCGACTTACATGTCCTAATTACAGGGACAGTCCCCCCTGGAGACACTCAGGGTTCAGGGTCTCAGGGACCCAGTGGTGGTAGTGCTGGAGGTGGGATTGAACCTGGGACCTCTTGAGCCACAGGTCCATAGACAAGTACCACCACTAGACCACCAGCACCCCGGAAATTCAAGAAGGAAAGCAGGTCAGTGTTAAAGTGCTGTAAAAGAAGCTGAACATCACAGCAGGGCTGAAATTTGTAACTAATATTTTAATATTATTTAATATAATTAATATTTTTTGATAAAGAACAACATTCATAAATGAATCCATGAGGCTGACGCTGTGTCTGGGCTCATTTCTTTCCTGGAAAACCATAAAAAGTGGTGTTTTATCCACAACCACCCATGAGGACCTCGACATCCCACCCTCAAAAGACTCTTGACACTTTTCTTCAGAACCTCAGACCTGGATGTGCAGTTTCTTTTATGCAGCTTTGCAGAAAAACATCCCGTGAGCCCCCAGTCAGCAGCATCCTGACTCATTCTCCACCGACCTCAGACCTGCCCACAGACCTATTTACCCAACATGCTTTGCATAGGGTGCTGCGTTCCCTAAAGCTAAACTCTCAGTGAAGCTGTACACACATGCACGTATGCACACATGCACAAACTCACACTTTCCACATATAGTTATGAACGGTAGTGAGAAGGTTCCAGGTTTGATTCCAAGTCTGGCTTCTTTCTTTTCTTTTCTTTGTTTTCCTTTTCACTTTTTTTCTCTCTGATTGCTTGGTTGGTTGGGGTCCTACACCTGCATCAGATTTTAGATTTCAGGCTTCTTATTCCTAAATGTTACTCAGAGTCAGAATGACTTTGCTTCATTCTTTAATGAGAAAACTGAAGCATTTAGAAGATCCTTCCATCCGACAGACAAGCCTCCAGTCCAGCCTCAAGCATCCTGTGACAACCAACTCCTTTGCTTTTCACTGCTCTCCCTGGAGGATGTATTGCTGCTCCTGATGTCCACCAATCCCACCATCTCTCCACTTGATCCCTTCCCATCAACTCTACTCCAGAAGAGATCTTCAGAACTTCTCCCCTACATCGCTCAAATGCTCAATGGATTTCTGATGACCGGCCATGTTCCCTCAGCTGTAGTCAGACCTATTCTGAAGAAACCCTCTCTGGACTGCACAGACTTGATCAACTACAGATGGTATTTCTCCTCCTTTCTTTCCAAGATCTTAAAACGAGCCATATATAATCACCTCAATGTCTTTTTTATCTCAAAACAGGCTCCAGGATTCCTTCCAGTCTGGATTCAAACCAGCACATTCATCTGAAACTGCTCTGTCTCTGAAGAACTCCATGCTGCAAGATCGAACAACTTGTCTTCAGTCCTGATTCTCCTGGACCTCTCTGCAGCCTTCGACACAGTGAACCACCAGATCCTCCTGACTACTCTCTCCAACCTGGTGATCGCTGGTACAGTCTGGCAGTGGTTCTCCTCCTACCTACAGGATCGGCAGTACCAGGTGTCGTGGGCCTTCAGGCCTTCAGTATGCACCACAAAATCTGACAACCGTTGTTCCCCAAGGCTCTGTTCTTGGTGCTCAGTCTCTACTCTCTAACCGCTCTTTCTCCTCTCATATCGTTAATCTTTGTAAGTCCTGCAGACACCTTCTCTTCAGCATTAGAGGTATCTGTCCTTTCCTCACCATCCATGGTCTTGTACCCTCTTACTTAACTGCAATAATCAAACAACGTGTCTCTTCTCGTCCTCTCAGACCATCAAGCATTGCTTGTCTTGAACCTCCACTACTGACGAGAAGAGGAAGACACACATGGAGGCTCTTCTCAGTCCAGGCTCCTCAGTGGTGGAACCAACTTCCCCTGATGGTCAGAACTGCTGAGTCTCTTGCTGTCTTCAAACATCGATTAAAGACTCACCTGTTCAAGGAATTTCTCAGAGAATAACCTTCCAACCTTCTTACTCTTTTACCTCCTTTACCTCGTATCCTCTGCTCTTTCTGCTCTTTCTTTGCTCTTCTTCTCATTTCATATATTCAAAAAAAAATCACGAACGGCCCTTTCTTTTGTTCTAGTTGCAGGTTAATATGTTACTTACTTGTAATAGTTATTCAGCAGTTGCTGATCATAGCTGGTCACTAAAATGAAGATCAAATGTGGAAACAAAGCTCGGCTGTAAGTCTCTCTGGATCAGAGCGTCTGATGATGCTGTAAATGTAAATGGTATAAGCATTTCACAGAATTCACAGAACGTGACATGGGTGACACGGTGGTGCAGCGGATGGCGCTGTCTCCTCACAGCAAGAAGGTTCTGAGTTTGATTCCCAGATGAGACGGTCTGGGTCCTTTCTGTATGGGGTGGACATGTTGTCCCTGTGTCTGTATATATGTATGTATGATGGATGGATGGATGGATGGATGGATAGATATAAACTCTCTATATTATATAAACTGTCTCTATATACACTATATACTATATAAACTGTACTATATACACTATATACTATATAAACTGTACTATATACACTATATACTATATAATCTGTACTATATACACTATATACTATATAAAATGTACTATATACACTATATACTATATAAACTGTCTCTATATACACTATATACTATATAAAATGTACTATATACACTATACACTATATAAACTACTATTTACACTATATACTATATAAACTGTCTCTCTATACACTATATAAACTACTGTATACACTATATACTATATAAACTGTATATACACTATATACTATATAAAATGTACTATATACACTATATACTATATAAACTACTATATACTCTATACACTATAAACTACTATATACACTATATACTATATAAACTACTCTATAAACTATATACTATATAAACTACTAAATACACGATATACTTTATAAACTATATACACTATATACTATATAAACTACTATATATACTATATAAACTGTCTATATACACTATATACTATATAAACTATATACACTATATACTATATAAACTGTACTCATCCATCCATCCATCCATTTTCTTCCCCTTATCCGAGGTCGGGTCGCAGGGGCAGCAGCTCCAGCAGGGATGCCCAGACTTCCCTCTCTCCGGCCACTTCTTCCAGCTCCTCCGGGCTTATCCCGAGGCGTTCCCAGGCCAGCCGAGAGACATAGTCTCTCCAGCGTGTCCTGGGTCTTCCCCAGGGTCTCTTTCCGGTGGGACGTGCCCGGAACACCTCACCAGGGAGGCGTCCAGGGGGCATCCTAATCAGATGCCCGAGCCACCTCATCTGACTCCTCTCGATGCGGAGGAGCAGCGGCTCTACTTTGAGCCCCTCCCGGATGGCTGAGCTTCTCACCCTATCTCTAAGGGAGAGTCCAGACACCCTGCGGAGGAAACTCATTTCGGCCGCTTGTATTCGCGATCTCGTTCTTTCGGTCACTACCCACAGCTCGTGACCATAGGTGAGGGTGGGAACGTAGATCGACTGGTAAATTGAGAGCTTTGCCTTCTGGCTCAGCTCCTTCTTCACCATGACGGACCGATGCAGAGCCCGCATCACTGCAGAAGCTGCCCCGATCCGCCTGTCGATCTCCCGCTCCATCTTACCCTCACTCGTGAACAAGATCCCAAGATACTTAAACTCCTCCACTTGGGGCAAGGTCTCACTCCCAATCCTGAGAGGGCATTCCACCCTTTTCCGACTGAGGACCATGGCCTCAGATTTAGAGGTGCTGATTCTCATCCCAGCCGCTTCACACTCGGCTGCGAACTGATCCAGAGAGTGCTGAAGGTCACGGCATGATGAGGCCAACAGGACAACGTCATCTGCAAAAAGCAGAGACCCAATCCTGAGCCCACCAAACTGGACCCCCTCAACGCCCTGGCTGCGCCTAGAAATCCTGTCCATAAAAGTTATGAATAGGATCGGTGACAAAGGGCAGCCCTGGCGGAGTCCAACCCTCACCGGGAACAGGTCCGACTTACTGCCGGCAATGCGGACCAAGCTCTGACACCGGTTGTACAGGGACCGGACAGCCCTTAACAGGGAATCCGATACCCAGTACTCCCGGAGTACCCCCCACAGGAGCCCCCGAGGGACACGGTCGAATGCCTTCTCCAAGTCCACAAAGCACATGTAAACTGGTTGGGCAAACTCCCATGCACCCTCCAGGACCCTGCTAAGGGTGTAGAGCTGGTCCACTGTTCCGCGACCTGGACGAAAACCATATTGCTCCTCCTGGATCTGAGGTTCGACTATCCGACGGACCCTCCTTTCCAGGACCCCTGAATAGACTTTCCCCGGGAGGCTGAGAAGTGTGATCCCTCGATAATTGGAACACACCCTCCGGTCCCCTTTCTTAAAGAGGCACCGTCCCCGATGTCCATGCGATGTTGCAGAGGCGTGTCAGCCATGACAGTCCTACAACATCCAGAGCCTTGAGGAACTCTGGGCGGATCTCATCCACTCCCGGAGCCCTGCCACCAAGGAGCTTTTTGACCACCTTGGCAAGCTCGACCCCAGAGATGGAAGAGTCCACCTCGATGTCCCCAGGCTCTGCTTCCTCCTCGGAAGGCATGTTGGTGGAATTAAGGAGGTCTTCGAAGTACTCCCCTCACGATGCGTTTGGGCCTACCAGGTCTGACCGGCATCCTCCCCCACCAACGAAGCCAACTCACCACCAGGTGATGGTCGGTTGACAGCTCCGCCCCTCTCTTTACCCGAGTGTCCAAGACAAGGCCGCAAGTCCGATGACACGACCACAAAGTCGATCATTGAACTGCGGCCTAGGGTGTCCTGGTGCCAGGTGCACATGTGGACATCCTTATGCCTGAACATGGTGTTCGTTATGGACAATCCGTGACGAGCACAAAAGTCCAATAACAAAACACCGCTCTGGTTCAGATCGGGGGGGCCATTCCTCCCAATTACGCCCTTCCAGGTGTCACTGTCATTACCCACGTGAGCATTGAAGTCCCCCAGCAGAACGATAGAGTCACCAGGAGGGACGCTCTCTAGCGCCCCCTCCAGAGACCCCAGAAAGGGTGGGTAGTCCAGAATGCTGTTTGGCGCATAAGCGCAGACAACACTAAGGACCCGTCCCCCGACCCGAAGGCGGAGGGCCGCCACCCTCTCATCTACCGGGGTAAACCCCAATGTACTGGCGCCAAGCCGTGGGGCAATAAGTATGCCCACACCTGCTCGGCGCCTCTCACCGGTGGCAACTCCAGAGTGGAAAAGAGTCCAGCCCCTCTCAAGGAGACTGGTTCCAGAGTCCAAGCTGTGCGTTGAGGTGAGTCCAACTATATCTAGCTGGAACTGCTCAACCTCGCGCACTAGCTCAGGCTCCTTCCCCACCAGAGAGGTGACGTTCCACGTCCCTAGAGCCAGCTTCTGCAGCCGAGGATCGGACCGCCAAGGCCCCCGTTTTCGGCCACCGCCCAGCTCACAACGCACCCGACCTCTTTGGCCCCTCCCACAGGTGGTGAGCCCATGGGAAGGGGGACCCACGTTGCCTCTTCGGGCTGAGCCCGGCCGGGCCCCATGGGTGAAGGCCCGACCACCAGGCGCTCGCCAGCGGGCCCCACCTCCAGGCCTGGCTCCAGAGGGAGGTCCCGGTGACCCACGTCCGGGCGAGGGAAAGCGTTGTCCAAAGTTTTTATACATCATAAGAGGTCTGAACCGCTCTTTGTCTCTTCCCTCACCTAGGACCTGTTTGCCTTGGGTGCCCCTACCAGGGGCATAAAGCCACGGACAACATAGCTCCCAGGATCATTGGGACACGCAAAACCCCTCCACCATGATAAGGTGGCGGTTCAAGGAGGTTCTATATACACTATATACTATATGAACTGTGCTATATACACTATATACTATATAAACTACTATATACTATATAAACTGTACTATATACACTATAAACTATATAAAGTACTATATACACTATATAATGTATATTATGTATCTGCTTAAGGGTACCTCAGGGAACCTACTGGCCTGGGACTGGAACCCATCACCTTCTGATCCGGGACCAGCACTGCTCTATATAAACTCTGTTTATATATTTATATATGTTTCAGTAAGTGTGGGAGTTGAACAGTGGACTCTGTAGTGCTGAATGTTTTGTGAGATTATTTTGCCACAACTTTTATTCAGGTTTGTCAGAAACATCTGGACGCCCTACTGGACACCCACACAACGTGGGGGACGTGTGGACGCATGTGGACATCGATGGTTCTGTTAACTGAGATGATGAGTTCATTTGGAGCATAAACAAGCCTTAAAGTTCTGCGTGTTTCTGCAGTGAGATTGTAGTTTTTCTCCGGATATTAGTGGAGGTCTTTGAATTATTTACAGCACTATAAATAGTGTGTGTGTAGCTCAGGAAGAAGCTCAGCAGGATACATAAAGGTAACGTGGCTTCCTCTATGGTTTCTCAGAAGTGCACACTGAAGCCGATGTGCATGGGTGTGTGTGTAGGTGTGTGTGTGTGTGTAAGTATATATGTTCCCACTGAACACTACATTACAGTACAAAAACTTCCTTTCACTGGATGTGTGTGTGTGAAAGGTGAGCTGTTGATCGGCGAGTGTGAGGAGAGTGTGTGTGTTTCAGTGATGTGAATAATTAAAAATGGCAAAAGATAAAGATCTGAGGACTTAGGGAGTCTGCTGTCCTTGCCCACACACACACACACACACACACACACACCCACTCAGGGTCATGCTGTGTCAGATGGATTGGGATCCAGTACAGAATGTCTGGTACCGGATAGTAGTTCTGTAATATTAGGCTGATGATGAGCAATTAAGGTGTTTTTTGGGTGTTTTTTAAAGGTGGTTAATTAAGGTGGTTCCACTGATTTGTAAAGTTACAATAGACTGTAAGGCTTTTTAGCACCATTTAAATGGGCTCTGTAGTTTTTCGTGCATTTATTAATGAGCTGCACTTTTCTCACAGGCCTATACAGTACACACACACACACACACACACACACACACACACACACACACACACAGATATGTATGATTTTTTGGGTGAAATGGCCACTAGAGATAGATGTATAGTTGATGGATGGATGGATATATAGACAGAGAGAGAGATAAAAAGAGAGATGGATAGATAGGTGTCAGAACTAAACTTTATATGTCTGTTAATTAATATTACAAATAGATTTTTATTTCTATATTATTCACATCAGACATTTTATACATGTATAAAATATTGTATCATTATGCTTATAATTGGATATGTGGTGAAAGAGAATGTCAGTGTGAAGGTGTAGGAAGTGGGAGTGTGTGTGTGTGTGTGTGTGTGTGTGTGTGTGTGTGTGTGTGTTTCTGGTTGATAATCATCTGTAAATGGAGGAGAGGACAGATGGTAATCTCACACAGGAAGTGAGCTGAGAAACCACCGGAGACACTGACCTTGCACGCGTTAGCTGCAACAGCGTGTAAACACTGTCAATCATTCTCATCACACACACACAGACACACAAGCCTGCCTGCGGCCTACCCATGTGACGCTTAGAACCCGCGCTTGTGAGCCGAGCTGGAAGCGAAGAAGAAGAGTTGTTGTCTCAGCCGTCCTAAGCAGCTGCTTCTGATCAGGTAAGAAACTTCTGACGATCTGCCGCTGCAGGTTCTTCGCTGCAGACTCTGCTGAGGCCTGGAGAACCTTAAACCAGCCCAGTACCGGCCCATTGCCACCTTTTATATAATAATGGTGTCAAACATGAGGTTCAGAAGGAGCTACAGCTCAGACTCTACCATTTATTCCTCCTCTGCTCCAGCAGTCTTCACTCTTACAGACCCTTTAGAGTCGGGAGTTTCCCTGGACCTTATTTTAAAGTGGCTGGAGTTAATTATCACGTGCCAATTATGAAAAGAGGGCTTTAGGCCTGGCTTTGGGTCGTTAGATCAACTTTTAGTGCTTTAACAGGAGCTAAGATCATGGCTTCAGTCCAGTCGGGGTTAAAAATAGAAGCTCAGTATGAATCTGTTGAAATAACGTGTCTTATTTCTGTCGTGAGTTGGTGAAGCATCTCAGTGATTATTTCCTTTACTGGGACACTGCTTTTACAGCTGGCGTCTCCAAAAAGGCCCAAGAACGCAAGGAAAGCAGAAGAAACCAGAAGATACACCTGTTGAAGTAAAGGTGGAACAAAACTGCATCACCTTTCATTATTCTGTTTTTTAGTTTTATCCCAAATTTAGGGTTTCCTAGAACCTTTACATGCTCATCTCCAAAGATAGTTCTTCAAAGATAGTGTGTTGGCTGCTCTCTCAGAAATCACAGGAAAAGGTGCTTTAGAACATGGCGGTTGGTTCTTCTGCTGGTTCGGGTGTCGCTCGCTTGTTAAATGTTGCTCTGGGCCATGTTCTGGACGCCTGAACATCCGTCTCCTTTGAAAGGTCGAGTTCATGTGGAGGAACCGGGTTCAGGCCAGCAGAGAGTCCTCAATGGAAATGTTTCTCTCAGAGTTTTAGAGCTCCCTATAGAACCTCTTTACCTTAGAACCTTTAGCGGATGGTTCCTTTTTTACTGAGCCTAAATGCCTCTGGAGTCTCCACCTAATATAAAGGTTCTTGGAAGATTTTGGCAAAGAACCTTGTGCAAGTTCTAAATTCCTAAAACAGCAACAATGAACCAATCTAGAAAAGTAAAGACGTGTGGCATGATGTCATAGAAGAACCACTTTGGGTTCTCTAAAGAGGTTTTTAATGGATGCTGAAGACAGTAAACGTTTGTATTAAAGAACAGTGTCTCCTGGACGAGAAGCTGTGCAGCGCTGTGTAGCAGAACCGCCCAGTCATGAAGGAGCAGGGTTCTCCTGACGGGCGGACCTCGAGGCCCTGAGAGCCTTAAATAAAGTTGAAAGAACCTCATCATCAGGAAACGGATTCGATGCTAAAGAAACAGATAATGTGCTGAAATCATGAAAAATGTTTTACATTTAATAAAACTTTTATTTAATTTTTTTATTTAATAGGAATTAAATGAAACGTATCGTTTTTTAATCAGTAGTTTAGTCATTTTCTTTTTCAGTTGTTTTGCTTTGTTATCATTTTAACTCAATGAAATTAAATTAAACATAAAATACACTTTGCATTGTTACCTTTGTTTTGTTTAATTAAATATAACGAAACATTTTTTCAAACATTTCGTTTCTGTAACCCGGTAAATCCCTCTTGAAATAGTTTCAGTTTTTACTGGGGCTCTGCAGAGCTGGGGGACAGGACATCTTGTCCGCAGCCTGTCCGATGTCCAATAGTCCGACCTCAGCGCCCTTGAAACCACATTTCTGTACGAGCCCAGATTCACCAAAGAAATAAACTTTACTTCCTCCTGAAAGCTGCAGTTTTAAAGAGACCAATCAGACGCAGAGCTGCTCTGCTGTTCCACCAACCAGCACTCAAGAAATTCACTTCAAGTGAATTCACTTTGTCAGTAAATAAAAAATAGAATAGCATCTCAGGATGGAAGGAGTAGAGGAGGTGAAGGGGAGGAGATTAAACACTCGGGTCAGTTGAGAGTGACGGCGAGTGTGGAAGAGAGGAGAAGAAGAGAGAGCAGGCAGGTTGGAATGAGTGGAGAAGAGTGACAGGAGTGATCTGTGGGTAGCGAAAGGGAAGGTTTACAAGACGGTAGTGAAACCAGCTATGTTATACGGGTAGGAGACGGTGATGGTTAAAAATACTCAGATTTGCATCGGGAGGGACGAGAATGGACAGGATTAGGGACGGGTATTTTAGAGAGACAGCTCAGGTTGGACAGTTTGGAGACAACGTCAGAGGAGGAGGAGGTTTGTTTGTTTGTGAGTGTGAACAGTGTGTAAATAAACACAATATTGTGTATTTATTCACATCCGTGTCCATCAGAATGAGGGGTCGTGAGGTTTGCTTTGTTTCCTGTTTTCTTCTCTTTTTGTTTATTTTGGAGCTCTTGGTTTGTCCTGAGCTCTGAGTGAGATCTACAGCTGTGGGAATGAGTCCTCGCTGTAGTTCCTCTGATGGGGAACCGGGTTCTGAGTGGGTGGATGTGGGCAGGGTGGTTGAAGTGTGGGCAGGGTGATTACTTCTCTCCTGCACTCAGGAAACGGACGTTTTCTTTCCTCTGCAGAGCTGAGAGCTGCTCCTTCAGCTTTAACTGGAGTTATTTCTTTACTTCACCCAACGGCCTCCATCAGACGCCGTCCCGGACCGTATTAGAGCTGAACGGCACACAGATCAGGGAGAGGGAGCGAGGGGTTCCTGACAAATTATTCAGTAAAAGAAAAAGAATGAAGTGAATTCATTGAAAAATCTTAACGAGATCATCAGTGGATTACAATGTTATTATCATTTATTATTAATACACACGTTTTTATTTCAAACAATTCAAAAAATGAATCAAATTAGTTTCTTTTAAAATCTTGTTTCGTGTGTTAACTGTTTTACACGCGGATTATTATTATTATTTTATACACACACACAGTTCTGTGCAAAAGTTTTAGGCAGGTGTGAAAATGCTGTAAACAGAACGCTCTCAGAAATATCAATAACGATTGTTTATTTTCATCAATTTACAAAATGCAAAGTGAGCGAACAAAAGAAAAATCTAAATCAGATCAATATCTGGTGTTTCTACCTTTTACCTTCAGAGCAGCATCAGTTCTTCTAGGAACACTTGCACACAGTCAGGGATTCTGTAGGATTATAGTCGGTGTCTGATCAACCAGTTTTACCAAACAGGTACTGATGACCATCAATGTCACACGGAGGAGAAACACAGTCATGTTCCTTCAACAACCGTGTGCGAGTGTACCTAGAAGAACTGATGCTGTTTTGAAGGCAAAGGGTGGTCACACCAAATATTGATCTGATTTAGATTCTCTTTTGTTCATTCACTGCATTTTGTTGATCGATGAAGATAATGATCAAAAACAAGTTTTTCACACTTTTGCACACTACTGTGTATTTTTAGATTTGTTTGTTTTTATTTTATTTTATTGTTGGTGTCATCGATTAGTGTTTATGGTGAAAATCCTTTCTTTGGCCTCTGGACGTCTTCGTGTCCTCTTCGTGCTTCCTCTGTCCAGAGACATTGCAGGACGTCCTCGTCCTTTTTCAGAGTCCAGAGTGAGAGTTTGTGTTTGTGAGGGCGGGTAGTGAGGCTGGTGTTGGTCCAGAATCTGGGCGTTAGTTCTGCTGAAGTGCAGAAGTGGTTCCTCATATTGGCCGTGTGTCTTTCCTGTTGTCCAACCTCGGCATCGTCCTGGAGCCCAGCACTGAAACCTTTCTGCCATGAAGTGAAACTCCAGGCTCTCGGTTCCCCCACAATGTGAGAAGGCCTCCGTTTCCTCTCCGCTTCACCTGCAAAGTGTCTCTTTCGAAGACGCAGTGGTCTGTGACCTGACAGCGATGTTGATGAACGCGCTGTAGTTATTCTGGGCTGGAGGTTTGAGTGTGAGCAGGGCTGGAGGTGGTCAGTGTGGGCAGAGTGACCGATGAAAAGGCAATTCTGAGAGAGTGATCAGGGTCCTAATTTCAGAACGGAGTGAGAGAGGAGAAAGCCGTGTGTTTTTGCAGCCTCGCAGTTCTTCGCTGTCTGGAGGCTTCAGCAGGAAACCACACGGTGAGAAAGGCTAAAATTAGAGCAGAAGATTTGCACCTCAGTTGAGCAGAGAGACCAAAACTCAACCTGGACTCAGCCCTCACACTGAAGAGGTTCAAAATCGGTTCCGTTCACCACCGCTGGAAACAAGACCAGGACCACTCTGGAGTTTTACTGATTTTCTTTTTCCTCCAGCAGGTTCGAGAGACACATGGAGCAGCGCCACCTCATCCCCTAAAACCAACAAAGTCCAAACCAGAGAAGATCCAGAACCAGGTTCATCTTCAACTTTCTTCAGCTTTTTTATAGGATTCCCAAAAAATCAGTTCACTGGAATCTCCAGCATTCCGGTTCAATATTCCAGAGATTCTGGATTATGATTTTAGTTTAATTTCATTCCTCTGCAAAACTTTCCTGAAATGCATTTATACAGGTTACCTTCAATGAAGGAAGTTCTCAGATACAGGTAGAAACACACACACACACACACACACACACACACACACACACAAACACACACACACACACACACACACACACACACACACACACTGATTCATATCACCTCCAAAGAAGATCCTTGCTTGCAAATATTTTAGTTTTATAAAGATCCTGAGATTTTAGGTTTTTTTAGATCCTTTTTTTCCCAAGAACTTCTACATGGAGGTTCCTCAAACCTTCAGAAGGTTTCCTCAGCTGGTGGCGAACACGTGGTCCATGGAGGGGAAACTGCTTTAGAGAACTGTTTGTTTGAACCAAGTGTGAACCATGTGTGAACTGTTTAAATGTCTGTATGGGTTCTAGGAGGAACCACAAAGCACCTTGC
>CM029384.1:24652051-24670514 GCA_017165825.1 Hepsetus odoe
AGCACCAGCTGTAAACAGGGACCTGAAACCAGGCAGACAGCCAAAGATTGCATCAGGTTAGACACACACACACACACACACACAAACACACACACACACACACACACACACACACACTCAGAGCGTCCTCTGGTGCAGGGTGTGGATGTCTGAGCAGAAGCTGATCTGAGGAGATCACAGTCCATCACTCGTTTAAGGAAGAATAAACAAGAAGTGATGTTTAAAAAGAGACTTAAAGATCAAGAGGAAACATGGGACCCCTAACAACCACGCAATCTCACAGCAAGCACAGCGCCTCCTGCAGGCGAACTCTAGATTCAGAGCTGAAGAAAAATTAAACCACGGCTCAACTGGTCTCGAAAAAAGCCCACAATAAAGTTTACTATTATTAAAAATCCAGCAATCCAGGGCTCGAATCAATAAACATCTTCCTGCCAGAGACAGACAGACACACAGACAGGCAGACAGACACACAGACAGGCAGACACACAGACAGGCAGACAGACACACAGACACACAGACAGGCAGACACACAGACAGACAGACAGATAGACACACAGACACACAGACAGGCAGACAGACACACAGACAGGCAGACAGACAGACAGATGGACACACAGACAGGCAGACAGACACACAGACAGGCAGACACAGACAGACAGACAGATAGACACACAGACACACATATAGGCAGACACACAGACAGACAGATAGATAGACAGGCAGACAGACACACAGATAGGCAGACACACAGACAGACAGACAGATAGACAGACAGACACACAGATAGGCAGACACACAGACAGACAGACAGATAGACAGGCAGAGAGACAGACAGACACACAGACACATAGATAGGCAGACAGACAGATAGACAGGCAGACAGACAGACAGACAGATAGGCAGACAGGCAGACAGACACAGATAGGCAGACACACAGACAGACAGACATATAGACAGGCAGACAGACAGACAGACAGGTAGACAGGCAGATAGAGCCTCCTTTCTCTCTCTTGATCTCTACGATCCTCTGAGCAGATGTTTCCAGATGTTTTCAGTTGTTTCCAGATGTTGCTCCTCTCTGAGGCTCAGAAGTTCTGCAATAATCTTCTTTATTAAATCATCTGAACTGTAGACGTTTGAAGTCTTTTTTCTCGTCTTTAATAAATCCGTTTTGGTTTGTTTGGTGGTGCCCTTGATGTCTTCTCCTCTTTTCTGCTTCCTTTATCGCTTAATCATCTGTTCTTAAAGCCTTTTTATTCCTTTATTCTCATTCGCTCGTAGTTTCGTTCGACCTTCGTCGTTCTGAAGGATTCGGATTTCTTTTGGTTTGATTGAATGATGTAAATGTTGTTTCTCTCTCTGTGAGCAGAACGTCGGTCCCAGATTTTCAGTTCGACTGAAACGGTAAACACACAGTTACTGCCATTAATACGGCCGTAAATATGTGGACACGCGAGGATACTGGTTTTAACAGCAGTGTCTGTTTTCCTGTTTACAGAGGTCCAGTTCCAGTGTCCCGCCAAGGTAAAGAAAACTTTCTTCATCCCCTCTTTATCGAGTTACTGACTGAAGTAAAGAGCTGATGTATCAACATTATTTGATGTAATATGTGCTTTTCATGATTGAGTTTTTGAAGTTGTAATGTTATTTATGAATGATTATTATGTCCCTGCGATGGGCTGGACATAATGTCCAGGACCTGTCCAGGGTGCGTCCCCCGTCCTCGCCCTGTGTGCGCTGGGTTGGACTCCAGCACTCCCCCGCGACCCCGTTTGGGACAAGCGGCAGAAAATGGATGGATGGATGGATTATGTACATGATAATGACACTGCACATTTTACTACTGCACATTTAAATACTTACTATTTTTCTTTATATTTATTTATAAATAAGTATAGAGCACAACATTTCTGTTGCTGAATATTCATTATCATTCATTATTCTATTATTACTATCATATGCATTATATGATTGGATGTGTGCTTTGGCATCAAAAATATTATAACATAACAATAAAAGCGTTGTCTTGGCGTATTTTATTAATGAAAACTGGTGGTAATGATACTAGTTTTTGGGACAAATGTTAATTTGACAGCAAATATGGGGCTGAAGCTGAATTTACATCTTAAATAAAAGTCACTTTTTTGGAGATGTGTATATAAATATAAACATATGGCTTCAGACGCTGTTTAATGTTTTCTGTCTTCGTTTTTATCGTGAAATGAAAACTGTAACGGGGTTTTAAAGCGTAGAGGACGGGGACAGGTCTAGTTTTGTGGAGCTGAAAGTGAATGTTGTGAAATGTCCTGACAGCTGTGGACCGTCCAGGCCTGTGAAGTCTCTCCTGAGGGACCTGGGAAGTCCCTTGTGTCCCTCAGCAGCTCCGGCACCACTTACGGACGTGTCCGGCAATTCGCCCCCGGACAGACCCCCGCCCAGCACCCCCCCTCGTCCCGCACCCAACAGCTCACACATCAGGACAGGGTGAGTCGCACTGTCTGCATCACCTGCAGTTACAGGTCGTCCCTTTTCTGTGAGCGGGGGAACATTTCCAGGACTCTTATGCTTATGATCAAGAGACACTTTTGTCCCCCATTTCACCAAACGTCCTTCACCTGGAGAACCTGCTGAACAGCTCGGTCCACACGGCTTGTTGAAACACGCTACTAAATCTCTTCCAGCTTTTCTTTTTTGAGGACTTTTCTGTGTTGAGTTCCCGATTGTGAGGGACGTGGACGCAGTTTATGGTGTATATTTTAGTGGACAAAAAATTAAAACTTTCTTCCTTCAGCGTCATGGTGTCGCCTCCAGCAACTAGAAGAAAACTGGAACCCAATAAATAAATCAACGAAAATAAAAGGAGATTGAAATGGCAACTAAAAAAAAACCAGGAAGAACTTCTAGCTGTTTCCCTCTGGTTAATTCTAACTGAATAAAAGAAAAAAAAGTAAACTAACTCCCTCACTAACTAACCAGGAGAAACAAAGAGCACATGGGTGGATGGATGGATGGATGGATGGATGGATGGATGGACTATTATCTATTAGTGAAACAACCTCTCTTTCTTTGTTTTTCTTTCTTCCTCAGCAGCCCAGGAGAAAGTGCGCCTGTAAGTTATCAAATAATTCTGGTGATCATTAAAAGAACCGGTAAATGAAAGTTCTGTCTAGTTTAAAGAGTACGAGAGTACATTGTAACAGATAATGTAATAAAGAATATCAGACTCTGTAGTGTATACAGTGAGAGTGACACACACGTACTATAATAATCATTCAAAATAAGCACATTAGCTAGAACCCTTGTGTCGTACTGAATGTGTAATGATGTTTCATTCTCTTTTCCTGACGGCAGGGGAACAGCAGGGTGTCGGGTAAGTGTCCGCTTGCTTCGGTTCCTTGAGGGGAACATGGGGTCAACTCACATTTCCTGCTTGATTTTGTCGGTTCTCACTGAAATATAATTAATCAACCTTGACCTGCTGATGTGGTATCAGGTTCTCCTGCCCATGGGGAGGGGGGAACAGTAGGTTCTTGAAGCTGACAGCAGAAAAAATAGAGGAGTGTGAGGATCTGAGAGACAAACTGAGACTAGCAGGGTCAGAACATCTCTAACAAAGCAGGTTTTCAGTGTTCCTGGTGTGCAGTGGGTTAGAACCGACCAAAAGTTTTCCAAGGAAGGAGAACCAGGGAACAGGGTCTAAGAGTCTGATCTGACAGAAGAGCCGCCACAGCACAAAGTTCTGAAAAAACTCTGGTTCTGAGAGAAGGTTGTCACACAGTGCAACTCAAGTGTCCCTGCTGTCCCCTGTCTCCTACAATGGACATCAAACTGGATCATGAAGCGATGGAAGAAGGTAGGCTGGTTCTGAAGGATCCTGTTCTCTTTTCCGTCATGTGGACCGTGGGGAGTGTGTGTGTCCTTACCTGCAGAAGAGACAGCAGGGTGCACTAATGGAACCCGCGGAGACAGTGTGATGCTCTGTTCAATGATATGCTGGGAAACCTTGGGTCCTGCATTCATGTGGACGTTACATTGACACCTAAACATCTCTGCAGACCAAATTTATCCTTCATGGAGATTTCAGCAGAATGGTGCTCCCACACACTGCAAACACTCTTCAGGAACCGACTGAGGAACTAAGAGTTCCAAGGTGTTGGATCCACCTCTGTTGACCCATGTCCCAACTTACAGAACTTAAAGGATCTGGAAGGACAGCTCAGCTTCAGAGGGACTGTGGAGTCCAGGCCTGGACAGGTCAGAGCTGTTTCGGCTGCACAAAGGGGACGAATCGTGTCGGAGTAAAAGTGCTTTTAATGTCGTGTCTGATCTGATTCACCCAACGGAAGAGTGAGTCCACTAAACTACCTTTCACTCATCTCCCAGGGTTCAAGAGTGAGTCCTCCCACAGATTCTCACTGGATCTGGAGACACATGACCTGGAACGAAGGTAATTCGAATCACAGCGAAAAAACAGTTATGAAAGTGAAAGTGATTATCTGTCCTTGTGAACACAGTGAGCCAAACACATACTCTGTATTTAACACACACACACACACACACACACACACCGTCCAGCAGGGGGCAGACACATCCAGCACCCGGGGAGTAGTGACAGGGACGGTATCTTAATCTAAGGAACCTCAGGGCAACCCAGGGCCTCGTCCCCTAGACCACACTAGAACCCCACTGCCCTCTGGGTTCCCCCTGTTATACATTTGTACACTATGTTCTAGATAAAGCGATTAGTTCACAGTGGGGGTGGATGGAACTAGACATTTTATCTCCCGGTGGACATTAACCTCTTGCTGTCTCTCCTACAGCTGTTCAGAGGAAAGCAACACCTTGAAAGGTAATATTTTCTTTTCCTAAATATCGTGTTCCTATTGGGGTAATACATTTCTTTCCGTGAATGAGGACTTGGTCTTGGACATAAAATGCAATCGACTGTTGTTTGAAGAGGAATTCCTCCAACATTTGGACACTGGAAGCAGTTTGTGTTGTTTCTGCCCCTAAATATCATGCTGTTGTCCACAAAAAAGGACAAATGGACACAATGATAATAATAAGCTATTATTAATCTTCTTTCGGCTGCTCTCGTCAGGCCTGGCGGATCATTTCTGGGTGAAACTACTTTGTTTAATTCTTTAAGAAGGACAGATTAAAGGTGTAGGACTCCCTTCTCTCGTCCCTCTGTTCTCCGTCCTGACCACAGCGAGGCGCTTACTGAGATGGAGTTTTAGTTTGGAGAAGATTCTGGACTAACACTGAACCCGTTCATGGTGGAGGGACACGAAGAACAGAGATTTAGTTCAGATGAACTATTTTACCATCATCACCGTCCCACAGAGACACTCAGAGACACTCAGAGACACTCAGAGACACACAGAGACACTCAGAGACACTCAGAGACACTCAGAGACACACAGAGACACTCAGAGACACACAGAGACTCTCAGAGACGCTCAGAGACGCTCAGAGACACTCAGAGACACTCAGAGAAACACAGAGACACTCAGAGACACTCCGAGACTCTCAGAGACGCTCAGATACTCTCAGAGACACTCAGAGAAACACAGAGACACTCAGAGACACACAGAGACACACAGAGACTCTCAGAGACGCTCAGAGACGCTCAGAGACGCTCAGAGACGCTCAGAGATGCTCAGAGACGCTCAGAGACACACAGAGACACACAGAGACACTCAGAGACACACAGAGACTCTCAGAGACACTCAGAGACACTCAGAGACTCTCAGAGACACTCAGAGACACACAGAGACACTCAGAGACACACAGAGACACTCAGAGACTCTCAGAGACGCTCAGAGACGCACAGAGACACTCAGAGACTCTCAGAGACGCTCAGAGACGCTCAGAGACGCTCAGAGACACACAGAGACACTCAGAGACACACAGAGACACTCAGAGACACACAGAGACACACAGAGACACTCAGAGACACACAGAGACGCTCAGAGACGCTCAGAGACACACAGAGACACTCAGAGACACACAGAGACACTCCGAGACTCTCAGAGACGCTCAGAGACGCACAGAGACACACAGAGACGCTCAGAGACGCTCAGAGATGCTCAGAGACACACAGAGACACTCAGAGATGCTCAGAGGCGCTCAGAGACACACAGAGACACTCAGAGACACTCAGAGATGCTCAGAGACACACAGAGACACTCAGAGACGCTCAGAGGCGCTCAGAGACACTCAGAGACACTCAGAGATGCTCAGAGACACACAGAGACTCTCAGAGATGCTCAGAGATGCTCAGAGACAATCAGAGACACTCAGAGACACACAGAGACACTCAGAGACACTCAGAGACACTCAGAGACACACAGAGATGCTCAGAGACACACAGAGACACTCAGAGACACACACAGACACTCAGAAACACACAGAGACACACAGAGACACACAGAGATGCTCAGAGACACACAGAGACACAGGGAGCTACACTAGGGACAGAAAACTCACACATTCGGTTCTGTTCACCATTTCACATGAAATGACTCTGAATTCTGAGAATGTGTGTAAAGACGGGAGGAGATTCTCTTCCGCGGCCTGATCCTGTCCTTGTTTTTGGTTGGAGGCTCCAGCTGAGAGCGAACTCCTTAAGTGTGTTGTTTTTCTGCCAGTGCAGACTCAGCGCGACGGCACCACGAATGGCCAAAGGTTAAGGGAGACGGCAACCATGACAGCTACACGGGACACATCAAACCCATGGAGGTAGAGCACAGACACTCACGCACAGGGGGCGCTGTGGGCCTCTAACGATGTTCCTCCTATACTGAGCAGTTTGATCTTCTGGGTTTTGTTCCAGGCCTCAGATGAGCAGGATTGGTACGTTGGTGCCTTCAGCAGGGTAGAAGCCGAACACGCACTTCACCTGGTGAACCAGGTGAGGAACCACACCTTTAAACGGCAAATAAACACACGTCCTTATTGGCCACTTTGTCTGAAACCCCATATCGGTAGCCTCTACATCAGAGATTCCCAGGTCGCGGACTGCCTCTAGGGGGCGCCCAAGTTTTCTTCTTCTTCTTCTTCTTCCTGCTCCTGTCAGGTGTCTCCACAGCATCACCCTGTTTTCCTGTCCCCCTGCTTGTCCTCTCTCATCACGTCCATAAAACTCATCTCAGTCCTTCCTCTTCTCCTTCCTGACAGCTCCATCTTCAGCGTCCTTCTCCTGATTTACTCCTCGTCTCTCCTCTGAACATGTCCAAATCAACACAATCTTGTCTCTAAACTGTCCAACCTGTGCCGTCCCTCTGATAAACTCATCCCAAATCCTGTCCATCCTCGTCCCTCCCGACACAAATCTCAGCATCTTTAACTCTGACGCCTCGCCCTGTGTGCGCTGGGTTGGACTCCAGCACCCCCCTGCGACCCAATTTGGGACAAGCAGCAGAAAATGGATGGATGGATGGCCTCCAGCTCCGCCTCCTGTCTTTTTATCAACGTCTCCAACCCGTATAACATAGCAAGTCTCGCTACTGTCCTGTGAACCTTCCCTTTCTCTCAAAAATGTACAAAACTACCACCACATTATGGTTGTATAATTACAATTATGTTCTAATTTAAGGTTAAATTAGAAGGTCCTGAAGGCTCTAAAGGGTTCTCCAGTTAGGTGGAACCGGAGTCCTCCGTCTGAAGGCTCACTGTGTGTTTCCTGACAGGAAGGAGCTTTTCTTGTGCGCGACTGTTCCAGGAACACTACTAACGAGCCCTTCGTCCTCGCCGTCTTCTACGAAAACAGAGTCTTCAACGTCCAGATCCGCTTTTGCAAGGAAACCGGCAAATACACGCTTGGAACCAGGGTCAAGACCAACGACGTGAGTAACACAACTCCGAGGCAGGGTCCCGGCCAGCGTCCGAAAAGTAGCGGGACCCGTTTTTCACTAATTTGATGTGTTTAATAAATGAATGTACATTTAGAAACATCATACAGCAGTTATTTATCACAGGAATGAAACATGTAGGGTGGGGGTGATCCAGTGGTGGTACTTGTCTATGGACCTATGGCTCAAGAGGTCCCAGGTTCAATCCCACCTCCAGCTCTACCACCACTGGGTCCCTGAGCAAGACCCTGAACCCTGAGTGTCTCCAGGGGGGACTGTCCCTGTAATCAGGACATGGAAGTTGCTCTGGATAAGAGCATCTGCTAAATGCTGTAAATGTAAATGTCATTCATCAGAATCAAAAACCTAATTGATTTGGGGGGAAAGTGCTTACATTTAACGTTTAAGCTTATTTCTAACCATAAATTAACATGAAAAATGAAAGAGAAATGGGTGACCATTAAAACCTAAGAACACGGAATCCTCAGATTTATTGAAGCTCAAAGAGCTTGATTTTCCAAACGTCAGGACTTTGTCCCATCGGTTAAAATAATCGGCTCGGGCTCAGAGCAAGCCTGGACGTCCTCAAAAGAATGTTGAGCAAATGAAAAGGTGAGACGTTCCTTCTGCCTTTCAGACATTCGACTCAGTGGCAGACATCATCAAATTCCACTCCATCTTCCCCATCGTCCTCATCGATGGACGCAACCCCTCAACAACCCACCCGAAGAGACACTGCATCCTCCTGTACCCCATCACAGCGAAGGACATGAACCAGCTGCTGGGATGAACCCAGGACACCCAACCTGGTTCGTCCTGTCTGATGAAAAATAGTCCAGCAGAGCAACGTGAAGTTCAGTTCTTTTATTAATAAAAAAAAACCATGTTTAATACAACATATCGACAAACAACATCTCATAAAATAAAGAGGAAATCAACAGGACTCCAGTCTCCGAGTCATTTTCTCACTTACAGAAGAACTTCAGATTCATAATTTAGAACATTTAAGCCATAACGCCCCAGGCTCTGAGCACGGTAGTTCCTCGGGACAGTGCTGGGAAAATTTCCATTTAGGCCCTGCCTGGTGTCGACTGGAATGCAGGGGTTGGTCTAAAGGCTCCTGAACGATCTCCAAAAAAAACAACCACCTCTGTTAACCCTGGTGCTTGAGCTGGGATCAATCACATCAATCGAGTGGACACCCTTTAACAGGTGAAGTTCTGCAACCTTGTGTAGCTGTATTTGGGGGAATTTTCTCCAAAATTTAGTGTCCAAATCCAACCACATGACACAATCAAGACTTGAAGGGTGGAAGCTTCTTTTCATCTTTCTTATCTCAGCATGCTTAAGGGAGGGAAAGGTAACTGTGCTCCTCTTGGCAGATCACTGGGGTTTGAACCCTCAGCCTCCTGCTCAGAAGAGCAACACATGGGCTTCTCCTCTGGGACCAGGGACTGAGCCGCACCATGAAGACATTTTTCAAATGGGGTCGTTTGGGCAAAATCAGAGAAGCAGGAAAGGCCATTTTTTGGTTTTGGGTTCAGTTCAGGTGGGCTGTGTGGTTCCTGGTGCCGGTGGAAAAGCCTCGAACACGCAGAAACAAGATAATGTCACGTAAAATTCGCAGCCAACAGGATGTATACCATTAAAGAGAATCTTGGCTCAAAGCGAGCCGTGTACCAACATGGCACAGCTGGGTTCCTGGCGCCCCGTTAGACAGAGCGTTCACTTCTACATCGTGACTCGTTTTCTCTGCATTGATTGGTCCTAAGATTGATCTGTTTATGATCCAGTATCTATATAAGGGTGCTGGATGGGGTGGGAAAAAAAATTCACCAAAACTTGTCCTGTCTTGAATCCGATGCTGAGAACAAACACCCCGACGTGGGCACAGCACGGACTGGTTCACGAGGAAGAACTTTTAACAGCATGTGCGAACACGTCCTGCAGCTGGACTGCTGGGAACTACCAGCAGATGATTTTTACCAAACTGCTGCCATGCTGGCAGCTAAATCGACCAGACAAGTTGAGGGAGGTTCTTTTAAGGCACTCAAAGAACCATGCAGGAACACTGTGCCAGCTGGCACTGTCTACACCAGCAGCCAGCGGCAGATTGACAACACTGTTTTCAACTAAAATACCCGTGTCCTGCCGAACGGCAACATGCAGGACAACGTGCACAGCGGTAGGGGGAACACCAAGACACATCCATCCCAACCATACCACCAGAATGTCTTTATAGTGGTGGTGAATAGAACCATCGTTTCATTTCTTCTCCAAACCCACAAGTGACGCTCCACTCATGGGACGGCGATGATGGGAAAATAACCTGAATCATTTTACTTTGTGTCTCTGAACGGGTTTAGTTTTAGTCTAAAACTTCTCCAAAACATCTCAGGCATCCGGGCTGCGTCTCCGCCACCACTATACGTCTGTGAGGGACATTCAGACGTCTGGTTCCATTCACCCACGCTGAGAACGGTACGTTTCCCAACGGTGGAGTCTACAACTATGTTACTATTAAATTACGTGCAGATTCTGAAAAATCAGCCATTTTTTCTGGTTGGTTTGACATTGCAGTTGATTTCTAGGTCACTGTGGGCAAAGAGACGAGGAAAAGATCAACCAGTGCTCAGAAACTTCCTCTATACTGTCAAATACAGAATACCACACAAACGGAAGGTTAATTCCAGACCGGTTGTTGGCACTTTTCACAAAAAGCGACGTAGATAACACCTTACTTCAGTCTCAAGTGGCAGGTGAAATATTTACACTGTTTTGAAATATATAAATCCAACATGGCGCTCATTTAGACGAGATGAGGTAGGTCACAAAACCAAAAGTTCCCAACGTGTAGTGATACTGAAACGATGGAAACGCTCTGTAGTAAAACATCTGTAATAACCGCCGAATACCGCGATATGTTCAGAGAAACTAGACAGCCGCCCTGGAATTTAGAAAACTTTAAAAGTAACTCTTTAAAAGAAAAGAGGAGGGTTTTATGTACACATATACAAAGTTATTACAAAGGTTCCATCCAAGGTCTGTGTCCTTTAAGCAGCATTGGACAGGAAGGACAGTAAGCAGTTTGGTAGTGCAGGTGAGTAAAAAATCATACATACAAAGACATCAGGACACTTTTTTAAAGCAAGAACTACAAAAATAACAAGAAGGATTCTTTTCACAGAACCATTTTTTCAGAAACACCTTTTAGGACAAGTTCAGTGACCTGATAATTCTGTCCCTGGACCTTCTTTAGCTTCATTTTGAAGGAGGGACACTGGTTCACAAGTTCGACAGGAGCGTCCTCTTTCACGGTTTGGGGGTTTTGCCCAGAGGAGATCCAACCGTAGTCGTTCAGATTCTGGACACCTTCACCGACCATCTGGAACAGAGGGTTGGGATGGTTCAGAACCACCACAGGTTGGTTTGGCGCTGGAATTTTCACCGGCTGATCTTCTTTCAATGGGGTCAAACAGAGTTTTTCCATTTTACCTTTTGCCAAGATCTGATGGAGATCCAACACAACCTTAGGCAACTTGTGTTTCTTGTCCTTTCTTTTTTCTTTTTTGTGTTTTTTGTGCGGGTGCAGGATGTCAAAGCGTGCCACCAGAGGCTGAAGGTCTTCACCTGCATCCTTGTTTTCTGTTTCAGTTCGTTTCCTCTTCAAAACCAGCTTAATGGCCCTCTCTTGCATGTTCTGCTGGTTGGAAGTGCAGCAAAGCACAGGTCTGGCCGTTACGCTTTCTTCTCCATCTGGTTTTTCTGGATCCTTCCTGGAAAATTCTAAAAGTGAGTAGAAATCCAGACTTGGCATCCTGACCAAAGCTACTGTGGGATTCATGGGTAAAGCAGGATAGCTTTCAGTCTGAGCCAGTGCAGGGCTCTCTGATCTGGCAGTCTCCTGGTGGTCTTCGTTTTGCACTTCGTTGGATGGGGAAGCATTCTTTTCCAGGGGTGGATCATCTGCTGGTGCTGTCTGTAAAACACCAGTTGAAGAACTACACACTTCTGGAGAGATTTGGTCCATAACGTCCTTTGGAAACACCTGAGAGCTGTTCCTGACATCGTCTGGCTTTTCAGGTACCACACAAACTGGTACTTTGGTATCTTCTAAAAGACTTTCCTTGTTCTCTTTGAACAACTGACCAGCATTCTGGACGTTTTCAGTCAACAATCCTGTTTCTTCCTCTGTTTTCAGTTTACAGACTGTCGAGTCCTCTACATTTGTCAGAGCTTTATTACCAACGTCTGAGGATATCTGGGCCTTTCCAGCACCCTCTAAAATCCCTACCCTGACGTGAACACCATCCAGAGTTGCCTCAGGACTTGGGCAGAGTGAGAAAACGGATGAAATGACAGGAAACCCTTGAAAACTAGATTCAGGATCCTCATTTCTGTTTGATGATGCTTGAGCAGCTTGACACTCAACACCTTTTGCTGTAACACTCCTGTCGTTTGGCCTCTGCGATGCACCTCTGCAGTGCATCTGATCTACTGGGGTGACCTGTTCTGGAGCTTTTGCAAGTCCAGTCGATGCATGACGAGCGACCTTTTGTGAAGGCCTAGCCACTGACTTTAATACACCATAGTACCCTCCACTTGAAGATCCTTGTATCTCCGTTACACTCATCTTGGAACATAGCACTTGCTCAATGACCTCAGGTTCATCTTTCACATCTATGGTGACACCCTTGGATTTCTCCTTTTGACAAGCTCCTTTGATCTGTTGCTCATTTATCTGTGAGGTACCAGTGCCATGGGTCAGTCTTGGCTGGTCATCATCTGTGGAAACCCTACATTTAAATGACAGTCTGCTTGCTGTGCTATCTCCAGCGGTACTCCAACTGGGACTTCCCAGCTGAGGTCCAGACGGATGCTGTGGGACCAGCCGGAGCTCCAGTTCTCGGGTTCCGTTGACATTTTTCACCTCTACCAGTTCAACAAGGCATCCAGCAGGGATGGTAATCTCTTCAGGACACGATACCGTCAAAGGCTTGTTGTGTTCGATTGGCTGGTTTAAAGGTGCCAGCAATTCCACCTGGACACTGGACTGTGCACTTGGCTCCAGCTTCTCAGCAGGTTGCCTCACAAGAACGTTGGGACGTGCCTTTTTCCGACCGTCCTTCTCTGCATTCTGAGTCCCATGTGGGAAAGGTGGCCCTCCCTGTCCAAAATGCTCCAACGGCAAACTGGGATTTGGTCCCAGACCTGGGGCAGACTTTTGTCCCGTCTGTGCCACCGGGACGTTTCGGATAACTCCCGTATGAACCGATCTCTGAGCTGCCAAAGCTGCCCGCACAGCTTCTGCAGCCTTAGGGCTGAACAATTCCACAGGTTTGCTGAGAAGTGTCTTGAGATGGGTGTTGCTTCCGGCTGCCAAGGCAGTTTGACTTTTCGGAAGTCCTTTCGACTGAACGTCTATCTTCTCTGTAGCTGCCCCCACTTGACCCTGATGCAGAGGTTTCTGCTGAGCTGTGCGATCCGAAGGGACAAAAATGAACTGATTATCCGCAACTCCTTTCGACTGGATGACCGTCTTCTCTGTAGCCGTTCCCACTTGACCCTGATGCAGAGCTTTCTGTTGGATGACACGTTCTGCAGGGATAGTGACATGAACCCTGGGAAGTGAACCTGCCACCTTCCCCAAGGATGTTTTCCCGGGAATTCTATTATTGGACTCGTGAACAGTAACGCTCGGTGGATTACTAATGCCTTGGCTAACTTTACTCCCAGCGTGACCGGCGCTGGACACAACGTGAGGCGTGCCGACACTTTTCGGTACAGGGAGCATACAAGTGGTGCTGGTAACAGGCTGGGATGCTGTAATCAGATGAGTCTGGTTTCCGGATGTTTGGTGCACAGGTCTGACCACGAAATAGGGCGCACTGACTCTGGGCTGAGTCACACTCGGGAAAAGACTCAACACATTTCCAGATGAATGACTCACAAGCTGGACAGGATCGCCCAGCGTCCTTGCAGCGCACAGGTTGTCAGTCTGCTGGAGGGTGTCTGCTGCAGTCTGTTGAAGATGTTCCATCTTTGCAGTGGACAGCGAAGAGTAAGAGGTGAAGCTTCCATTGGCAGGTTTCCCATGAATCCTCTGGATGTGTTTTACCATGTAGTCCCTCCGGACGGCTCCATAGGAGCACCAGTTACACTTATAGGGAAACGAGCCCTTGTGGGAGACAATGTGCCGTTGGGACTCCACCCTGGAGTACGAGACGTGGCTGCACAGATTACAAGAGAAGGTCACCTGCTCATGATGGGCTACATGCCGTCCAAACAGGTCAACGTCCTTGGTTGAGAAGCGGCACTTCTCACAGCAGAGGCGCCTCCCGGGGTCTTTGTGCACCTCGTTAGTTTTATTTTCCATCAACCAGATAAAGTTTTGTTGTAATCCGGTTGAATTCATGGTGAAATCCAACAGCTTTGCCAGCCAAATGCAGTCATTGGCATCCAGCCTCACTAGTCCACATCCTGGGCAATCTGGTCCATCATGGAGTAAATCCTTCAGGCCACCTTAGCAAGGAAGGAGAAGGAGAACCGTTAATAACAGAATGATAATTAGAACGTACAGAACAGTGAAAGTGATCGTACAGTGAACTGAAAGAACCGTGTCATTTTGAAAGAAAAGAAAGTCACAAATGATTACGTCAGTTTACTCGTCTCAGAGAGCGACTCGTCTCATGACGTCGGCCGGTCTCAGAGAGCGACTCGTCTCATGACGTCGGCCCGTCTCAGAGAGCGACTCGTCTCATGACGTCGGTCCGTCTCAGAGAGCGACTCGTCTCATGACGTCGGTCCGTCTCAGAGAGCGACTCGTCTCAGGTCGGTCCGTCTCAGAGAGCGACTCGTCTCAGGTCGGTCCGTCTCAGAGAGCGACTCGTCTCATTACGTCGGTCCGTCTCAGAGAGCGACTCGTCTCATTACGTCGGTCCGTCTCAGAGAGCGACTCGTCTCAGGGTGGTCCGTCTCAGAGAGCGACTCGTCTCATTACGTCGGTCCGTCTCAGAGAGCGACTCGTCTCATTACGTCGGTCCGTCTCAGAGAGCGACTCGTCTCAGGGTGGTCCGTCTCAGAGAGCGACTCGTCTCATTACGTCGGTCCGTCTCAGAGAGCGACTCGTCTCATTACGTCGGTCCGTCTCAGAGAGCGACTCGTCTCATTACGTCAGTTTCTCCCTAATTTGAAAAGGGAATAATCTGTTTTCTGGGTTTTGAGGAACCATGTTGGGGGATCTGCGAGTGTCTGGGCTTCCGTTCATTCAGCCGACTGAATATTGTTAATAAAAAGAGACAAAAACGTTAAAGTTCGTGTCTAAATTGCTCAAATTCATTTTTTGATGCACAAACCGTATCACCACTGCCATTCAGAAAAATGCATTTGTGCAGTTTTTAATCACCGGACACAAAAATACTTTAGCTGTACTGCATGTGTGTGTGTGTGTGTGTGTGTGTGTGTGTGTGTGTGTGTGTGTGTGGGCACCCTCAGGCTGGAGGTACTGATCCTTCTCTTTCATTCCTTGCAGGAGCTTCAACTTCAGACAAGTTCAAAGGTCAGCTTGTGTATTACAGTCTCAGATGTTCAACAGTGTTCGAGCGAGGGTGAATCTTCAGAGTGGACGGTTGTCTCACCAACAGCCCTTTTCCACCTACAGGGAACCAGCGCTGTCCTGGGTTGGACACCCAGTTTTGAAATATTCAGGGAATATTAGGTACCTTGGTTTTTCCAGAGGGAACCATGACGACATGAGTGGATACGTCCTTCTAGGTCCTATCTTTCAGTGTGTAGCTCCTCCATCCTTGATCCTACAGCGGTTCTCTTCCAAACTGGGGGAGTGCAGGCTGGATCACCAGACGGCACCAAGGTTCAAAGAATCCTGAACCAAACTGATTCACAAACAAGTTCCTGTTGGTGGAAAAGGGCTATTAATGATTTTCAGAGAGAGATTCATCTCACAGAGACTCGTCTCAGAAAGCTTCATCACCAAGAATGTGGTCTCAAATTGATCCAAGAAAGGATTCTCTCAACTCAAAGAGCGAATCGTCTCAGATTGATTCATCTCAGATCGCAACTTGTCTCATATTGACTCAACTGGTCTCAGTTCACGAACACCTGATTCAATCACAAATCACACCTTGCACTCCTTCGCCCCTCTGAGCAGATCACTCAAAAACAAAAAACTAACGAACAAAAAATAGACCTTCAACCTGAACACTGTCCACGAGGCAGCACACACATCGGTCAGAGCGGGAGGAAACCCACACCAGCAGGATCACCGCTTCAGTCACTGACCAACAGCTCGAACGTAACATTTAAGCAGTTTTAAATGTAAAAAGCATTTATTGATCGCTGTCAAAGACCTTTTAATGAAATATGAATGTGACATTTCATTGTCCCTGCCTTGTGAAAAGCATCATCATTTTTTAAATATTAGTTATTAAATGACATTTAATGACCCTTTGATCTCATCTCGATATGAAGCGCACCCCTGCAGTCCGGACACACGGATGAGGAAGAATGGTGAACTAACAAGACGAAGTCTGATTCTGTGTCCTGGAGGCTCCTTATTGGAACTCCTCCTTTCCACCTTAAAGCCTGTGGCGCCTGAACGTATCCGCTGCAGCGTTTAAGGTGGAACGGAGGAGTTCCAGCAAGAGAGCAGGTCCGAGCGCAGCGGAACCGAGCGGGTACCGAGTCGGTACCGAGTCATCTGCGCTTTCGAATCAGATGCTCGGTTCCGAAAAGCAGCCCGGACAGCAGTCCATTGTTTGGGTCGCCATGTTGGACTCCCCTCCTCCCTCCTCTCTCCACTCTCCTCCTTCCCTCCCTCACTCGCTCCCTCCCTCCCTCGTGCTGAAGCAGACAATCGCGCGCACCAACCTTTATTCCACGCCGTGCAAACGAACGAGCGCGCGCGAAACTTGGGGCGTGGGGCCGCCGCGAGCCGTGGAGTCCGTGGGGTCCGTGACCAGACGTCGTTTGTCCGCGACGCGAGAGCGAGAAGCGCGCCGCCCGCCCGCACGCGATTGGCTGCGCGCGCCGCTGCAGTAGAGCTCTACACGGTCACGAGCTCGCCGGCGCTTAACCCTGCGCGTGCCGGCGCGCGCGAGCTAGACACGTCTGTGACGCGGGAGGAACACAAAACAAACAAACAAACAAAACAAAACAATCCCGGCTGAGCGCGTGGGCGTGGCATGATCAAAAGGACGATGAAAAGGGAAAAAGGAAAGCGGTGTGGAGAAGGTTTTGTGACGTCACAAGGGCACGGCCAACACCAGGTTAAAGGGGCCGCGCCACGCAGAAAATGGGGAGGGGCGAGCAAACGTCCAGGGGCTCGATACGGAAATGAGCCGGGCGTTTTTGTGACGTCACTGAGTTTGCTTTGGGACTCGGCCCGTTAAGCCCCGCCCATCGCCTTTAGGGTTAAACTGCCAAAGGCCACGCAAACAGTGTGTCATCACATGAACGGATCACTTCCACACAGAGCTCGGGACGCGTCGCCACAAAGCTTTCAAAACGGCCGTGAAATTACAATACGGAAACAAGCCGGCCGCTTCTGTGGTGACACAGCATGGCCGGAAGATAGAGGGGGTGTAACGAAAAACATTTGGGAACGTAAACCACAAAAAGCACTGTGGGTGGGGCTAAAGTGATGTAGACAAATGTTGTGACATCACAAATGCTGGGTCTCATTTCCAAATTGAGATCTGTTTTAAATGTTTATCTAGCAGCAACATCATGGGTTCTGAAACATATGATATGGAAATGAGCCATCGGTTTATTTTTGGAATGTCACCCCCCAGTGTTTACCATTAGACACAACACAACCCGGAATAATGAGAGAAATATCATGTGATGTAAACTACATTAACAATTGTGGGTGGGGCTTAAGTGCTGCAGGCGATACGAATATTGTGACATCACAGAAACGGTGGGGCTGTATTAGAATATCCGAGAACCTTAATAATGAAAGAACTCGTCAGTGTACGCGTATGCGCTCATCTTTCCACAAGATTGTCCCTTTAATCCTGCTCCACCCACAAGTCCTCAGCTGCCACGTTAAAGAGCCCTGGGTCGGAAATAAACTGTGCCTTTTTTGTGATGTCGTTTGCAGCCTACAGCACTTTAACCCCGCCCAAGCTGTTCCAGAGTCTTTATTATCAAACACAAAACAGAAAAGATAAGTCATGTATAAACAAGCTCGGGGACAGCAAAAAATGAGGGTATGGGCCCTTTAATGACAGTAAGCGATAGACAGAACAATGATGATTCACTCCCTCTGGCGCCGCAGACACACACACACACACACACACACACACACACACACACACCCCTCGGGGCGAGCGTAGCGGTGTCGTGACGTCACAAGGCACCCGCTGATCCTGCATTCACGACGTCACAACAATAACAAAAAACGGCCACGCCCATGCAAATAATCGGTTGTCCTTTAAACAACAATAAAACGTTTAATAACAACAACAACAATAAGCAACACGGTAAAGAAATCATAATAATATAAAAAAATTACCATAAAAATAAAATATAATTAAATGGATAACGAGAATAATAAGGATAAAATTATATATATATATATATAT
>CM029384.1:24671014-24696014 GCA_017165825.1 Hepsetus odoe
ATATTTTTTTGTAAATAATATAGATTTTCATTAATGTATTACATAAAAAATTTTTATGTCACTCATACGTGCAATATTATGAAGCATCATACTGGCGCTGTGAACTATGGGTAAATGGTACTTTCTCCAGTTTACAAAATAAAAGACTCTGATAGTATATCTACTTTTAATATAGTTTCTGTTTAACGTTTTAACAAGTCGAATTCTATTATTGTTTAGAGATGTACATGAAATACGTTTATACATAATTATCATAATTTATATTGTATAAAGTACTTTTACATTAATCACAAATGCAATAGCATTTCCTAATTTTTCTATGTGCAATATTACTAGTAAATATGGAAAGTAAAAATGGAAATCTTGTTCCAGGATCAGTCTTCAAATGAAAGGGCCCTTATAAGAAAGGATCGTTTATAGTTACTTTATTGCACTATAATCACATAATGTACATTTTCACAGTATATACAGGCACTCAGTTATTAACAAATCAAACATTTAAAAAATCTTCCTGTGCAGCAACATTCATTTGTCTTTTTTTGTCAGCTACACATGATATTTCTTTGATTTTAAACTAAAAGAAGTTCCGTTTAGATGTGTTGCTGATCTGGGGACAGTGGAACACTGTAAATGTGATTTTTTTGCAGGCTGTAAGAGATCATGATCATTATTAAATCTTATTTTCAGTTCTTTGAGTGGCAGTGCAGGACAGCACAGTGGTGCAGTGGGTGGTGCTGTTGTCACACAGCAAGAAGGTCTTGGGTTAGATTCCCAGAAAGTCTGGGTTCTTCTGTGTGGAGTGGACATGTTGTCCCCGTGTCTGTGTGTGCACTTCCTCCGGGGGCTGCCGGTGGACTGGAGATGGTGAATTGTCCCTTAGGTGTGAATGTGTATGCACGTTGGTGTTAGCACATCCAGAAGAGAGACGAGGAGTATATCAGGAGAAGGACGGAGGCTGGAGCTGCCAGGAAAGAGGAGAAGAGGAAGGACAAAGAGGAAGTTCATGGATGTTCTGAGAGAGAGCATGCAGATGTGAAAGAGGAAGATGCAGAGGACAGGAAGACATGGAGACTGATGATCCACCAGGAAGACATGGAGACCTAAACAGAAACAGCCAAAAAAGGAAGAAGAAGAAGAAGAAGAAGAAGAAGAAGAAGACGACGACGACGGCCATCCAAACACTCTGAGACACGTGGAGCTTCACGTGGAGCTGGGGGGTTTTGAGAGGACTTCAGATTCTGCTTGCCCTCTGCATGGCGAACCTCTGATGTTGGAACCTCTGCTGTCGCTGTGCCACGGCCTGGACGATCCTTCTCCTCCTAGTCATCCTGCTCTTCATTACCGCAGATGTGATGATGACTCCAGCCATCATAGACAAGCTGACCGTCACACAGACTCCAAAGAAGAACAGGGGCTTGTTCTCAGCCATCTGGTCACAGAACCAGCAGTCCATTTCACTTTCCTCACATGGAGAGGTCACGGGGTCATCTGGGAACCCTCGCCGGGCGATGAGCTCCTGATAAACTGCCACGGACGCTTTGGGGCGGGAACGGTGGTGGGAGGAAGTGAAGAGGCCGAACTCAGAACCGTGGTGGTCCTGGAGCTTCCAGATGTAAAACCCACTCAGATTGATACCGTCTAACTCTCGTGCTGCAGGGGGGACAGAGGAGGTAAAGGAGGGAAGAAGAGAGAGAGTGAGAATATTATGCTCCCAACCCACTCCCATTGTTAAAGAACCCACACCATCCATCCATTCATTCATCCATCCATAATATATATATATATATATTATACAGAATAAACAAATGAATACATAAACAACAGCAAGGTTTTGGGGAAGGTTTGAAGAGCAAAATATCATGGAATACTCTTCTAGTCACTCTTGAACATTTGTTTTCATTGAATCTACTCAATATGCCAAAGATAAGACAGTCTAACAGGCAGGAAATTGTATTTTTGGACCTACAGAGTGATTCCTTGGTGAAATATGAGGGGAAAAAGAAATGAGGGGTCAAGACTTTAGCACAGTGCTGTAAATGTATCAGCCACAAAGAGCGATGAGTCATAAAAGCAGCAATCTTAGGGAGGAGAGGTTATAAAGAGGTGAATTATGAGTGTTTTTGTACATCAGCTGAAATTTTAAGCTATGAATACACACTTTTCACACTGAGCACATGAAGAAAACACCATGTTCTTCATTTCGAAGGCTGAGGCTCCACACTAAAAAGAGAGTTTTTGCTGCTTAATTTTATTCCAGATATTATTTAGAGCAGGAGCCAGGCCTGCAGTGTGTGCACACCATGCCCTGCTGCTCTCCAGAGTAACACAGCGAATGGAAACCTGCACAACCCATGTGTGGCCAAGTCTCTGCAAACAGAAACAGCAGTAAGTAAACAGGCACTTCCTATGTTCTTCCTATGTTCTCGCTTTCTGACCATCCAATCCGTGAGCTTCTTTTTCAATACAGGCCACGAATGCCGGCCCATGGTCATGCCATGCAGAAGCACAAAGCTCAGCTCAAAGCCAAATTTACGACCTGTGTGCATGTGGTTATGATCTCAAAGGTCGTCCATAAAGCCCAGCGTGTGGAGAGGGGTCAGGTGATTAGACGGAGGAACTGAGCATGAGGAAAAGCTTCAGCCAAGCTGCGACCTTTGACCTTATCGAGGGCTGAAGATTAATTGTAACTGGGGAGAAAGCAGCGGGCAGAATGCACTTTCCCAAAGCGTGGTGCAGACTGCCTTTAGGGGGCGCTAGACATGATCTGTAATAATTGACATTAAATAAATATTCAATTCAAAGCAACCTGTATGAAGTAGGATATTTTTTTTGTTTGACGTACTTTTTGGAGGCTGGTTTCCCTAATTTGAACTGTCTGTAGTTGAACATCACCAAGCTGTGTATAAATGTTGGCGCCCCTCACAATAACGTTGATCAGCACCGCCATTTATCCACTGATATTAGTGACACTGCTGGCTTATACAAGCGATTTTTATTCACTCCTCTCTCTCTCTGTCATTGTAAAGTTGGTTTTATTTTGGATCTTCGCTGGATTTCTGCAACAATACCTTACTAAAACGGCAGTGGTTGCTTTCAGTCTGGGTCTTAGGTTGTTCTGTAAAACAAAGGCAGAGTTTCACAGCTGGAGTCGGATACACTTTCTCATGCAGAATAAAATAAAAGTCCAATAAAAGATGCAAAAATTCTGTAGAAAGAAAAAGAAAACTAAGGACGGTCTAAAAGGTGCAATGCTGGTTCATATTGAAAGTGACTATTGTTGTCATTGCGAGGTCACAGCACAGCGCACAGTGAACCACAACGAAATTGGACCTCTGCATTTAACCCATGAAAACACCATGCAGCAGTGGGCAGCTATGAAAGCACCCAGGGAGCAGTGACTGGGACGGTATCTTGCTCAAGAGTATCTCAGGGCAACCTACTGGTAAGGGGTTTGAACCCACAATCTTCCGATCCTGTTGCCGACTCCCCTAACCACTAGGCCACCGCTGCTCCGGACCGCTGCATTTAACCCATGCAAACACTGTGCAGCAGTGGGCAGCTATGAAAGTGCCCAGGGAGCAGTGGTGGGGACAGCACTGGTATGCGGTTTGAACCCACAATGTGGCCAACACACTAACCACTAGGCTACCGCTTCCCATGGCATCATTTTGCATAATCTTTTGGGGTTTGAAGGTTTAGATTTGGTTGGTTGTTAGAATCTAAGAGGGGTAGTGGGACATATTGGTTAAGGACTAGGCCCCATGATTGGAAGGTTATGGATTTGAGTCCCAGAAAGTAAATTACCATGAGGCACCCTTGAGCAAGGTACTGTCCTCAACACTGCTCCTTGGTGGCTGGCCACTGCTGCGTGGTGTGTCTGGGTCAAATGTAGCAGAAGCTTCTGAGCGTACAGATGTGTACAAAGGGTATTAACTTGTATTCGTTTGCTGTAGAACTTAAAGATGCATCAAATGCCCGGTTAAACTAAGGCCATGTTCACTCTTGCTACTGCTGGGGGATCCAATGACAAGTGGAAGTTGTAACGCATTACTGCCAGGACGTATGCTCCCATTTTCAGGAAACCTACCCTTCACTTACCCTTCAGCGCTTCCTGCAGGTAGCTCCTTATGTAGGTCTGCCTCAGCTGATCATCATGGGATGCCTGGTCATCAATCCCTATGGCTGTGATGACAATAGGGTGCCTGTTTCCATAGCGATCCTTCACCCAATTGAGGACTCTTCGGAGTCCCCAGGGGGCGAGGGCCTGGCCCTTGTTTGAGAAGGTCCATGTGGGGTCAAACGTGAGGGAGTAACTGTGATTATGGGTCTTATGGGGCTGCACAGCATTAACCAGCCGTGTGGTGAAGTGATTAAGAGCGATAAAGTCCAATGCCCCCTTGAGTTCAGACCTCTCACCCTCAGAGAAGTATGGCAGATGGAAGGAACTTGAGTAAAAACAATCAAGGCAGGTACTTTGGTCATCTCTCAGGAAGGGATCGAGGAAAGATCCAAGCTCAGATAGCATGAAGTGCTGAACGGCGTTCTTGTGTGATTCCACAAAGGGATTGGCTGGTTCCACCCAATCGGCATGCACTGCAAAGCTTACCTTTGCACCCTGATCTTGGCGAAAGTGCATGTGATAAATATTCCAAGCGCGAGCGTGAGCCAGCAGCAGGTGACGGATGAGCCTTTCTCTGTCCTGTGCACTCCCATTATATGCCTCTGTCAGCCGGTTTGGCTCATTGATGGTGATCCAAACTCGCACCAGTGTCCCAAACTCCTGAAAACAAAATGAGGCGTAGTCTACAAAAGCTTCCACCATGCTGGCGTTCATCCAGCCTCCACTGGCATGCCTAGAAGCGGGGAGTCCCAGGGTGGGTGACCTGAGGCTGGGTTGATAGAGTGTGACGGCTGTCTGGATTCCCTTCCTCTGGAGTTCTGCCAGCATGCAGTGGTAATATCGGGCCGCCTCTCGGTCTACAGATGAGACGTCACCTTTTGGGAAGAGCTGGGCCCAGTCCAGGCCGAAGCGGTAATATGAAGACCCAGTGATCTCTAGGAGGCGGATGTGACGTTGGATAGCCAGGAAGTCACTGCACTGTGAGCCACGTGTCCGAAGCCTCACCCCAACAACCGGACGGAGCGTACCATCTCCAGTGAAATTCCAGCGGTACAGAAGAGGATCTGTAAACTGTGGAGAAAAGGGCCGTAGATGTACCTGCAAAACACCAGACCCACAAAACCAAATCATACAACAGAAAAGTCATTCACTGAGCTCCCTAAAACAGTGGATCCCATCACTAGCCAGGAGCATCTCTGCCTTTTAGTCAAGTCAAGTAGGATTTTATTGTCATTTCAGCCATAAACACAGTACATAGTACATTTTTAGGAGTATTTCAGGAGTATTAGAGGAGTCCTTGGAGAAAACTCAAATTCATACAATTACTTTTAAGGAAAGTCCTCTAGTTTATAACTTAATTGTGAGCACCAGAGCTGGTGTTGACTGGGTGCCCTACAAAGAGTGGTCAAGACAGTGCAGCAAATCACCAGGACTGATCTACCAGTCCTGCAGGACCTTTACATCCAATGTTCTAAGAAGAAGGCCTACAAGATCCTTAAAGACCACCGTCATTCCAGCTTGTTCTCTCCACTCACGTCAGGAACCATTCAGACAAAAACAGGTTATGGGACGGTGTCCCATTAAATCGTCAGACTGATTAACAAACTGACCCCCTGGACAGTGTGGCAGTCACAGTCGATGGACTGCACAAGCCACTTTCACTTGAACTACACTTGTACTATGACATACCTTTAGTTTTACATAGTTCTTCTTCTCACACTTACCGGGAGGTTATAGTCTGCCACACCAAAATGGAAGTCGCAGGGAAACTGACCCATGACATCCTGTTGTGTCTCATCTCTAGGAAACCCATTGTTGTTGACGACCTGCCTGTAGTAACGTGCTGTTGTCTTTGGGACCCTGGTGCGCTGAGATTGATTAAAGTCTATGTAGAAGAGTCCTCTTCTGATGCTGTACCCATTGTTCCACTCAAAGCCATCTACCAGAGACCAGGCAGTGTAGCCAAACACCTTCACGTGGTCAACAACCACAGCTGGACAATGCAAATAGATATGTTTATATTGGATAATTTAACCAAAAGAGAGAAGCCACATACACAGATAGCACTCACCTTGAAGCACCTGGTTAATAAACCTTTTCATGAGGTAAATGGCCACCGTGTCCTCCACTCCTACAGATGCATCAGAGAACCAGCTGCTCTCTGCCACCAGCACCTGCGGATCCCTGTACTCCTGCTGAACCCACATCAGAATCTTTCTCAGGTTCAGCTTCCCAGACTGGCCAAAACTGGAAAGGCCACGAACAGCTCGGACTGTGTCAGGCCCAAATGCCAGCGAGAAGAAGTCGGCGGTTCCACGCACCCAGACTTTCTCCTCCAGGCTGAACTCTGGGATGAGGCCCCGGCGTGAGACCCGCAACGAGCTTGGGTAGTCCCCACTTCCATGTATGGGTCCAGCAAACCAGCCAATCACAGTCTCCATTGACCTCTGACACGATTCCACGTTGGCTGCCGTGGCCTGTCCTTTAAAGGGTTCCACCCAGTGGGAGCCAAGCGTGATGGACACTTGGCCATGTTGGTGGGGACGGAACTGCTTGTCGTATACGTGCCAGGAATTTGCGTGAGCCTGTGAAATTAGCAAATGTAAATGAGACTTCCTGCAGGCTTTGACGCAATGACAAAAAGGCACTTTCATGTGCAGCCTCACAATTTCAAGGAGTATAACAACGACTGCACTTTAAGCTTGTTATTATGAAACAATAAATCAATAAAATTTTACTGTTTCCGGCAACATGCAGAAAATGATTAATCGTTCGGCAGTCTGCCTCTCCGTGGAGTGATTATAACCTTTACTGTTTGTTCCAAAAACATACAGAACCTTAAGCACTTCCGTCTCAGCTAGCTTTTTTGTTTAAGTTTAAGGGAAATTCCACCAATCATTCAAACTTTCTACCTAAGCGAAAGTGAAGTGAATGTGACTATTTGCCATTGTGAGAAAAAGCACAGCACACAGTGAACCATATTGAGATGCAATCTCTGGAGTTAACCCACTCACATATGTGCAGCAAGGGGCAGCCATATCCAGCTCCAGGGAGCAGTGATGGGGAAGATACCTTGCTCAAGGAAACCTCAGGGCTGCCTACTGGTCTGGGATTCGAAACCAAAGACCTTCTGATCCTGGGACATCATCCCTAAAAACTAGACCGCTGCTTTGGTTGCCACGGAAATTCAGACAGATTTGAACTTTTCACAGTCAACTCCAGTTTGTCCAGCAAAGTCTGGTAATTTCCCAGGAGGGGAACAATCAGACTGTGCTGGACACTGACACTGACACAGATTTTGACAACACAGGTAAAGGTGCATAAAGGTGCTCCAAAAGCTCCCTCAAAGAAAGTCATGAAAAGGTTACTCCAAACACTTTACTCCAGGAATAGCGTCCTAGGTGACACAACAGAGATTAACCCACATCGACTTTTAGAAACACTTATTCATGTCCTGGTTACAGGGACAGTCCGCCCTGGAGACACTCAGGGTTAAGGGTCTTGCTCAGGGACCCAGTGATGGTAGTGCTAGAGGTGGGATTCGAACCGGGAACCTCTTGAGTCATAGGTCCATAGGCAAGTACCACCACTAGACCACCACCACCCTTATTCCAACCAGAGTCACTGCTGTTGTCATAAAAGATTTTGGGCTAAAATAATATTTTAAAAGTCATGTTTGACTGACAGTTTAAATGGTACCCGACTTATTTTCCATAATCAATAATATAGGTACTGTGTGCACTGTAGACATCATGACCCCTAGATCCATTGACCACTGTAAAAACTTTTGACCTGCTTCTTTGCAAATCTTCAGTGCATGTGTGCAGTTCTGGTGAAGATATTCTTTAGTTTGGCATCAGAGCTTTCTCTTCCAGATAGTCTTCACAGTCTTCTGTTTTATTGTGAGCCATTTTATAGGGTTGCTTGAAAAAAATAATATTCAAATGTACTCTTGCAACAGTCGTGGAAGTTAAAAGTTTGATGCTACTTGTCACTTGACGGTAAAAACCTTGAGAAAAAGAGAAACAGAAGCCTGCAGTAAGGTAACAGCACATTAAGTGCTGTTCAAAGTTTGCTGCCCTCAGGCATTGTTATCTCAGCAAAAGACACATCAATGAACAGAATTAGAAAAGTCAACCACTATTATTCCGCACCAACTCCCCCAATACATCCCGCCAAGAGAAATGAACCTCACCCTCCACCTTTGACCTTTTGCCCTGGTACTCACCCTGATGAGGTTGTGTGCTACGATGAAAGGGTCGGCAGGGTCGCCAGTCACTCCTGGAGCATGAGTCCCTGTCCCGTACCCCAGCAGCGCAACCAGGAGTGGGTTATGCATCGTAATCCAGTATCGGACATCTTGGCCGAAGGTTCTGAAACAGAACGTGGCATAATCTGTGAAGACCTGCACCATCTCCATGCTCTTCCATCCACCTAGGCGCTCCTGCAAGGTTTGGGGCAGATCCCAGTGGAACAGGGTCACCACAGGCTCCAAGCCCAGCACCCTCAACCTGGCAATCAGATGCTGGTAGTGTTTCACCGCCAACTGGTTCGGCGGTCCCGTGGCATTGCCATCTGCAAACAGCCGTGGCCAGGAGAGTGAAAATGAGTAGAACTTCACACCCAGGTATTGAAGGGATTCCATATCTTGCTCCCAGAGGACATAACTGTCACTGGCTGTGTCCGCTGTTGCCATGTGGATGCCATTCCCCATGTGATGGACTATGTGGGTGAAGTGGTCCCATACAGAGGCCCCTTTCCCATCCCGATTCCAGGAGCCTTCTGTCTGGAATGCTGACGTTCCAACACCCCATAGGAAACCCTCAGGGAACGTCCCAGAGAGAAAGTCGCTGTGGTTCAGCGGCCGCTGCCATAGGCTCTTCCCGTCCCATGACATGCACTCTGTCCCGTCCCACGCACCAGTTGTCAGCAGAAGGAGAGTGAGACTAAGGACACGGGTCATTATGATGAATGTGATTAAATATCTCCAGTCACATCAGATTTGGAGCAATGGGAGGATCAGGGTCAGAACCTGGACTCATCCTGAACCACAGGATGGACGCTGGAGCTGAAAAAAATAAATGTTTTCTAAATGAAGGAAGGCATCTGAACGTGTTACCTGCCTGAAGTCCTTGTGTCCCTCGCTTGCTCTCACACAAACACATGTAGCTTCTCAAAAGCTCACTGATGGAAGGAAGGAGGACCTCCGATCAATGATTAACATGAACTCTAATCCTCTTGCACGGCTATCATTCCCTCTTTTCCTCTTGCTCCTTCCCCCTCCCATCTCCCTGAGAGGGTGACAATCTGAGGAAGGAAGAGAGAAAGATAATGGACAGGTTATAGGTGACCTACTGTAGGAACAAATAAAAGAACCTTTAAGATCTCATAGCTCATGAAAACAAGGTGATAATTGTGTGGAAAGTGTAGAATCTTAAGAGATACTTTACTATAAACTGAATTTTGATTGTCCTGGAAGATTAAAAAATGTGATTATTTTCAGATACCAGCACAAGGTGCACTCAGGGCTTTGAGGATTTTGCTAAATCAACCTCCTTTGGAGGAAAGAACATCTAAAAGCTCTTACTACTACTACTCTCACCTGGTCACTCATGTCTGATGATGATGGAGTGAGTGGGTCGCCGGTGTCTCAGGGCTCTGTCATGTCTATGAAACTCTCAGAAAAATCATTATTGCAATATTTCTCTCCAAGAAATTGTAAATTGAAATTGCATATGAGCCTCCAACCAATCAGAACCCCAGGTTTGAAATGGGACTGGCCGTTTTGATGCATCAAGTTTCTTAGAGGGAACTGCATTTCTGTGTTTTTTCATGATGCATGCTGGGTATTATAGCATCACAAAAAAGACAAAAATTATTTGAAACCAGGAAATCTGGCAAGGCTGGGGCATATCAAGCTGTGGTAGAGAATATTGTATAGTATGACAAATTGCATCCTAAATCTGACTCCCTCTTGTTGCAGAAAACATCCTAAATCTGATTCCCTCTTGTTCCGGATGTCCACGATTTCCTGGAAATGCCACTTGATGCACAAAATGTTCATAAAAAGCTGCTGTTCGGCACAAAGTCAATCATGGCGATGCAATCAACAAAAGATTGATCCGATTTCTTGGGTCAAGGTGACGATGACTTCATTTGTTGTCGCCCAGGAACTGGACGTAATGGTGTTTCTGGCATCAGGAACAAGGCTTGATTAGATCAGGTTCACGCTCAGCTGAGGACAGTACAACAAATGAAAAAAACAACAGAGGAACCATTTAGAGAGAAGAGGGTTTGATTATTTCAGATACAGAGACCTGTTTGAAGCCACTTTGTCAAGCGATCTCACATCAGAACACGGTTCAGGGTTTCTGGCGGGCAGGTGGAGCTTCACCGTGCTGTTTGGATCCTGTTTGCCGTTGTATCCAGGCAGTCAGATGAGAACAAAGAGTTTAATTTCATCACTGTCCTTTAAACATAACGATCACAATCAAATCTGATGCCGGCCGAACAAATCTGGACTGTGTGCACTCTCACGTCCATGTGCAGGTAAAATTAAATTAAATGATCAAACAGTCCATGACCCACTTTTTCTGCTACGTTGCTCATCTTGTACACTACTGGCCCGACCACTCTGAACTGGGTCATGCAGCTGGACTTCCTGTGCTTGACTAATTCACAGATTAAAGCAAAAAAGGATCTCAGCAGGTTTCGCAATTGGCTCCCAGATGAAATGCTTCCTCTGCATTTCACCCTTCACACTTGGAGCAGTGGGCAGCCAAACATCCTGCAATTGTGGATCAGTGTTGGGGAAGGTACCTTGCTCGAGGGTACTTCTGGGTAACCTACATGTCCTGCACACAAACCAATAACCTTCCAGTCCTGGGTTCTAGTCCCTGTCCTAGGCCATTGCTACCTCATTTGTATGCACCAGCATGGACTCTATGTATCTTGTAGTGGCATCAAGCTGGGAGGGTGAAGGCAAGTATATCAGCTTGAGAAGCTCTGTCTGCTGCTTTTTGAATAGGTCATTGGTCAACGTGACAGATTGTAGACGCATAACGGGAACGCTCTTGGAGTCACTCACGGATGGCTGTGGCATCACCAGGAATTAAACTTGCAATCATCTGACAGCCTTTGAAAAACTTCCCTGCATAACCTTCTCTGATAACCATCTAATCAACCAATCACGGGACATTACACATCATCTTTTTGACCAGAAAGGCCGTTCCAGTGATTGCTCCAGTACAGACTTTTTGAAGTCTTAAAATTAAACCATAAAAAACCCAACTCTGGATGTCTTCTGAGATTATTGATCCATTTCCAAATGTTTCGAAGACTTATTAGCATGGTGGTTAGACACCACTGCCAATCCTGGGATGCCTTGGGTTGAGTCTGGTGACCAATTGCATGTTGTTCTGATCTCCAAAGCATTATAAAGTTCAATAATACAAAACAGAACCTACTCTCCAATCTATAGATCTATGTCAGATGAAAATAATAGAATTAAAGAATAATGTGCTGAGACCCTAGAGTGTGAAAGGTTGCGCATAATGGGGTGTCAGGAGAGGAAAACACTCCAGACGTCAGGGTCACCTAGTTCCTTCCACCGTCACCCACCTGGTTACGCAATACCGTAGTTATCAAGGATTTTTTTTGCTAATCTTCTGCACTCAATGTCTCTGTTTGCTCACTTTCACCCCATCAATGGCAGAAAAACACAGGCTGAACTTTGTATTTGCAGAAGCAGATTAAGCTATGACGCAATCTATGACATAAACTCGCAGGTTTACTTCACTTTCATATGGCTGTGGCTTCCCCCGTCTTACAAGTTGCTCTGCTAAATTGATCTAAATTTGTAAGTAAAGTATAATCTTGAATAATCTTACGGTTCCTCAAATTTCTAAACACTAGACATGAGTGTTTAAACACCTTTCATTTAATTTTTGGTTTAATTTCGTGTCACCTTAGTATCTGTTCTGCCAAAACTTTAATGAAAAAGATTAGAAAAAGCAGAAGAACAAAACAAAAAAAAAACTCTGACACTGAGTAGTACTTCAGTACCTAGAAATTAAGTACTCGTGTATTTAAATTTTTAAATAGCGGTTTAAATACTTTTTCTGCAGTTGTTATTTTGTTGCACAAGTAACGAGTTTAGGTGCTCAGATTAGGGATTTTAATTGGATGCTTTTTATTATTTTGGACTTTATAGCAGAAAAAAATACCCCCCAAAGAATCTCAGCCCATTACCTCATGTAAGTGAAGGCGTTTACAGGATTAGTAGCAGGAAGCGAAGAGGCTACAGTGCAGGAAAAACAATAGCGGAAGTGAAGCTTTGTTATTTGAATGATCTGCTTTCACATTCCCAGATTCTCAGCCTCTCTAAAACATCATAATGCACATTAGAAACCTGCACACAACCGACAGAGTCTCAGCCCCACAAGTGAAGTAAAGGACTCGTCCACTAACTGGTAGGTAAAAAAAAAAGAAATCATTAAATAAAATCTTTTTTAATTTAATGATAATTAAATAATATCAACCTGAGTTGAAGGTTCCCCTAAGTTTGAATAATTGTACCATAACCAGATGAAGGTGTTTGAAAAAATATCTTTCATATTCAGAGGATTTTTCATTCATAGGATGTGGTTTGATCTTTAACAAAAAGCAGAATGTTAAAGCTTTAACATGCAGAAAACTTTAAAGGCAGACCATCTTATATATTATCTTATAAACTGTCATGAAAATTGTAATTTATTTAAAAAGGTTAATATGATGCCCCTTTTGTATGGCTGTGGCTTCCCCTGCCTTGCAAGTCACTTTAATATAAATGTAAAAAGTAAATAATCTGAATAATCTTATGGTTCCTCAAATTTATAAATACTAGACACATCGACTAGGTGTCATGTTCTTCACTCATGTTCTTCAAACTCATTTAATGTGTTTGTGAGAAAAGTAACTAACAGTTTTATTTTGTGTTAACCTTACTGGCAGTATCTGAACACACTTTAACCAAAAGGTTCCAAAAAAAACCAAAACAAAAACAAGAACGGATCTTAAAAATAAAACTTTGATACAGAGTAGAACCAGTAGTACAGGAATGTACTGAGAGTGTAAAGTAAAAAGTACAGGAATGTACTGAGAGTATAAAGTAAAAAGTACAGGAATGTACTGAGTATAAAGTAAAAAGTACAGGAATGTACTGAGAGTATGAAGTAAAAAGTACAGGAATGTACTGAGAGTGTAAAGTAAAAAGTACAGGAATGTACTGAGGATAAAGTAAAAAAAATACAGGAATGTACTGAGAGTATAAAGTAAAAAGTACAGGAATGTACGGAGAGTGTAAAGTAAAAAGTACAGGAATGTACTGAGAGTATGAAGTAAAAAGTACAGGAATGTGCTGAGAGTACACAGAATTCATTGCATTCTTGTTCATTGCAAGAACAGTGACTAAGCTGATAACTGGTTTAACAGTTTGGGTTAACCTGCCCATTTCTGGAACTGAGTTATTGGTTTATGTCCCATAAGAAAACGTCCAGAACAAACAGCAAAAAATATCTATATTTTTGTTAAGCGAACTTAAACCAAATCAGTATATAATGGTGAGGTTGTTCTGAAACTATTAAAAAATGATTCAACAAATTTCATCATTAAAAACTCTAATTTTATTTGTATAAGATATAAAATTTTTCTGATAATACTGGCAGATCTTATTTTTGCTTCAAATAGTTTTTTAAAGCCAATTGAATGAAAAAGTATTTTCAAGATAATGTAGATAATGTAAGATAATGTATATTTTACAGAATATCCATAGTTCATATTAGATAAACTGCAGATTATCACAATGTAAAGGGAACAGTCCAATAACCTTTTATTTATAACCAAGCTTTTTTCACATTTTGCTCTTTACAGTGTTTGAATAATGAAGGTATTAGGATTCCCCAGTTGGCTTCTGAGTGTATTCCCTGTATCTTTCTTCACCTCCCTCTTGGCCATGGAGACTGTTATCTTCAATTACTCATCCAGAAACCTCTCTGTTGTTCCTTCCGATCTCCCATCCTCGGCTCAGCGCGTGGATCTTTCTCACAATCGGATCCAAAGGTTGAGGAAACGGGACTTCTCCCAAACCCCCAGCCTCAAATTCCTCAACCTCGCTTGGAACTTCCTAGCAGACATACACGTGGAGACATTTGCCAGCACTCCTGTTCTGGAAACTTTGGATCTTTCCCACAACAGACTCCGAAACTTGTCCAATCAGCAGTACCTTCTGCAAGCCCAGGGTCTGCAGTACTTGGACCTGTCATCCAACAGGTTTGCAGACATGGCTCTTGGGACAGAGTTCTCCAAACTCAGAAGCCTGAAGTGGCTTGGCCTGAGTGCCGAAACACTTCAGAACGATGACCTGGCCAGCATTTCTGATCTCTCTCTCCAGACTCTCTTCATCCAGGCCCAGAATTTGAAGCGCTACGAAAAGGGAAGCCTCTCAGGCCAAAAAACAGACAATATTTCGATTGTAATGACAAACGCAGCTCTTGACCAACCAATAATCATTGACGCCTTAATGTCATTCAAGGAAGTAGAGTTCGGTAAATTGTATGGTCCTAAGAACTTCATGGGAGAACTGGTGAAGCGCAGAACAGCCATCCGGACGGTTCATTTACATTTGTCGGAGGTTCGGAGCACCTGGAACATGATTACAGCTTTATTCAACAGCGTCTTAATGTCCTCCATCCACCGGTTCAGTATGTTAAACCTGACGTTGACTGCCATGAACGGAGGCAGCCGTGTGATCCAAGATAACTTCCTGGATGCCTTCGTTGTCAGGCAGGCGTCCGTGACCACATTCTTCTTTCAGCAGAAAATTCTCTACGACTTCTTCAGCAACATGCCTGTAAGGAACCTCACTTTGGCTCAGACACCTATAGTCCATATGACCTGCCCAGCAACGGTCAGCATGTTGCAGACGATTGATTTGTCGGACTGCACTCTGACTGAGAACGTCTTCTCTAAGGGTCCACATGTGGAATGTGATACTCTGACAAATCTGAATACGCTGATTTTAAAGGGCAACAACCTTAGACAACTGATGCCCCTCACTTCACGAGTGAAGCTCATGAGCTCCTTGACCCACATGGACTTGAGCCAGAACTCTCTGACCTATGAGGAGAGCCAGGGACGCTGCACCTGGCCTCCCAAAATCAGCCACATAGATTTGTCCTCAAACAAATTTGACCAAACTGTGTTCAAGTGTTTGCCAATTTCCATAGTTAAGCTCAACTTCCAGAACAACCAGATCACGGCAATCCCTGCCAATATCTCTGGTCTGGACTTTCTCAAAGTTCTGGATCTCACGGCTAATCGTTTGCTAGATCTCCCGGACTGTCTCGGGTACCCAAACCTGCAGAAGCTTGTTGTACGTGGGAACTCCCTCCATATACCTTCACTGGGCACTCTTGAGACCTGTCCACATCTGACAGTTCTAGACACTAGTCATAATCCCTACATCTGCACCTGCCACTTACGAGAGTTCACCACCCTCATCAATGACAAGGGCACGCTGGGCAGCTTGAAGAACCGCAGAATCACTTTGGGCCACTGGCCATTAGGGTATCGCTGCAGTTACCCTGAAAATTGGAGGAATACATTGCTTCTAAACTTCAGTCTACTTGAGATTACTTGCAATCCTGGACTGTTGGCCGCTGTGATTTTGGCGCCAACAATCATTGTGCTCATGGTTACTGGTCTCCTCTGCCGTAAGCTGGACATCCCATGGTACCTGGGAATGATCTGGAAATGGTCCCGCGCAAAGCATCGTGCACGAATTGCCCGGCCACAACCAGAGGAGCTGCAAGGCGTCTACTTCCATGCTTTCGTCTCCTACAGCCAGCGTAACTCCTCCTGGGTGAAAGGTCAACTCCTGCCCAAGCTAGAGGGTGAAGACCCATCCACAATCCAAAAGGGGCTCAGAGTGTGTTACCACGAGCGGGACTTCATCCCGGGGAAGACGATAATGAACAATATCCTCCATTGCATAGAACAGAGTAGATGCTGTGTCTTTGTGCTGTCCCCCCACTTTGTCCAGAGCGAGTGGTGCCATTACGAGCTGTATTTCGCCAGCCACCAGAGGATATCGAGAGGGCTGGAGAACCTCATCCTCATCCTGCTAGAACCACTGCCTTCTTATCTCATCCCTTCCAAGTACCACCATCTGAAGGCAATGATGGCTAGACGTACTTACATGGAATGGCCGCAGGACAAGGCCAAGCAGAGAATGTTTTGGGCAAACCTGCGAGCAGTCCTGCAGGCGGATCTACCTACTCCCACTGTGTGAGAATGAAAAAGGACTGCTCAAAACGAGAAGGGAAACATCTGCAGAAAGAGGAAGTGGGTAGAAGGACCGTAACAATATTGTTCCTCTGGAGGGTTTAAAACAGTTGGGAGTACAAGTAGCATCATAAAAACAGTTTCAGAGGCAAAAATGTGGTTTAGCTCAGTTTTTGTATCAGAAAAATTAGAAGTTAAAGAGAAAATTGATAAACAGGAAACAACAGGAATGTCGTCAAAAACAGTCCATAGACTATAAAAAAGGTTCTGCTTTATTTAAGGTGTACAAAATAAACAGATGTTCCCACAGGTTCTGGCTTACGAGCGAGACTTGAAGTGGAATTTTAGAGAAACTCAGAACAGCTGACACTGATGCTGAAGGGAACCAGGCGTCTGAACCTGAGACATGAAATTGTGGAGAAGGAGCTGCCTGATGCCTGAGACTTAGACTCTGGACTAAAACTAAACCTGCTCATGGTGTTGGGATCCAAAGAACAGTGATTTGGACCTTTTACCATCCTCACCGTCCCACTGAGACACATGTGGAGCTTCAGTGGTGAGTGAGGAGGAGATCAAATGAGACATTGGTTCCATTCACCACCACTGTGTGGGGACCAAGTAACACTGCCTGAAATTAATACATTGGTGCAATCCTGCCATAATAAAGACATCCTGTACAACACACAAGTCCAACATTGGGTTGCCAGGTGATGCCACATTCATACTAAACTCGAAAGAGATTAATCAATCCAAGACCACTTTAAAGAGAAATCAGGCCGCATGTGTGCGAGAACTGAGGGAATCTTCTGCGCCGAGGTCCATCTAGACGCCACCTTTGAACAGAGTGATCAGGGACACCTTACATAAAGAGAGTCCGTTAGTCCTGCAAAAAAGCTCAATTTTAGGGGCAAAGGAAGACGTCGTGGGGCAAAGGTCAAGGCAAGGACTGGATGAGTATGATCTTCTCGTTGATGCAGAAGCGATGCAGGACACTGAGCAGGTTTTCGCCGCATCGGGACACTTGCCGTTCCATCGCCAGGCGGAAATCTTCCTTCACGCCTTTGGTGATGCCGCGGGTGACAGTGTGGTGCCTGAAAAAAGGGGATTTTTTTTTCTGGTTTATTTTGTAAGAGATAGAGATATTTTGCATTTTTATTAAAGATGTTATGACTCATGAGATCGGTCACTCGAAACCGGCACACTTCCTCATACAAAACCACACACACACACACACACACACACACATACAGTAACCCTGTACTTCATCCAAATCAACAAGACAGAAAATGTTCAAAAATAATACACAGATGTTGAAAACCTCATGAAGAGAACACACACACACACACACACACACACACACACACAGTGGTGGCGAACTAAAGAAACCTTTCGTTTGGAGAATAAACTGAACATGAAAAAAATAAATGAGACAAAACCGCGCCATCGATGGATCGAAAAGCAATGAAATGAATTGAAAAGAAAGTACAAATTAAATCCAAATACAGGGACATGTAACAGCGTATGAGCAGGAGGGGGGGGCAGGGAGGTGGGGGTGGGGGGTGCGAGACCGTGGGAGGAGTCTGGGTGATGGGGTACCTGTCAGCCTTCTGAGCCCCTGGAAGCAGCAGGGTATTTAACTCCACCCCCAGGGCGGGGCTGGGGTTCCTACGGACAGCAAACACCAGTTCATCAGCGCCCCAAGAACCACGCCCGCATTCAAGACCTTCCACAGTAACGTCATCGTATCAAACTACCAAAACCTGGGTTTAAAGTTCAGCTTTGTCCTAATATTCCTACACTTAAGGTTCCCCCACTATGTTCATTCCTTAAAAGAAAATTCCACCCATTTTTTCAAAATTTCTGCACAAAACACGTATAATTTCTAATGGTAAGGAGCCGAATCGAGAATTAAACGTACTGCGTGTCCTGAATCTACTTCAGAAAGTATTTTTCGGGATAAAATATTCTCCAAGCTAAACATCTCAGGCATTAGGCAGTGTCTTCACCCCCCGTTTGTCTGGGTGGGACGTCCAGACGTTCGGTTCCATTCACCAACACTGGGGAAAGTTCTCATCCTGCACATTTTTTAAGAGCAAAGTGGTTCCAGCAAGGGCTGCACGATATGTAGCTCATGAACCGTGATATCGATCGCAGAAATGAGCCTCTCATGGATCACATCTCCAGGTGATTCGAGATATTCTGGAGAACTTTTTGTCGAAGGTGTTGTGAGCTCGTCTAGCAAAATCACAACTCAGAAACTGATGTTCATCACAGGCTGCTTTTCTTAGTGCCTACGAGACGTATATAAATATCCTCTTTTCTGATTGGCTGACCTGAACTGAAACCTCGCTTGGTAACGGCTCGTTAATAAGTAAATAAAAATTGCGATACTGGTGATTTGCCAATATCGTTCAGCCCTAGATCCCACCAAACTCGCTCTGCAGCGTCTCATTTAGCAGTAATTTTGAAAACTGGGTGGAGTTCCCCTTTAAACCGAGGAGGTGATGTTCTCCGTGATGTTCTCAAGAGGAGCGGCTTGGTTCGAAACCATCAAACCTCATTTTTAACACCAGGTTTTTCTCCGTTTACACTCATCTTCATTATTTATCCTTAATCTAAAGATTTTTTGAAAGCACCCCCGGAGTCAGTCCCACAAACAGGCGAGGCGTCGTTAGAGGGACGGAAATCTAAAACCAAGCCAGATACAGAAGATCACAGGAGGGCGAAGAAAAGAAAGAAAGCAAGAAAAAGGATTTACAAAGTATTCTTCTTTCCTTCAGAAAGTCAACACCAGTGGCGTTCTCATGCCCAAAACAAAAGAAAGGGGGGAAAAAATTAAATAGGTTTAAAAATAAATAAATAATAAGGAAAATAATAAAAATATATAATTGTCTTAACCTGTCCGCTACGGTTCATCAAATGGGCGGGACTTACTTAATTAGCATCCCTTGATTGGGCAACAGCTCCAGTTGGACCCGCCCCCCTTCTGTGGTACGAAGGTAAGCGAACTCTTCCAGCATGTCGATGTCTGGGTTTGTGGTCAAGGAGTCTCCGGAACCGAATTCAAGCCATTAAAACTGAGAAATGTGGTCAAAAAGTTCGATTTCATATTTAAATATTTAAAAAAATGTGTGTGCACGTATTTTTTCATTTACACTGCTCCAAAAAAGGAAAGGAACACTTTAATGAGAGTTTAGTTTGAAGTCAGTTAAACTTGTGGGATGTTGATCTGGTCAGTTCATCTGGTCAGGTCAGTATCAGAGGAGGTTGTTAATCAGTGTCTGCTGTTTTGGTGTTGAAGAAATTAACAACAGGGGCCCTAAAGGGGAACAATGAGATGACCCCAAACACGGGAACGGTTCTGCAGGTGGAGGACACGGACAGGTCTTCCCTCTTCCTGGTTTTTTGACTGCTGTTCAGTAGTTTTGTGTTCGACTCGGGTCAGTGTCTCTACTGGTAGCATGAGGAACCCTATAAATACCGAAACCCTGCAGAAATTGCACAGGCAGTCCAGCTCCACCAGGACGGAGGAGATTCCAGGAGACAGGCAGTTACTCTAGGAGAGCTGGATAGGGCCGTTGGAGGTCCTTAACCCATCAGAAGGACCGGTATCTGCTCCTTTGAGCAGGAGGAACAGGATGAGCACTGCCAGATTCCTACAAAGTGACCTCCAGCGGGCCAATGCCTCTGACCAAACCATCAGAAACAGACTTCACGAGGGTGGCCTGAGGGCCCGACGTCGTCTAGTGGGCCCTGTGCTCACTGCCCAGCACCGTGGAGCTGGACTGGCATTTGCCAGAGAACACCGGAATTGGCAGGTTCAGCACTGGAGCCCTGTGCTTCTCACAGATGAGAGCAGGTTCACTCTGAGCTCATGTGAGAGAGCCTGGAGAACATGCGGTGAACGTTCTGCTGCAACATTGTTCAGATTGATGGGTTTGGTGGATCAATGTTGGTCTGGGGAGACAGAGCCATGGAGGGACACACAGACAAGTACATAAAAGATGGCACCCTGACTGCCATTAGGTAACGGCCTAAGGAAATCCTTAGACCCATTGTTAGAGCCTTCGCTGGTGCAGTGGGTCCTGGGTTCCTCCTGGTGATGATAATGTGGCCTCATGCTGCAAGAGCATGCAGGCAGTTCCTGGAGGATGATGGAATTGATACTACTGACTGGCCTACACACTTGCCTGACCTAATCCAATAGAACATCTCTGGGACATCATGTTTAGGTCCATCTGACGCCGCCAGGTTGCACCTCAGACGGTCCTGGAGCTCAGGGATGCCCTGGTCAGGATCTGGGAGGAGATACCCCAGGACACCAGCCATCATCTCATAAGGGGGTCATGCAAACTACTGAAGCCCATTCTGAGTTGCTGCGATGACATTTCAGCAGATTGGACTCGCCTGCCACATCAGTTTATCAGTTTAAATTTCTTGGTGACTTCCAATGAAGCCCTCTGTATGTTGATCATTTTCATGTTCATCAAATGATGTGGCCTTTTGTTCCTAACACATCACCCCTTCCATACCAGCATGGAGATCCAGCAGGATTTTTTTCCCAATTGAGATCTGATGTGTTTTCAAAGTGTTCCTTTAATTTTTTTGAGCAGTGTGTGTATATATAGTGTCTAGGGATGAGGCTTCGGGATCGGAAGGTTGTGTGTTTGAATCCCGGACCAGTAAGTTGCCATTGATCAAGGTACCTTCCCCATCACTGCTCCCCAGGTGCTGTATAAGTCTGCCCCCTGCTGGACGGTGTACGTGTTAATGATGTATCTGGGTGTGGTTGACTGTGTGCTGTGACTTTTGGAGATCACTGTGGTGGTGAAGGATACTGGTGACGTAGTTGAAGAAGTTCTCGTACTGAAAGCTCCCGTGGTCACAGATTTTATCCACCGCCTTCAGGAAGAGCGCCTCTCCCTGTGGCCAATCATGCTGCAGGAGCACAATCACATGACCCAGGGCCAAGTCGTCTCTGCTTCCATCAGCGAACGCTCTCAGCTGAGACAGGAAACAGACGGACATGCGTCAAGGATGTTTACAAATAGTTTGGAAGTGAGACCGGTTATGTTACATGGGTTGGAGACGGTAGTGAGACCAGCTATGCTATTCGGGTTTAAGGTGATAGTGAAAGGTGTGAATCTATTTTTACCTCTGAAGATTCAAGGTTCAGAATAATGTGGATCTGGCTTTCAAATGTCCCAGTGTGTGTGTGTGTGTGTGTGTGTGTCTGTTCGTGTGTCTGTATATGTGCGTGCGTGTGTGTGTGTGCGCGTGTGTGTGTGCATGTGTGTGGGCACCTTAAAGCAGGCCAGCAGCAGCTGCAGACAGAAGGGCAGGATGTCTTTGCTGGTGCACGGGACGAGCCTCAGGTCGTTCCCTGGAGACGCAGTAAAGATTCGATTCTTAGAATTTGCTCCAGAACAGATTCAGAAAAGCACAGGTTCCCAAAAGGTCACGCTTTACAGAAACCTTCAGGGTGAAGCTCTACAGGGTTTCCTACGTTTTGCTCCTGCAATGATCACATGATTTTCACTCGAAAAAAACAGGAAAAAAAGGAAAGAAGAGAAAACTGCCCCGAGCTGAGGGGGATCTTCTCTGTTGGAGAGCCTAGAACGAGCGAACCTTTCCTGGACTTGGTCCGGACTCGGGCCTGCTCCTCACTGTACTTCACCGGTTCTTGAATTTGAGGAACCAGACCGCTGACAACGTCCAACACCTTCTCACACGCCAGCTAGGACACAACACACACACACACACACACACACACATCAGAATCTACTGAGACAGATAGACATTTAGACAGACGGACAGACAGACGGACAGGGTGATAATCAGTAAACAAGTCTGCCGTTACCCTGTGCTCCCCCAGCGCGTAGTGACAGGACGCCTGCTGTATTAAGGCTCTGTGTGTCTCCAGGTTGGACACGGCGGAGACGGAGCTCTGACTCTGCTGGGTTTGCAGGGCAGACATCTGTAGCAGACTGGACAAGGCTTTCCTGTACTGACCCTGAAACACACACACACACACACACACACACACACACACACACACACACACACACACACACACAGACACTAATTAAAATATTCATGAACGTCATCGCTTTTTCAAATCTGTCAGCCAATCCGTTCAGTCGATGAATCATTTAAGCAAACAATCAGTCTCTTAAAGCAGCCAATCAGCCGGCCGGTGCGCTAACGAGAGATTACCTGATAAATGATCATGTCTGAGAGGAATATTCGGAACCACAGCCAGCTCTCCGTCTTCCACGCCATGCAGATCTTATTGAACTCTGCAAGAGATTTTTAAATAATAATGAACAGAAATAAAAACAACAAAATATAAGACTAATAATAATGATTTTTATTTTTTAAATGGCCGAAGTCATTTCTAACTGAAATGAATAAATTCGTTAATTAAATCTAGCAAGAGCCGCTGACGATCTCGAACCCCCGAGTCCATCAAACTAGGATGTTAAACAGTTCCTGAAGCTCCGCCCACATAGCGCTTTAATTCGGCAACGATTTAAAACCCCACAAATCTGTCTTTTAGTCTAGTTACGTCAAGGACAGTCTTTTCTGTTTGTGTCCATTTAGTCTAAACCGGGTCCGGAATTTGGGAAGGCGATGGATTAACGGAGGATTAACTCAGATGTGATTAAAGGAAGAAGTCTGTTTGGAAAATGGAAGAAAGGAGGGATATTTGAGGGAAAATGGAGGGAGAAGAAGTACAAACAGTGGTCAGAAAATGGTTCAGTCAATTATTTGTACTTCCACCCACACACACACACACACACACACACACACACACACACACACACACACACACACACACACACACACACCTGACTCCAGAGCATCATGGGAGTGTAGGAGGTCCCAGCTTTCTCTCGCTGTTCGGAAATGTTCTAATGTCTCCGCCCACCCGGGCATCTCTGTCTTATTCACCAGGATGTGCTTTCCTCGTCCTTTTCCCAGAGCGTCCTCGTCATCCGAACTCTACAAACACACACACACACACACACACACACACACACACACACACACACCCAAAATGCATGTACAAGGAAAGATCAGCTGAAGATCTGTCCATTCGTAGGAAAGACCATCTCAACGCCATGACCTTTGACCCTCACCATGGTCTTGTCCCGCCCGTCGGCAAGTTTCCGCTTTTTGTGTGCATGCTTTCCAGTTGGCCTCTCCACCTCCACCTCGTTGAAGACACTCAACATGTCCTCCAGCAGGACCCACGGAGTCGAACCTAGTGAGTTATGACCTTAAAACACACACACACACACACACACACACTTCATATTAAGTATCAGGTGAGTTAATCCATGAGTGTGTTTTGTCCTAATAGGACAAAGACAGAATACATGAGTCTGAAAGAAAGTGAGGACAGTGGAGTGGTGAGGATGGAGAGGAGGTGAAGGGGGAGGAGCTTAAATACTCGGGGTGGACAGTTCAGAGTAACGGTGAGTGTGGAAGAGAGGAGAAGAGCAGTCAGGTTGGAATGGGTGGAGAAGAGTGACAGGAGTGAAAGGGAAGGTTTACAGGACGGTAGTGAGACCAGCTATGCTATATAGGCTGGAGACGGTAGTGAGACCAGCTCTGTTATAGGGGTCGGAGACGGTGATAAAAAGACAGGCGGTGGAGCTGGAAGTGTCAGAGTTAAAGATGCTGAGATTTGTGTTTCGGGAGGGACGAGGATGGACAGGATTGGGGAAGAGTGTATGGGAGGGACAGCGTAGGTTAGATGTTTTGGGGACAAAGTGAGAAAATCGAGACAGATTTAGCTGGGACACGTCCAGAGAAACTGAAAACCACACTATTCGGTGGTGCCGAAAGGCCCCCTAAGACACTCACCCTGAAAGAGCGAGGGCTGGACGGTGGAGACGTACAGGTGGGCACTTCGGAAAAGCACCAGCGTGGAGCTGGTGACGATTTGGCTGCAGCAGCGGGACAGAGTCTCACCCTCCAGCCCGGGCAGGTAGCGGCACAACTCCTTCACCCGCAGCAGCAGCTCGCCATACGTCCTGACAAAAAACACGAAGGAAAACTGCAATCAAGAACCCCCATGAAGACAGACACTGAAACTGCAGTCCTGTGCAAAAGCCTTGAACCCCTCATTTCATCTTGTTGGTGCAGAAATACCGTTTCTTTACTGTCCAGCTGTCTTTTCTTTTCATATCGAGATTAAAGAAACAGGAACAGATGTTTTAGTGCTCCAGTCTGCAAAGTGCCTGAAGATAGAAGGTTCTAGATAAAGGGGTTCCACCCACTCGATGTTCAGCATCAGCAGTTAACAAATCCCCTGATCATCTGGAATCATCTGCTCCTGTTTCTTCACTGCTTCACGTCTTAAGTGAGACACTTTGTTCTGCTCGAAGGTTCAGACGGAGATCACTGTGTGGATTAACCAACACAGAACTATCAAACTGCTCAGGTACAGAGACTGGACTGAACATGAGAGACAACAACACTGTCCTTCAGGAAGATCTGGAGAACTGCTCCTCAACAAGACATTAAACATACAAGAAGCAAAAGAAGAAA
>CM029384.1:24706014-24733514 GCA_017165825.1 Hepsetus odoe
TTGGAAGGACAGTGTTGTTGTCTCTCATTTTCAGTCCAGTCTCTGTACCTGAGCCATTCTCCAGATCTTCTTGAAGGACAGTGTTGTTGTCTCTCATTTTCAGTCCAGTCTCTGGTACCTGGAGCAGTTCTCAGATCTTCCTAGTGACAGTGTTGTTGTTCCTTCAGTCCAGTCTCTGTACCTGAGCAGTTTGATAGTTCTGTGTTGGTTAATCCACACAGTGATCTCCGTCTGAACCTTCAAGCAGAACAAAGCTAACTTCAGACATGAAGCAATGAAGAAGCAGGTGCAGATGATTCCAGATGATCAGGGGATTTGTTTACTGCTGATGCTGAACGCTGAGTGGGTGGAACCCCTTTATCTAGGTAACAGACAGGCAGGAAACAGGATTTTTCTACCGTCAAGGTGATTCCCAGTGAAACAGAAAGAAATGAGGGGCTCTAGATGATTCCACAGTGCTGTACATCCAAAACGATGTGTCTCATCTTCTTCAATTCCTCACAGGAGATTTGCATCCGGCATCCAGAAGTTCAAGAAGGTGGTTTATGCAGAATACACCGACTCTACATTCACTGCCCCGAAAACCAAACCTCCGTGGGCCGGTTAGTGCAGCTGATTGGTTTTGGTTCAGATTTCATTACAGTGCTGGTGAATGGAACCAGACGTCCCGTTTTATCTCCAAACACACCACTCCACATGTCTCTTAGTGTCTCTATGGGACGGTGATGATGGACAACCATATTTGGTGCTGTGTCCCTCCATCATGATTTAGTTTTAGTCCAACATCTCCAAAGTCCCAGTGTCTTCACCAGCACCTCTTGTCTGAGATTCAGACGTCTGGTTCCATTCACATACACTGTGATCGGTTCTCACTAATTATTTGGAAACGTGAATGTGTTCTAATGTCCAAACGCCTCCAAAATGCAGCACTGATGGACTAATGGGCTTGAATTGGTGCAGGAATTCAGGGTCCCACTATCAGGACGGTGGTCAATGACAGAGTGGTGGTCCATTTCAAGAACTTGGCCTCTCAGAGTTTCAGCATCTCGCCGATTGGCATCCCGTACTGGAAGCAATCGGAAGGTAAACTCACTTTTTTTTCTGTCCACATTCCTACAGACAGTTTCACTATCAGTGCCAATAACACTTCTCACTGTTAGAACAGATTTATTACACTTTATTAAACACTTTTATTCATTTCTTTTAAATATTTGTAAAATTAACCCCCTTCAAATTAACATTCATTTAAATATCAGCTTAAAAAGGAAAAATATTTTCCCTTTAAAATGTGATGTTCATTCATAAATACAGTTTTAGGAAGGAAAAAAAAAGAATTATTTTCGTAATTTTTAAAAACATTTCCATAGATTTTGGGAAAATTCTATAAAAAATAAAAATAAAAATATATTAGAGATTTTTTTCTAAATAAAAAAGATTGAATTGTGTTAAGTGTATTTTTGTTTGACTGAATTTGATCATTTTTTAAAAAAGTGAAACGCCCAGATGAGGACGACTGAGCTCAGTATCGCTAATCCTGACCTTCATTAGCAGTCTGTCCTCACCCTCCTGTCCTGGTGTGTCCAGGTGCCGGCTACGAAGACTCCAGTGCTGTCCAGGAGAGAGAGGACGACGCAGTTCCTCCAGGTGGCTTCTACAAGTACGTGTGGGACATTCATCCCAACAGTGGGCCGACCTTAACTGACCCCGAGTGTCTCACCTACTCCTACTCGTCTCAGGTGGACGTTGTGAGGGACTTCAATTCTGGGCTCATCGGTGCTTTTCTGATCTGCAAGTCAGGTGTGAGAGAAATACATGTTGCTTTAAATGACATTTAAAAAAAAGAAAAAAGTCCTCAAAATATACAGTCCTGTGCAAAAGTCTCAAGCCCCTCATTTCCTTAAAGTGTTGATGAGGAACAGATCTTCTGCAGATCTTCCTGAAGGACAGTGTTGTTGTCTCTCATGTTCAGTCCAGTCTCTGTACCTGAGCAGTTCTCCAGATCTTCCTGAAGGACAGTGTTGTTGTCTCTCATTTTCAGTACAGTCTCTGACTCTGACTGACTGTTATCCCCTTTACAGGCGCTCTGTCAGAAGAGCGAGAGCGAAAGACCCCAGAGTTTGTGCTCCTGTTTGCGGTGTTTGATGAGAATAAAAGCTGGTACAGGGACATGATCAGAACGGACAAACCCAGGAAGACATCCAGTCGGCAGTTCCACACCATCAACGGACACGTCAATTCCACTCTGCCAGGTTTGACCTTCTCACAGCTTCAAACCTTTTTCTTCTGCAGCAGTGGCCTACTGTTCAGCGATCAGAAGGTTGTGAGTTTGAATCCCAGACCAGGAGGTTGCCCTGAGGTTCCCTTGAACAAGGCACAGTCCCCATCACTGCTCCCCGGGTGCCACCCCCTGCTGGACATTGTGTGTGTGTGTGTGTTAAATACAGAGGTTGCATTTGGTTGCGGTTCACTGTGTTCACACTGACAAATTGTCTCTTACAATTTCACCATCATCATCCTCCCTTCGCCCAGGCCTGAAGCTGTGTCAGAAAAGCCCGGTCATCTCCTGGCACCTGATTGGACTGGGCTCCTCTCCGGACATCCACACCATCCGGTTCCAGGACCACACCCTGAAGGTCATGGAGCACAGGCGGGTTACGGTGGACATAACTCCCATGACCTTCACCACGGCCCTCATGAAGCCGTACACTGAGGGAAAGTTCTCCATCTCCTGCGCGATCCACTCGCATCAGCAAGGTAGTGTCAGATTACACATCCCACCCACACACCCTGACGGATTAGTTTCACCCGTGGAGGTAGCGTGAGGTGGACTGATGCTAAGAAAGGCAGGTTCCACCAAGTTCATCAGGCTTTCACACTCCATTTTATGCAGACTGAAGAAATTACACACTGCAAATTCATACTGGGTTGAAAACACGCCACATTCACTCCAGACTTCAGAAATTAGATACTAGAGATTCATGTTAAGTTAAAATCACTCTTAAATTACTGTCAGACTGTTAAAAGTTCACACTACAGATTCATACTGGATTAAAGTCACTCTGCAATAACAGCCTTACTGTGAATCTAAACACTATACACCAAATCTGGATTCAAAACGCTCCACATTTATTGTATAAGTGTAAAATTTACACACTGTAGATTCATACTGGATTAAGATCACTCCACATTAATAATCTGGGTGAATTAAGCACATGCAGCAAATTCATACTGGATTACAATCCCTCAACGATTATTGTTTGACTGTACAAACTGCTTATTGAGTATCCATACTGGATTAAAATCACTGTACAGACTACACAATGCGAATCAAATCAAAACACTCACATTTAGAAGTAATTACACATAAACACACAATTAATGATGGACAGTTATTCGCTGTGCCAATAGCGGTGAGTAAGTGTTCAGGGACTGGGATCGGAAGGTTGTGGGTTCAAATCCCAGAGCAGTAGGTTGCTCTGAGGTACCCTTGTGCAAGGTACCGTCTCCATCACTGCTCCTCGGGTGCTGGATATTGCTGCTGGACGGTGTGTGTGGGTTAAATCCAGAAGATGTATTTCTTTGTGGTTCACCGTGTGCTGACAAATTAACACACTGCTGACGTTCCCCTGTTGTTTGTGCTCAGCTGGCATGAGTGCTTTCTTCACGGTGGAGGACTGTCCCGACCTGGAACTGCCAATCAAGCGAAACGCCAAACACACTGAGGATGAGAAAGAGGACAAAGCTGAAGATTACGACCTTTATTCCACCATTGTGTTCCAACCCAATGGACCACCATCTATCTTGAGGTCCTACGGCAGGGGGAGACCCAAAGTCTGGGTCCATTACATCAGTGCTGAGGAGATCACCTGGGATTACTACCCTGAGGACCGGTATGAATAAATATGTATCTATGTCGTGTATGAACTTAAAATAATCAGTTGTATGTAGATTAGAGACAATGGTGAGACCAGCTACGTTATACGGGTTGGAGACAGTGATGAACAGACAGGTGGATATCTCAGTTTAAAGATGCCAAGATTTGCATCGGGAGGAATGAGGATGGACAGGATTAAGAACGAGTATATTAGAAGGACAGGTTGGAAGGTTTGGAGACAAAGTGAGAGAACTGAGAAGTTTCCAAACGAGTATATCAGGAGGAGGATGTTGAGGATGGAGCTGCAAGGAAAGAGAAGAGGAAGGACAAAGAGGAGGTTTATGGACGTGGTGAGAGAGGACATGCAGGAAGATGAAGTCGATGTTCTCTTCCAGGTCTCTGGAGTTGGACACCACAGGAAAAAGGCGGCAGCGCTGGGGACGAGTGTATAAGAAGGTGGTGTATGTGGAGTACACAGACCAAACCTTCACGGTGAGGAAGAACAACAGCAGAGGTCTGATTGGTCCAGTGCTCAGTGGAGAGGTGGAGGATCAGATCAAGGTCAGGTGGTAGATCATGTAAGCTTTCATTTCTCCCAAGGTCCTCTGATATTCCTGTTACTCAGACGCCTTGCTGATGCTTTTTCAGATAGTCTTCAAAAACATGGCCAGGCGAAAATACAACATTTACCCGAGCGGGCTCGCCAGCGTTCAGCCGTTGAAGGCCGGAGCTAAAGGTAAGAGGAGCTTTTTCACTCTTTTGGAGTCTTCTCCACTTCCTGGGTTTAGGAACGAAAAAGGGAATTTGTCCACTGTGTCGCCTGATGTTTGTACCCCAGTGAAACAGGAGATCTTGAGTCAGGAGTTCTAAACTGAGCTTAAACAGTAGAAAATAAATCAGGAATCAGCTTTGGTTAGGAAATGTTGTTGATAAGAAATGAAGGTTAAACAAATCACTGTTTTTCTCAAACATTCAGTGCGAGCCCGAATTAATTGGCCAAATTAGACCAGAATTAATTAACCAAAGACTGTCATTTTTAACCAAACGAAAGATACTCATGATCATAATTCATGACCTTAATCAGAGCCTAAAACTACATAAACATGATCAAATAGCGAGAGGAGTCATGTGTTCGATGTATTATGGATATAAAAATGTGTTCTGAAACATATACTGGAATAAACTAGAAAATAAATGAATATTGAATATTGTACAGCAATTTCCTAGAAATATAGAAGGTCTTGGAATATCAGTGTCAGGGTGTACTGGAATATAAAGTGCTGAAATATATTGCAGTACACTGGAATAAACAGTACTGGAATACACAGCCCTGTGCAAAAGTTTTAGGCAGGTGTGAAAAAATGCTGTAAACAGAACGCTTTCAGAAATGGAAGTGTTGATCATTTTTCATCAATCAACAAAATGCAGTGAATGAACAAAAGAGAATCGAAATCAAATCAATATTTGGTGTGACCACCCTTTGCCTTCAAAACAGCATCAGTTCTTCTAGGTACACTCCCACATGGTTTCTGAAGGAACTCGGCCGGTCGGTCGTTCCAAACATCTTGGAGAACTGACCACAAATCTGTGGATGTAGCTTCCTCACATCCTTCTGTCTCTTCATGTGATCCAGACACACTGGATGATGTGGAGATCAGGGCTCTGTGGGGCCAGAAGAACTGATGCTGCTCTGAAGGTAAAAGGTAGAAACACCAAATATTGATTTAGATTTTTCTTTTGTTCCTCACTTTGCATTTTGTAAATTGATCAAAATAAACAATCATTATTTATATTTCTGAAAGCGTTCTTTGTTTACAGCGTTTTTTCACACTAAAACATTTGCACAGTGCTGTAATTCCAATAATTATTTCACTTTGCAAGTTCTTTGTTATTACTGTGATTTCCTTAGGAAATAAAGGCGCGACTGGTTTCCTGTTATTGATGAACTTTATCCAGTTAAGGTTCTCTTTGCTGTAATACATTAAAACTGAAACCTGGGAAAGATTGATTCTCTCTGTACCCAGATTATTATTATTATTATTATTATTATTATTATTATTAATAATAATCCTAATAATAATAATAAATTTTATTGATTGAAATTCCATTTAAATACAGAAAAATTCAAAAACTAAATTAAAAATCATTACAATTATCGTAGTCTATTTTATAATCAGAATTGTTATTTTAATGTCATGAATATTAAAGCTTTATAATATTGTGATTGCAATTTATACATGCATTTATTATAATAATAATACTAAACTTATATAAATTAAATTAGACAATTATAAATCATACATTATGGTCATTTTAATTATGATTTCTTTTTTTGTATTTAATTTGCACTAACAACCCATTAAAAAGTTTTTTGGATTATATTCACAGTCTGTAATTTTCTCCCGGAAGAACTCCACAAACAGCTCCACCCCGTTGACAGAATGTGACAGATTTAATCTAAAAGTGCCTTTAATCTGTCCTTCGGTGATGGGTTGTAATTGCAGGACAGAGATTTTGTTTAAAAAGCCTCTGGAATATTCCTGCTTGTGGAAAAGTCTGTGGGATTAACTTGTGCTGTTGTGGTTCTGTGCGGGATGAAGAGAAGCAGGTAGACATGCGCTCCCTGGCCGTCCCGCCAGGTGAGATTATGATGTACCTGTGGAAGCTGACCCCGGAGGATGCTCCTGCAGAATCCGACCCGCGCTGCCTGACCCGACTGTACCACAGCACCGTGGACCCGGAGCGAGACGTGGCGTCTGGGCTGGTGGGACCCCTGATTATCTGCAAATCACAGAGTCTGGACAAGCACGGGAAAGTGGTGAGACAACATGTCCATCTCACAAACCTGCTGGACAATCAATTACACGTCACTTTTTTATGATTTAAAAAATGTAACTCAATTTACATCAAAATGGAGATTTAGAATAAATGCATAAATGTTTTATTGGTGCACAAGTCTGAGAACGGATTGATGGATGGATGGATGGATGGGTGTAAGGATAAACAGAAGGATGGATGGATACATGGATGGATGGATGGATGGATACATGGATGGATGAATATGTAGAACAATGGATGGGTGAATAAATAGATGAATGATAGCATGTTTAAAGTGATGGCTGGATGGATAGGTGGATGAATGGGTGAATGATTGGATGGATGGATGGATGGATGGACAGAAAGCTCCTTTGTAAACAGGCTTCTTTTCTTCTCAGGTAACTTCTGATAATGAAAGGCACCTCATCTTCTCTGTGTTTGATGAAAACAAGAGCTGGTACCTTGAAGAAAACATCCAGAGCTTCAGTGAAGACACGTCCCAGGTTGACCGCAGTGATCGGAGGTTTTACAGCTCGAACGTGAAGTACAGTAGGTATCATGAATCATGGGTAACTTCTGGCCTGTCCTAAAGCAAACAGAAAAAGGTGAAGGTCAGGCGTCCGCATACTTTTGTCATCTTAAAACCTTACCATTGTTTATTGTATTGGACCAAGTTGGATCAAGACCTGTTGACTGGCTAATGATCTTTTACATATGAATAAATAACCAGATTAACCAGACTTTAAGACAGAAAGACTGATTAAACGTGAGCCGTAGTGTCTGCTTTTGCTTTTTTTGCTCTTTAATTTGCTCCCTCTCTTCTTCCCTTCAGCTGTGAACGGTTTCATGAATAACAGCCTGCAGTTTAAGATTTGCGCCGGAGACGTCACGCTCTGGCATGTGGCCAGCGTGGGAATGGAGAACGACTTCCTGTCGGTGTACTTCACGGGGAACCCGTTTGAGAAAGATAAGACTTACGGCACCGTCCTCACACTTTTCCCCATGACGGGGGACACCGTCACCATAGAGATGGAGACTGAGGGTAAGTGTCTGAGCTGCCTGGTTCTTCAGCTGGAGCTGCTGTTGGTGGTTGCCATGCATCCCATAATCACATGCCAACAAAATGCATATAAATAAATAAATAAATAATTGTTTTAAAAAATGATGTAATATCCAGATTATGTCCATTTAAGTTGTCATTTAATTTATGAACCCAAAACACAACAGAAACAGACTGAACTGGGAAAAAATGCAGTTAAAATGCTTTTAGGAAGTATCTTCTGTCCTGCTGCAAATAGGCCGTGTGTATCTCCGTGGTGATAAAAAAACAGCACCTTATATAGGGGTTTGTGAAGTTCAAGGCTTTAGTTAGTGCTTTGATTGAGGCTTTAATTTAGCAAATATTTAAAAATAGATTTAAAAATGTAGAAATTTAACCGGTAGGGCTTTTTTTAATGGTGTCCCAAAAAATAACAATGTAAATTTAAATATGTGAAAAATATGTTAAATATGTGAAAATGGTTTAACTTGTTTGACGTCAATTAAAAAAAAGATTTTTTTCTGATTTGTAATTTAATGCAATATTTCATCCTATGTGGTGAAAAGGAGGATGCATGGCTGTACTGCACATTCCTTAAGCCTTTAAAAAGTTTAAAAAGCCTTTAATGGCCTAGCGGTAGGGAGTTGCCCCTGCATCGGAAGATTGTGGGTTCGATTCCCTCACCAGTAGGTTGTCCTGAAGTACACTTGAGCAAGGTACCGTCCCCGTCACTGCTCCCCGGGCACTTTCAATAGCTGCCCACTGCTGCACAGTGTTTGCATGGGTTAAATGCAGAGGTCCAATTTCGTTGTGGTTCACTGTGTGCTGTGCTGTGACCTCGCAATAACAAGGGTTGTCACTTTCACTTCACTTTCACTTAATCAATGCAGCCCTGTAAATCGGCTGGCTTGCTGGTCACGGTAGCTTTAATTATATTAAAATCGAATTCGTTTCCTCAGGTGAGTGGGAGATCGGCGCATTTGATCCTGCATTGAAACAACGAGGGATGAGCGTCCGCTACTCTGTGGGGAACTGCCTGATTCAAAACGGGGACGATTATGACTATGACGAATACGCTGAACTGGCCTTCCCCAGCCCAAGAGGATTCCAGGAGACAAACGGAACGGTGGCCATCCGGGTGTGCAAGTCACCCGTGAGAGACAAAACCCAAACAGACCTCCTGGCTGGCCATGGGAACACCAGCCTGGAAACCCCGGGGCGCGAGGGGAGGATGAGCAAGCTGCTGTGCAAGATAAAGCTTGTTCCAGTGAAGGAAGACGTGGATCTGGACATTATCTCGCAGGGCGGAATTCCGCAGGACATCCTGGATGAACTGGACAAGGATTTGGGAAAACGCTCATCAAGACGACAGAAGAGATCTGCAGAAAGTCAGAGCAATCACCTCGCAGGTCTGGAACTGTCGAATGAGACCGAAGCATCAGGTATGGTGGAGGAAGTAATAAAAGAGAAGCCAGTAAGAAACCAGGATGAAGGTAAAAGTGAGTCATCAGGCATGAAGGATTCTTCTGTAATCCTTTTCAAGAAATTCCAGAACAGATCTGCAGACCTGCAGATCTCAGATCGGGAACAGTCAAATGAGACAGAGATGGAAGCAGAGGACTCAGTTATTGTGGAAGAAGGGATATCGATAAAAAAGAAGAAAGCAGGATACCAGGATGAAGGTAAAAGTGAGTCATCAGGCATGAAGGATTCTTCTGTCAACCTGTTCAAGAAATTCCTTCAGAGGTCAGGCTGGAACGAGACTTCAGACCTCCATAAAACGCTGGATGACCATCATGAAGAACAGTCTAACTTGACCAAGAGGAGTCGAAGAGAGATGTGGGACGTCAGCAAGGAGAGTGAAGAGATACCCTATGATGTCCTGAGTGAGAACGACGTCCTGCAAGACCCTGTTCTTGAGGTGGACAAGTTGGCGGAAAGCCTAGATCCTCATAAATATGCACACAAGCGTCCCTCTTCAACTACTGCTCTGGGATCCCCGTCAAACTCTTCAACAAACCAAACAAATCCAAAGAAGACCTGGCACATGGAGTACGATGATTATGAAGGTGAAAGGAATGATTCAATGTTGAGCTTCAACACCTGGGACAAAATGGACATCAGGTCCCAAGAATCAAAGTTTCGTAACTACTACATCGCAGCAGAGGAAGTCCTGTGGGATTATGGGATCAAAAAACCTCCCCATCTCCTCAGTCTCAGGTGGGCTTCCAATCTCACCCACAGCAGGGCATCTGAAAGACAAGCGTAGATTGATAGTAAAGAGAAATTATGCAAAATTAGAACATTCTGGAACCTGAGACAGTGACAGGGGTGCCCAGCTTCCATCCTGGAGGGCCAGGACAGTTTGGAAGCCCACCTGGCAGATACCAGGTGATCTGTAACAGGTAAATTTGAACAGGGTAATCACCAAAGAGGCCCTCCAGGGCCCAAAGTTGGAGACCCCTGCAGTAGAGGTACAGTTTCAGCTTCCATTCCATCAAGAGTAGAGCTTTTAAAGCTCCATAAATTACATTATTATTCCACTCTGGGCAAAAGCACTACTTATTTGTTCATAACATCCCTCCAATAGGTTAAATGGATGAAGAAGCCTGCTTTTGAACATTAACATCTATGAATACTTTGGGTTGTAAAAGATTTCCAGTACACTGAATAAATTAACTGACCGTTTTGGTTTTTGTGCTCTGCAGGGAGATGAGGCAAGGCATGAGGAAGTATCTGACAACCTACAAGAAGGTGGTGTACCGAGCATACCATGACAAAGAGTTTCAGAAACCGGTGCAACGTGGTGAGCTGGACGAACATCTCGGGATTATGGGTCCTGTGCTCAAAGTGGAGGTTAACGATGTCCTCACGGTAAGTCCATATTCAGTCAAAGTGTGAGTGATACCAGCAAATATGGAATTAGATATGAGATATTTATGGGACATTAATCTTTATAGCTTTTTTAGTGACAGTGAAAGTGACTATTTGTCCTACCAAACACATCCTCTGTATGTAACCCACACACACCGTCCAGCAGGGGGCAGACAGATCCAGCACACAGGGAGCAGTGATGCGGATGGTACTTTGCTCAGAGCAACCTACTGGTTCAGGATTTGAACCCACAACCTTCCTATCCTGAGCCCTATCATTGCTCCCAGGGCGCTGGATATGGCTGTGGAGGATTTCATTGTGGTTGGCTGTGTGCGTCACAATGGTCACTTTCACTTTCACTAGCCCCTTTTAAGGCCTCTAAAGTCCAGAGTTAATTATGTCTTTTGCTACTTAAATATACTGGTGATGTATATGTACACCCCACTTGTTTGACATCAAGAAATGACAAAAACAAAATGTTAATCTCGGCTTGCTCTCTGTTGCAGGTTGTCTTTAAGAACCTGGCGTCCAGGCCATACTCGCTGCACCTTCACGGGGTCTACGATCAGACCACAGCAAGTTTTGGCCCAGGAGTTGGCCCAGCAGAAGGGTCCCGGAATGAAGAGGCCCCAGGAGACCCAGTACCCCCAGGTGAGGAGAGAGTATACAACTGGAGAGTGACCAAACGACAAGGACCTTCATCTAAAGACTTTGACTGCAAAGCTGGGGCCTATTATTCTACAGTCAACAAGGTAAGAGCAGAAGACTCAACATCCCACCAACATTAAAAGGTTTGAAGCTGATAGTAGAGTCTGGAGTTGTTCATTAAAAGGTTTGAAGCTGATAGTAGAGTCTGTAGTTGATCATTAAAAGGTTTGAAGCTGATAGAGTCTCTAGTTGTTCATTAAAAGGTTTTAAGATGATATTCGAGTCTGGAGTGACCTTAAACTCGTAGCTTCAGACCTGAGAAGATGAACTTGAACACCAAACCTACCCTTGCCTTGTCTTGCTCCTTCCAGGAGAAAGACATCAACTCTGGTCTCATCGGTCCTTTACTGATCTGTCGTCCTGGGACGCTGCAACGGCGTGTCCTCCTACAGCCCGGGGTGCAGGACCTCTTCCTCCTCTTCACCATCTTCGATGAGAGGAAGAGCTGGTACCTCGATTATAACATCAGGAAGTTTTGCATGCCGCCCTGCCAGGCCAAAGTAGAGGATCCTTGGTTTGAGTCCAACAACAGATTTGCAGGTACAGGACAGTTTTTTTAAATTTAAATTTATCTCAGTATTGCCCAGATTATAATTTTGTGGGGATTATTGTTTTTACAAAAGAGACCTGAAGTACCCTTAAGCAAGGTACCATCCCCATCACTGCTCCTTGGGTGCTTGATATGTCTGCCCCCTGTTGGACGGTGTGTGTGTGGGTTAAATACAGGGGATGTGTTTGGTGGTGGCTCACTGTGGGTTCACAAGTGACTAATAGTCACTTTCAGTTTCACTTGGAACTGCTTCAACCTCCAATCTCTCGAATCATCTCTTTCTCCTCTGTAGCCATAAACGGATACGTTGCAGAAACTCTGCCTGGCCTGAGGGTGGCGCAGCACCAGACCTCTCGCTGGCACCTGCTGAATGTAGGGAGCGGTGGAGAGGTCCATGCCGTCCACTTCCATGGGACTCCCTTCAGTGTCGGCAAAGACCAGGAGCACCGCATGGGAGTCTTCAACCTTTATCCTGGTAGACCTTCACAGTGACGCAACTCAGAACACAATGGACATGCATGAATTCTGAAGAACCCAAATCTCCAAATCCCCTTTACACACTGCATCCCTTAAATCTGGTTTCAGTTTGACCTTTAAGCTTAGTATGGTGTTCAGGTCTGTGGGACTTGATTACAGTGTTTGCTTAAAGTAAAGTTAATTTTCGGAATAATTGCTTTTGTCTGTGAAGAACATCTGTAAGAACACAAAGTGCACCGTTCACCTTCTTACCACATTTCTATCACATACAACAATCCACATTGTTACCATATTAATCATATATATATATATATATATTTGAGTTGAAGTTAATGTCTAAATATTTTTACTTTACTATCTTAAGCTCAATGGAAGTGTATCTGATGAGTCCTCAGTGCTGATCAGGTGGACAAAGGTGTCCTCAGCAAGAGAAACCACTGCTATTTGATGTATTGGTCCCATAAAACTGCTTAGTATTTCATGAAGATCGTGAAGGATCATTTGTGTGAAACAGGCAGATTAAATATGGGACTGAATGTAATCGTATGAACCTTCAGGCGCTGTTCTGAACTTCCTCTCTTCTCCTGCAGGCGTGTTTGGTACAGTAGAGATGAGACCAGCTATAGTCGGGACCTGGCTTGTCGAGTGCACCATTGGAGAGCACCAGCTGTCCGGCATGAGGGCCAAGATGCTGGTTTACAGTCCACGTAAGTGTTAAATATAAAAGAGAAGGGAACACAGGGAAAGACTTTAAGTGAGCCCGGGGAGCAGTGATTGGGACGGTGTGTTTGAGGACTATTCCCAGGGATCAGAAGTTCACAAGCTCGAGTCCTGGATCAGTAGGTTGCCCTGAGGTTCCCTTGCTCATGGCTAACTCAGTGCAACCTACTGGTCCGGGATTCGAACCCATGACCTTCCAGTCCTGGGGCCGAGTCCTAAACCTCTTGGCCGCCTCCCCAAGCTCTGTGTTAAGACCCAAAGACACATAGTACATTTCTCTGCACATGTTTGACTTCTGTGACCCGTCTTGTGCTGCAGACTGTATTCAACCCTTGGGAATGCAAACGAAATGGATAGAAGATGACCAGATCACTGAATCTGATCATTATGGTAAATGCATAATAAATCACTTTACATAAGAACAGATTAGCACGGCAGTCATTAGTCTTCTTCTTCTTCTTCTTCTTCTTTTCTTTCGGCTGCTCCCATTTAGGGGTCACCACAGCAGTTCAACTGTCTCCATTTCTTCCTGTCCCCTGCATCTTCTTCCTTCAAACCGACCACCTTCACGTCCTCTCTCACCACATCCATAAACTTCCTCGTTGTCCTTCCTCTTTTCCTCTTTCCTGGCAGCTCCATCTTCAACAACCTCCTTAATATATAATCCTCATCTCTCCTCTGGACAAGTCCAACCTTGCCTCCCTAACTTTGTCTCCAGAACGTCTAACCTGAGCTGTCCCTCTAATATACTCATTTCTAATGCAGTGATTAGTGTAAGTCCCATTTAATACCTTTTCTGAATTACCTCAATTTAACGGAGGGAATCTGTCATCTTCTGAAAGGTAACTGGGAGGCGAGATTAGCCAGACTTCAGTTATCAGGATCTATCAATGCTTGGATTGGGAATGGCCCCGAGTCCTGGATCCAGGTACTCGCCTTGAAATTTTGAATTTTATTTTTCATTTTATGAAGCAGACAACTAAATACGTCTGTAATGAGTAGGTCCAACCAAAGGTCATTTCTCCTCAGTTGACATATAGTTTATGCGTGTAGGTGAATTTGCTGAGACCCATGGTGCTGCATGGCATCCAGACACAGGGCGTGAGAACCTCCATGCTTCTCACTGAGATGTTCACGGTGATCTACACCATCAGCTACAGCCTGGACCAAGAAACATGGAGGACGTACAAAGGAAACAGCACCGAGTCCGCCTATGTCAGTATAAGTCTAGATTTAAAGCCTAGAATCAACCCTACCTTTAAAGCCTAGGCCCACCCTATAATAATCATTATTATAATTATTATTTATTGCCCTTATGTCTGGCTCAAAAGCTTAGATGAGGGTTAGATCAGGGTTTCACAAAACGTTTAGGCCTCTTTAAGCATTGAACTTTGTGGACAGTCCCAAAGCTTTCCAACCCTGGGAAGGATTTCTGTCTTTTTTGACTTTTATTGAACAATCTGAGCCCAAACAGAAAGGAATCACAGCGCCAATTGTTTAATAAACCATCACAGTTCTGCACCTTAAAGGGAGTCACACTTGGGACATAGTGAGTTAGACCAAGTCTAAAGACAAGCCTAAACATACATTCCCAAAAACTAGTTGAGCCTAGTCTCAACTCCCAGCCCAGATAAACCAGCCCAAACATTTCAGTCTTTGTCCCAGGTCTTTCAGAAGATCCATAGATGTTGGCTGTAGATGTGTAATCACTAATCTCTACCACTTTAGAAATTTAACGGGAACATGGATGGATACAGGATAAAAGAGAACACCTTCACTCCTCCAATCATCGGTCAATACATTCGAATTCACCCCCTCACTTATGGGACCCGTCCTGCACTGAGGCTGGAACTGCTGGGCTGTGATCTTAACAGTGAGTAAAAGTTTTTAACCCCCTAATTTCTTCAGATTTTGATTTTTTTTTTTTTTTTTTACATTTTCTTGAGGAGCAGTTCTCCAGATCTTCCTGAAGGATAGTGTTTTTGAGGGACAGGGCTCCAGATCTGTAACGGTGGCGGGGTGTAGGGAGGACGCCAATGCAGAGCCAGTGGTTCCGAAACGTAACTTTATTCACTATAATTACAAAACAAAGCAAAGGACTGCAGTTCCTAACCAAAATCAAGGAACTGCAGCCCAAACCAAACCAAACGTGCCACCACTAACAGTGAGGCGTAGCCTCGATAATGAACCGCGCTCTGCCCTGACACACCGGGGCTTAAATAGCAGCCCCTATGAAGCACACCTGTATCTAACAAGCCCAGGTGTGCTCAGTCAGGGCAGAGCGCCATCTGTCGTGCCCGATCGGAACCACGGGCACGACAGACCGTGACAGTTGAGCAGCTCCTCCAGATCTTCCTGAAGGACAGTGTTGTTGTTCTCATTTTCTGTCCAGCTCCTGTACCTGAGCAGTTCTCCAGATCTTCCTGAAGGACAGTGTTGTCTCTCATGTTCAGTCCAGTCTCTACCTGAGCAGTTCTCCAGATCTTCCTGAAGGACAGTGTTGTTGTCTCTCATTTTCAGTCCAGTCTCTGTACCTGAGCAGTTCTCCAGATCTTCCTGAAGGACAGTGTTGTTGTCCCTCATTTTCAGTCCAGTCTCTACCTGAGCAGTTCTCCAGATCTTCCTGGAAGGACAGCGCGGGCGTTGTTGTCTCTCATTTTCAGTCCAGTTCCTGTACTCTGAGCAGTTTGATTGTTCTGTGTTGGTTAATCCACACAGTGATCTACGCCTGAACCTTCAAGCAGAACAAAGTGTTTAACTTAAGGCATGAAGCAGTGAAGAAAAACAGATGCAGATGATTTCAGATGTTCAGGTGATTAGTTTACTGCTGAAGACCAAGAAAAGACAGTTTGGAGAGGCAGGAGTGTGTGAATCCAACATCATTTCAGCTCAGATCCACCCGGGAGTCACCTGAACACGCACTTTAGTGAAAGTTTTAAAAGGCAGTCTGCAAGCTGTCCAATCACGATGGTATCCAGGTGGAGCGAGCTCTTCCATTGGTCAGCCCTTCAGGAACTGGGATGGAAGCCTCCTACACTTACATTACGCAACATAATTAGGAATCAATCATCAGAACAGATGATGAACCCAAGAGGTTGTGGAGACTGTAGAGCTGCAGTTGAAGGATGTAAACCTGGGACGAGCTCTTGTCCTGGACATTAACCTGTTTTGTGTGCTGCAGGCTGCTTTCTGCCGCTTGGGGATGGTGCCGGGCTGATCCCAACAACCAGATCAGCTTCTTCATCAGAACTGATGCTCTCATGGAGCCCCCGACCTGGCCAGACTCAACCAGGAGGGCCGTGCCAACGCCTGGAGACCAAAAGTATGTGCACCCACAGAAATCTCTCTCTTCAGTAATGAACACTATCCCAAATCCTCCTTTCCGAATATCACAGTCGGTTCCCAACCTGGTACTAAATCACCCCTTTAGTGTTTAACTCAACTCACCTGATCCAGTGCGCATAGACCCTCCTTCACAGGGGCACCATTGACCTAGTATTTAGGACAAGGTCCCATCCCATAATCAGAATGTCGTGCGCCGGATATCCAGACCAGTCGGTACCCTTAATCAAGGTACCATCCCTATCACTGCTCCCTGCGCTTGATCTGGCTGAGTGTGTGTGGTTAGATGCATTTTGTTGTGTGCTGTGCTGTGTTCACAATGACAAATAGTCACTTTCACTTAATAGACCACTCACTGAGACACCGAATTCCAACAGACATCGGCACTTAGCCTTAAGAGTGGCAGCACTCGAGAGCAGTGACGGGAACAGTATCTTGATCCAGGAATACTCAGGGCAAGCTACTGGTCTGGGATTTGAACCCATGACCTTCTCATCCTGAAATCTAGTCCCTTAACGCTAGGCCACCACTGCCCCCTTAAAGCTAAGAAGAAAATTTAGCCACAGCGCAATGCTTTGGGCACCTGAGACCAAGAGGAATGCCACACTACTCCTGGCACTCGACGAATGAAGCTTATCAGCCGCTCAGGGCAGCTGCCCAGTTAAACACCATTGTGGTGAGTTTCCTCTGACGGTCTGAGTGTGGATATAAGACCGCTGGCCATTGTCTCCGTCTCCGAACTGTGTTTTTTTGCACTTTACACTTCCCTCACACACACACACACACACACACACACACACACACACGGACCCGCCTGCAAATTTATGAGTTGTTGCTAATTGTTGCTGGATGGTGGTTTTGAAAAAATTTCTTGTTCTCGGTGCTGAGCTGTGAATTTTACAAGACTTCTGAGGACTTTTTAGTAATCTTAATCTCCAGGCCTGGAAGAATAAAACACAGGTCCACATGCTGTTTCTCCTCTGCCTTCAGGAATGAATCAGGTCAGGTCACAGGTTTGACATCAGGTGACCAATCAGTTCCTTTTGACTGGTCTCATGGTTTAACGATTTAAATTTTACATTTTAACCACATTTTCTCTCTCGTCTGTCTGTCTGTTCGGTCTGTCTCTCTCTCCCTCTGTCTCTCTCAGAGCAATAACTTCATGAGTGGCTGAGGTGATCTCTGAGGTGGTGAAGCGAGTGACTGGTGTTCTGACGCAGGAGCCTTTGTTTGGTTCACCTAAATGATGGTCACAGAGTTCACCGCTCTACAGCAATGATGCATGAACCTGGTCCTCGCCACCGAGCAGGAGATTTACGAGGAGAAGGTAATGTTGATCGTGAGGAACACTTTTACTTACAGAGGACGAAACTAAACTAAACGACAATCACAGGCAAATCCATCGACAAACAAGTGTAGAGACATGTAAAGTCATTTTTAAAAAATTGAACTAAGATGTTAACTATTTTAATTGTTCCACGTTCTTTGTTTAACTACATTGGATTAATGAATTCATTATTTGAATTCAGTAGATTAAAATGGTCGTCCCCTATGATCCGATAGTGATTTATACAAAATTGCTAGAATAGGTTACAAAATAAATATTTTGTATTTTTTCGAATATTTTTTTTACAAAAGCTGCCAGGGCTTTACTATTTTTAGGGCAGTTTAACATTACTTCTGCAGGTCTATTTATTTATTGCTTTCACACACACACAATAATAATAATAATATATGTATAAAATAATGTGGTTCTTCCTCTGTAGATCTCTTTTTGAATGAATGAAGATTTTGCAAGAAGTTGAACTGTTTGTTTCCACTGTTCACAAGGTTCATTCGCTTCATCCTAAAGGCTGGATCAACGACATCGCCCTGAGAGTGGAGTTTCTGGGCTGTGAAACCCAACAGAGGCTGTGAGAGAGAGAGAGAGAGAGAGAGAGAGAGAGAGACAGAGAGAGAGAGAGAGAGAGAGAGAGAGAGACAGAGAGAGAGAGAGAGAGAGAGTCACTGACACTGAATGTAAAATAATCCATTTGCATTGACCTCTGAAGTTGTGTCGTTAAACATGATCCAGTCTTCATAAATGATTGTTTGGTGAGTTTCTGGTTCCAAAATCCTGATCATGAAAAGTAAAATTACAACTCTAAACTGTTAAACTCTCCAGAGGGCTAAAAACCAAAACAAAAAACAAACAAAAAAAAACCCTGCATTTAAACAAAAAGGCTACAATCGCTGCTTCTATAGCAACATGGTGCTTAGACTGTTCATAACTCAAACTGCAGCAATGAAACGACTACAAGCATAATTCATTCTGGCTTTACTTTTTTTTTTACAACTTTGTTTAAGGGCGAGTCTTTTATGAATCGCTTTCTATATAGTTTATTCTTGTCCAAAAGGCTACTTTCGCAAGTGTCACCCCAGAAAATGTAACAACAACGGCCTTGGGAGCCTTTAATGACCTGAACAGAAATGAACATTTTAAAAGCATATTTTGTCCAGAAGTCAACTTTTTGTGGAAGTTTCTCTCCAGAAACATTTGATAAAAACCTTTCTAAATGTCTGTGCAGGTCAATGTCAGATTATAAAGATTACTTACGCTTCATTTGTGGCATTTAGCAGACGCTCTTATCCAGAGCGACTTCCAGGTCCTGATTACAGAGACAGTCCTCCTGAGGACCTACCCAGCTCAGGGTCTTGCCTAGGAACCTGATGGCAGTGCCAGGTGAAGATTTTAACCCACCTCTTGAGCCATCGGGTCCATAGGCTTGCTAGCACCTCTACCACTAGATCTACCACCATAAACTCATCTCACCTTATTTTCTGAAGCTGTAGCGCCGTGGCCAGAATCGACTCAACGACACAATTTCAGTTCATCTGGAGCATCTGGAGATGTTTTTTCTGGACTATAAACCTTCACTCCGGTGTTATGACACTGGTTATGAGACAGCTGTAAAGGATTTCTAGAAGGAGTGAGCCTGTGTTCAAACGTCATATTGGGCTGTTTTTTCCTCCACTGTGTATCTGCTGATGTGGACGGCAGGGTGTCAACCTCAGTATGAGCTTTATTTCAGCCATTTTTCTTTTCTCACTGTTGGACTGGAGGTATGGTGTGCAGTTGTATATAATGAAGATACTACTGAGAGCGTTTGATTCTGTTGATCTGAACCTTTGCACTGTGAAGAGGAATTCAGTTGCTATTTTATAAGCCTTATATTTAAATAAAATATTTAATACGTGAATATCTGAAAAAAGGTTTCGTGTGTTTTCTGTACAAGATGTTGCCAGTAAGGCTCTCTGCAGTCCTGGTGTCTATCCCAGCTCAGGGCAAAGGACGGGGATGAGGCCACTGCAGTCCATTGCGGTAGGCAGACACACACTCGCGTCTGTGGGAAAATGTAGCGTCTCCACCTGGCTTGTCTTTGGACTCAGACAGACATGGGGACAACATGTCCACTGCACACATCATTCTAATTTCAGTTATTATCTAGTTTACATTTGGCAAAGTGAACAAAAACATGCCTGTTATTGGAACTCATGTTTTGCTTACAGAAAATGACTAAACAGGAAGAGAAATCGCGTCTATTTGCACGGGCTAAAATTAATTTGGTCGTACAACACACACCCAAATACCAGAGCAGCATCCAGCTGAAGGAGCAGGGGTTGTGGGTTCCAGGTTTCATTTCTCCATATATTTATAGAACCTTTCATATATAAATATGGTGACCACCCTTTGCCTTCAAAACAGCATCAGTTCTTCTAGGTACACTCCCACATGGTTTCTGAAGGAACTCGGCCGGTCGGTCGTTCCAAACATCTTGGAGAACTGACCACAAATCTGTGGATGTAGCTTCCTCACATCCTTCTGTCTCTTCATGTGATCCAGACACACTGGATGATGTGGAGATCAGGGCTCTGTGGGGCCAGAAGAACTGATGCTGCTCTGAAGGTAAAAGGTAGAAACAGCAGATATTGATCTGATTTAGATTTTTCTTTTGTTCCTCACTTTGCATTTTGTAAATTGATCAAAATAAACAATCATTATTGATATTTCTGAAAGCGCTCTGTTTACAGCGTTTTTTCACACCTGCCTAAAACTTTTGCACAGTTCTATACATAAACAATAAAAGCCCCTAAGATGCACAGCATTAAAGAGAAGTTTCATCAGCAGTTTACTAGTAGTAACTGTTACCGGGCCGACACCAAACTAAGGTCCGTATGGTCCGGGTACAGCTTGGGTATGGCTTGGGTTCAGCTCGGGTTCAGTCCGGGTACGGCTCAGGTGTGGCTCAGGTACGGCTCGGTCCCTGCTGTCAGTGGAAATCACGATTAGAGGGGGACACACTTATTAGCGAATTAAAACTGAAACCAGACTGAACCCAGACCTGCTCAGATTCTTCACCGCAGGGCGGCTCGGTGGGAACCTCCAAACTCATGGTTCAGTCCTGGGACACCCAACAGCAGATTTTAAGATTACAAACATCCTTCCTGTGGCATCATATCTTTCAGCAAGAATTTCCTAGGCTGCTGGTTCTCACTCTCTCTCTCTCTCTCTCTCTCTCTCTCTCTCTCTCTCTCTACCCAGAGCTGGAGGTGGGATTTGAACCTGAAAGCTCTTGGTCCACAGATGAGTATCCTACCACTTACCCCCATTATTCCGTGTTACTTAAACCTTATTCCATGTAACTAAAAGCTTATTCCTTATGAAAAGGGATTATTACATATAATCAAAGCTTATTCCATATAATTAAAAGCTTATTCCTTATGAAAAGGGCTTATTACATATAATCAAAGCTTATTCCATGTAATTAAAAGCTTATTCCTTATGAAAAGAGCTTATTACATATAATCAAAGCATATTCCATATAATTAAAAGCTTATTCCTTATGAAAAAGGCTTATTACATATAATCAAAGCTAATTCCATGTTACTAAAAGCTTATTCCATGTAACTAAAAGCTTATTCCTTATGAAAAGGGCTTATTACATATAATCAAAGCTTATTCCATATAATCAAAGCTTATTCCATATAAATAAAAGCTCCTCGTATAAAAAGCTAATTCTTTATAGATTAAATTAGATTAAAATTGATAGATTTATAGATTTAAAATTTCTTTATAGATAATTTATTCCCCCTAAAAAAACTCTCCAGCCGAACCGAAAGTGGCCGCCGACACACAGCTGTTATAAGAGTTTAAGCAGCTTTACGTCACGAACGGATAAAGTCGTGCGTCTTCTCGAGCACTGAATTCTCCAGTTTAGTGATCCCAGTGAAATCTAAAGTTTCAGACCTTTTTAGAACCGTACGTCTGAGCCAAGAACACTTCAGCTTTCAGAATGTGTGTGTGTGTGTGTGTGTGTGTGTGTGTGTGTGTGTGTGTGTGTGTGTGTGTGTGTGTGTGTGTGTGAGAATGAGGAACTGGAAGAAGATAATATCCGTCAGAGATACAATTGAACAGACCTATTCGTTCCCGTGTGAAGGGAAGACGTCTGGTGGGCTGTTTGGTTTGGAGTGAGAGAATTAAAATCCCAAACAGAAGGAACGTCGGAGGAAGATTCCAGTGCGTAACCTGCTATCTCCACCAAAACAATCCTCACTAAAACAGGACAAACTCCTTTTTTTCTGCCAGTACAGAAAACACTGGGAGTCAGACTTCTTCTCATCTTTTGGCTGCTCCTACCGCCACAGAGTCTTCATGTCTCCCTGTCCTCTGCATGCCCTCTCTCACCACATCCATAAACCTGCTCTTTGTCCTTCCTCATCTTCTCTTTCCTGGCAGCTCCATCTTTAACATCCTTCTCCTGATCTACTCCTCGTCTCTCCTCTGGACATGTCCAAACCAACATAGTCTCAATTCTCTCACTTTGTCTCCAAACATCCAACATGAGCTTTCCCCCCTATATACTCATCCCTAATCTTGTCCATCCTTGTTCCTCCTGACACAAATCTCAGCATCTTTCACACCTCCAGCTCCACCACTGTCTTTTCATCACTGTTGGTAATGCATAGAACATAGCTGGTCTCACTACCGTCTCCAAACCGTATAACATAGCTGGTCTCACTACCGTCTCCAACCTGCATGACATAGCTGGTGTCACTCCCGTATCCAACCCATATAGCATAGCTGGTCTCACAACTGTCTCCGACCCACATGACATAGCTGGTCTCACTCCCATCTCCAACCCGCCCATATAACATAGCTGGTCTCACAACTGTCTCCGACCTGCATGACATAGCTGGTCTCACTCCCGTATCCAACCAATATAGAATAGCTAGTCTCACTACTGTCTCCAACCCCCATAACACAGCTGGTCTCACTACCATCTCCAACCCACATAACATAGCTGGTTTCACTACCATTTCCAACCCGTATAATATAGCTGGTAAATTTCAATACACTTGAAACTAAAAGTAAGTAGTAAGGAGTCAAACATGGACCCCTTTATTTTTGGACTCATACTTTCCCTAAATGTATGAGCAGTGATGTTCAGATCTGCTGAACTCATCAACGTCCCCACAGCGTGACTCAGCATCGTTCTTGACTCAGCGCTGTAGGTGAACCTCCAGGTGAAGACTCCACACACATTACTCACACAAGTGCTGAGTGTAGCACAGGTTCGTCATCTGTGCAGTGGACTATATGACTGGCTGTGGTTCAGGAACTGGCAGAACTCATGACTAACACATGGCGAGGAGGAGAGGGGCTCAGTGTTTCCACAGATGGAGGTCTGGTCCTCATCAGTTACCTCTGAGGACAGTTTTCCAACTTTTTCATTAAAAATGGCCTCCAGAGACGGATTACCTTCAAGTCTTTGAGCCACCAGAAGCTCTTAAAGCAACAGTTCAGTGAAACAAAAATCCAGCCGGTTCCGAAACCATCCAAGTTCTCATTTGCTTCTTTAGTCTGAGTTTACTTTAAGCAGTGAAAGATCATAGTCTAGTTTGACAGATTTTAGGCCTAAAACATCACTCATATGTAGCGCTGATGCCTCAAAGTGAAAAGGTTTAGGATTCGACTCCCAGCCTGGATTCTTCCCGTGTGGAGTAAAATGAAAGTGAAAGTGACTATTGGCCATCCTCTGTATTTAACCCACACACACTGTCCAACAGGGAGCAGACATATCCAGCACCTGGGGAGCAGTGATGGGGACGGTACCTTGATCAAGGAAACCTCAGGGCAACCTAGTGTTCCAGATGCTTTGGTGGTAGGTGGTTACTATGGTATCCCAGGTGGTTACCAGGGTGTGTCTGTGAAAGCATCTCTGCTTCCTTTTTGGGTGAAAGAGCAAGAAAAGTGATACGTTCTGGGGAATATTCCTCATCGATTTCTTAAAAATGAACCCACCGGATACCCTACCCACATCGGCTCATTTGCAGCGTCTGTTCGCCAGATTTCCCTCCTTAGGAGATAAGAAGAATGGATGTCATTACTTTGAATTTGGATTCATTTGGAACACGTCCCCACGTCTGGTGTAACGTTAGACCGTCCCCTTCAACGAGGCTTCCTCTGGTGGGAAATTATCAGCAAAAGCCTGAAAGAACTACCTTACGCAACCCCGTCCCCTTTCCTCCAGTCACTGTCTCAGTTCGTCCCAGAGGAGGACGTGGGGCTGTTTGATACAAATGAATCCAAATCAGCAGCCCTACGTCCTCCTCTGGGACGAACTGAGACAGTGACTGGAGGAAAGGGGACGGGGTTGCGTAAGGTAGTTCTTTCAGGCTTTTGCTGCTAATTTCCCACCAGAGGAAGCCTCGTTGAAGGGGACGGTCTAACGTTACACCAGACGTGGGGACGTGTTCCGAGTGTGTTTTCCCTTCTTTATCAACCACAGCCTGTTACACCACTCCTGTGCTACTGGGCACGCTCCAGTATTGACTCAGACAGACGATTAGATCATGTGATGCATCGACAGGCTTTTCCCTTCTTCTCCTCCAAATTCACCCCATTAAAGGAAGGAAAGATCTTTAACATGAGATGCATTGAGTAACAGCTTGACCATGTGCAATTATTGCTGGAAAGATGACTGTTAGTGGTTTGTGTGTGTGTGTGTGTGTGTGTGTGTGTGTACTAACCACAGGTTTCTAAATTTGCCTGCTGAAATCATTGCTGCTGTTTTTAGTTCCACATAGCAGTCAAAAGTTAATGTGTTGCCAGTTTCACGCTGATGACAAGGTTTTAAATGGAAAAGGGATACGTGCACACACTTACGCTGAAGTCACTGGAACTTGATCCTTGTAGAATCATTCCTGCTTCTGGTGACTTATTTAAAAGGTTTCAGCTCTTTGTATGACCCTCTGTAGAAAGATGTCGGATAATGTTCATTCTGATTGCGTACCTTCTCGTCGTTTGCCAAAAGTAGGTTTTAAGCTATCGATGAGGCCTCTTCGTCAGAACGTATCACTTTTCTCACTCGTTCATCAGAGAAACGGAGAAGGGGGGCTAAAACAGACACATAAAACCATGGTAACCACCTGGGACGCCACAAAAAACAACTCGAGAACCAACACAACACTGGTGGTCTGGTGTTGAGAGGCTAGGCTCCAGGATCAGAAGGTCGTGGGTTTGAATCCCAGACCAGTAGGTCGCTCTGAGGTTCCTTTTGAGCAAGGAAGGTACCGTCCCCATCACTGCTCCCTGGGTGCTAGGTATATCTGCCCCCTGCTGGACGGTGTGTGAAATACAGAGGATGTGTTTGGTTGTGGTTTCACAATGACTAATAGTCGCTTTCACTTTCACTAGCAGTCAGTCATGGGGTAGTCTAGTGATCTGTCACTCACCTGTGGACCAAGAGGTAGGTTCATATCCCACCTCCAGCAGTTCCATCATTGGCTTCCCAAGCAGGACCCTTTAAGATCCTCCAGGAAGACTGTCCCTCCGCATCAGAGCGTCTGCTAAATACCGTACATGCAAATTATTTCCTTGAGGAAACTTTTTGTACCTCTCTCGCTCAATTTCTAAGCTGCTTGTCCTGATTAGGTTGGAGCTGGAGGCCATCCTACTGAGAAAGTCAGGGACACACCCCAGACAGGTCGCCAATCCATCGCAGGACAGACACATGCACTCACACCTAGGGGGACAGTTTAGCGTCTCTGGTCCACCTGATGTGTCGTGTTGGATGGTGGGTGGAGGCACACATGGACAACATATCCACTCCACAAAGAAAGGACCCGGACCGTCCCACCTGAGAATTGAACCCAGGACCATCTCACTGTGAGGAGACAGCGCCACCCACTGTGCTGCCCCAGTACTGCACTGGATGTACAGAGGACAGATATAATGGAGGTTAAATGGGGCTGTTTGTGTCCACAGGTGCTGAAAACGTGGATAAACGCAGTGACGGGTTGTTTAGCTCTTAAACTGGCCTCCTGATTCAAATCTGAGGGGCGGGGAAGAAAACAGAGGCGTTAACTGTAGTTATAAAGTGATAAAAAGTTCAATTATTTTCATAAAAATGATGAGATTGTGTTTATTAATGCACATAATGTACATCTGTAACTGCAGGGTTCTAATCTGACTTGGGACAGACTCGTGGCTCCCTCTTGTGGTGGCCTATTGCCACTGCATGACTGAAGTGAAAAGAACGCTTCTTGTGGACATTACTGTGACACCATGGTGACGGTGTCCCCTAATGGTGGTGTCTTCTTTCAGGATAATGCCACCACCTCTCAGCCCTGTCCAGGTGGACAAACTAGTTCCATCCATGGTTCCACCGTCCAGCTTACAGGATCTGCTGATGGAACCACAGCTCACCTTCAGGACAGTGGGGTCCAGGGTCCGGAGCGATTTAGGCGTCATGAGTGGGACACAGTATCCGGCAGGTGGTGTAAAGTCAGGGAAATAAAACTGAAATGAAACCATTTCCAAAGCCGTAAAAGTTGCTTTCCTGGGTCACGACGTCATTTCATCTGATGGTGAAGAAATGAAGCTCCATAAACACTTCTTCAGATCCATGTCCGGTTTAAAGATGTTGAAAATCACAGAAAGGACCCAAAACCACAACTTAATGAAGTCTTTCTGAGACACGTGGGAGAAATACGGTTTTATTGACGTGGCAAATAGTTCTCAAGGTGACATATTATTGCGGGAAAAACGAATGTGAAAGTACAGAACAGGTACAGGAAAAGCAAAAGGGCGTGACCTTGTCCCAGGACATCAAAGGAATGAAGGCCATTACAGACGAGTGCTATTCACACCGACACAAAATCGTATTTCCAGCAGCGCAACTTTTATCCTTTAATGCGACTAAATCGAGGAAGTGAAAAGGAAGGGACGCTGGAGGCTCCAGAAGATCAGCAAAGCAGGGCTGGACAGACTGCGGTGGAAAACGGACCTTCTTCTCCATTCCGTCCTAATAATTCTGCTCCATCGGGTAGAACGCGTCGAAAAGAATCAATTTTAAACCGATTTATCCGATGTTTTGAGGGAACCGAACGTTTTATTTGATTGTGAGGAGTTGAAGAGATTAATCCGTTCATTGCTATTTACTATTAATGCTTTCATTCACTGAGCTTTTGTCCCTAAATACATTTTACAGAGCAGACATACACGATTCCTATCAATCAGAATGAAAATATTTGGCATGATTACTAAAAATAATCAGGGTTCTGTTTGCTGTCACTTTTTTTGGGGGGGGGGGCCTAAATACATTTAACAAAGATGAATAATAACTATCATTCCGCTTTATTATAATGACTAAAAATGACTTTTGCGCATGTTAATAATAGTAATTAATGATCACTTACTATAATTAATGATACTAATTACTGTTCTGGATGTTGTAGAAGTTAAGAAAAAACATTAACGAACTGATCTTTCATGTATATAACGAATTACCGTTTAGTAAATGTATAATAATTACTCATTAAATGACTCTTAGGGATAAAATGAATAAATTGACCATATTCGCGGTAATTCCAGAATAAAATCGGGAAAAACGGGATCGGAGATCGCCGAGCCCATCGCTCTGCTCCCATCACTACTTGGGGAAACAGATTTCTCTTGTTTTGGGGAGATTCTACAGGAAAGCGTCTCTGTGCGGGACGTAAGCTCAGCGGGACGCATTTCTGAAGAACCTGGACGTCGGCGTTGGAGGAAAGTTTGA
>CM029384.1:24738514-24758514 GCA_017165825.1 Hepsetus odoe
CTCTGAAAAAATCCCGTGTTAAAAACATGTAACCTCCTTAAACCGCATGTAACTCACTCTACTGCGACTATAACGAGGGGTTCTCCGTTCCTACCGAAGCGAAGGGTTTCAAAAGGATTCGAAAAGGCCGCTAATCTTCAAACCGCATCCACGGAAAAAACCGCAAGAACCTCAAGCGCGGAGAAAAAGTGTCAGGTTCCGTGGAGATCAACACACGAAAGTGAGCGGAAATGAGAAAGGCTCGTCCGAAGATGCGGACGAAATCCCCAGGTCTTCTGGGCAAAATCACAAGCCTTTGATCTTGAACCAAAGCCTTTGATGTTGCCGCTTCCTTTTTTTAAATGTTTACATTGTTTCTTCTTTTGTGTTTGGGCCTCAGACCTTCGGCGGAGGAGCGAATCGCTCCCTTCAGAGAAGATGGAGGAAGATGGAGGAGGTTTCCCTCCGTTCACGGAGTCCCTCGGTGTGGGAGGGGGAGGGCTGATGGATGTGCAGGTCTCGGAATTAAAAGCAGGTTGGTTTTGATCTAAGGAGGGAAAAAATAAATAAATTGATAGCACACACACACACACACACACACACACACACACACACGAAAGCATCCTCATTAACTGGGTGCAACCCTGCAGTGACAGAGAAGATAATAAGAGGCAAAAAAAGATGTGGCTAAACAGAGAGAACACACTCAGAAAGATGACAAATGATCTGGAAAATCTGGAAAAGTGATTCAATTGTGAATGCATGATGGGTAAAAATGCCCATTTTGCAAAAGTCTGTAAAAAAATAAGCCTTTGATAGTCGAGAAATGCTTCTGGATTCCTGCTGTTTGCTTCCTAAACCATTTTAAAAGCATCGTTTAATATTAAGGCCAATTTTTAAACCCACGCTGGACGTCACATATATTGATTCGTGTGGTTGTTTAAAAAACGGGGCTAAAAATCCACCCACTCAGCTCACAATTTTACATTTAACAGTCAGGTTCTCGGATCAGATCATCCGTGCCTGTAAAAAATACAAAGTGTGAAGCACTTCCTGTTTCCTGCCGCGTCATCAAAGCCGATCCTGTAGGATTTTTGGATTTTTTAGTCTGTTATGCAGAAGGTTTTGATGCATTTCATCACAGATCTTGTGTTCACTCCTTTCTAATCCTGAAGCTCGAATACAGACCTATTTTAGTCCTCTCACCTCTTCCTTTCTAACCCTGTCAGCAACATCGGTTCTCCTCCATGATCGTCACACGTTTAGAGAATCATTCTTTCATTTTTTCGAAAGAGAGCCTGACGCACAGATGCTGGATGTTTGTTGGATTCAATTGGTCCTCACTTTGACTTTGAATTCTCTGTGATTTGGGGACCCACCTCTGGTCTGGGAGGTTTATATGTGTGTTTCCATGTCTGTGTATCCGGGCAGCATGTCCCCGTTGGCGCAGTTTTTCAGCATCCGGTCCGTGCTGGGGTCCGAGGCTTCGGCCTGCTGCCTCTGAAGACGCCTGTACACCAAGGGGACGAAAAACAGGACGATGCCCCCGACCATGGGGGGCACGCCGGCCAGGTAGAACGCCACGTGATAGTTCGTGAAGTAGTCACGAAGGAGACCTGACAGAGAAAGAGGGGATGAGACAGAGAGAGCAAAAGTGAAAGTGAAAGCGACTGACACGGCACACAGTGAACCACAACAACATCCTCCGCTTTTATCCCGTCCAACAACCACATCCAGCGCCCGGGGCGCAGCGACGGGGACGCTACCCTGCTCACGGGAACCTCAAGACAATCCGCTGACCCGGGATTCGAACCAACGACCTTCTGATCTGTCCTAAACACGCATGTTACGGTCAACAAATGAGCCATTTGGTCCAAAAACTGAATAAAAAGCACGTTTTAAAACGGTGTTCTCTTGAATTCGATTTATTGAAACAGCAAATGGTCCAGGGTTTGAGCGTCACGAGGGAATCTGGTGCACGCTGCTGTCCTGCAGTGATAGAGAGAGCGATGGAGGATGGACCGTGAACCCAGGATAACCCTAAAAATGAATCTAAAGTGAGCCCACCTTTCTACCTGATGTCATCTCCGCTGGAGGCATTTTTAAGGTGGAACTGCAGAAATACTATTTTTCACATTTATTAGGATTGATTTTAGTCGAGCACAAGTAACACGGCCTCCTTTAATCACAGCAAAGCCGCTAATGCTCGCAGTTCAGATGGACAAAGAGAAACGCGGCGCGGACGAATCTGGCAGGGAGAGAACGAATTTGTCAGGGGTCTGGGAAAGGTTGGCAAGTAGGCGGAAAGAAAATCAAACCAGCGCCAATCAAAACCGAAAACAAAGGCTTCGAGGGAAGGGGATATTTCTCCGATAGAGCTCTTGATGTCCCGTGGACGGCCTCAACGTCCTGGGACAGGAGAGTGATTTTTGCAAATCTGAAAGCGAGGCCTAATGTTTCAAATCTGAGAAAAATACACAGCGCTTCAAAAGCAGCCGCAGACCTGGCAACTGCGGGGGGTCAGTGAGGACGTGGGGGACCGGGGGGACATTGACGGGGGGGACGTTATGCATGGGGTGCCTCCGGAGACCGCAGCGATTGGCTAAACAAAGTGAGGGGAAAGTCAGAGGCTTGGAATTTACCCTCAAATATAAATCAGTTTCCTGCTGAACTCATACGCTGGAAAGAAAGCAGTGTGTGTGTGTGTGTGTGTGTGTGTGTGTGTGTGTGTGTGTGTGTGTGGTCTTCCTGGTTACAGCCATTGGCAGACTGAACACATTCCTGCTCAACATATTTATTCTAAACTGATTTAGTTTAATTAATCTTAAGTGTGCTTTCATCTAGCATTGCCCGTGTCTGTGGAGGACATAGACTCTTAACACACACACACACACACACACACACACACACACACACACACACACACACACTTCTTGTACGATCGGGGAGCTGAAACACACATGTGAAATGAAACCTGCTTTTAAAGGGCCGCATGATGTGGATTCACTGCACGGACTACGTGTGAGAATAAAGCTGCACGCACTTCCTGTTTTTAATCCCTAAACAAACAAACAAACAAACAAACAAACAAACAAGCAAGCAAATATATCCACCTATTTAGAGCTGTTTCAGTCCGTTTTTGGATTTAGATTAACGGCCAATCAGACAACAGATCAGTCCTAACAATTAAAAGTAAGGGCAAAAAATAAATAAATAATTTTAAAAGATGTAATTAATTAATTAATTAAATAAATAAATAAAAAATGTACATACTGTGGATTAAAAAACCCTTAAAATTTGGGATAAATTCCCAAACTGTCGCATAAATGAGTGAAAACGATGGAGACTTTCCCCTTCAAAACGGCGTTTACACTCCTAATTAAAACTAAAACTAAAATTAACGAAAGCCTTTCTTCCAGTTTGGCGAAAATGCACAGGAGGAAAAGAGACAAACGTCTCGGTTCTCCTAACTCGAAGACGTACAAACAAAGACAATGTCCATGCTTTTTAAAAAAATTATTCTTTAACGTTTTCCAGGAAAAAAAAAAAGTTAAAACCCAACCAGTCCTGCTATAAAATAGTCTCGATCGATTTCCTTCTTTCGGCTGCTCCCGTTAGGGCCACAGCAGATCGCCCGTCCCCATGTCCTCCTGTCCTCTGCATTGTCCTCTTTCACACCTGCATGTCCTCTCTCACCACATCCATAAACCTCCTCGTTGTCCTTCCTCTTCTCCTCTTTCCCGGCAGCTCCATCATCTTCAACATCCTCCTCCTGATCTACTCCTCGTCTCTGCTCTGGACGTGTCCACACCAACACGGTCTCGCTTCTCTGTCTCCAAATCGTCCAACCCGAGCTGTCCCTCTGATATACTCGTTCGTAATATTGTCCATCCTCGTCCCTCCCGGCACAAATCTCCTCCATCCGACTGACGACACCCAAATCTACACCAGTTGCAGGATCACGTGGAAACGACCGTAAAACAAACCTCTCCTTCTCTAGAGACCCCGATTTTGTCTGACATCCAAGATGCCCTCGTTCCTCAAACGAAAGAGATCAGTTCCAGATGGGACGGCCTTCTGCAGACACTGGATTCCTTCTTTTATTCCTTCCTGTTCGAAGAGCAGCTTCATGCCTTCAGGCTCGTTCCGCCATCCGCTCTTCTGAACTTACAGCTCGATCGGACAGAGGACGTCCCGTGACCCCCGCTAGGACGAGGTACCGTTCCCATGTAGGGCTGCGTTCCTTTCACCACTTTATTTCTTCTTTCTCTTTACTATGTCCCCAAAATCTCTCCCATTTCCTTCATTTCGTTCATTATTTCCCCCAAAGATTTTCTCCCATATTTCGTTCATTCGGTTTATTTTTTTATTTATATTCTTTACATTCTGTCTCTCCTGTTTGGTTCATTTTTTGTCCAAAGTTTCTCACCCAATTCGAATTGTTCCCCCTAAATTTCTACCTCGTTTTGTTCATCCAGTTTATTTCTGAACCAAAGTTTCTCCTGAATTTCATTCAATTCTCCCCCTAATTTCTCCCCAATTCAATCCTTTTTCTGCTAAATTTCCCCCCCACTGTCTTCATTTTTTCACCCAGAATTTCAATTTCAATGACAAAAGATAAAAACATATCCAGGAAATGAATAAACATTAATGTTAAGCATGCAGGCTGCATTCTGAACGGTCCCAGGCAGGACAAGCCCCTTCCCTAAGCCACATCGTAGAAGAAGACTGGTCCATAATAAAGTTCTTCAGGAGATCCGTCCTGCACCGGGCCCTCCGGTGAAGCAGAAAGTGTCCCGCTAGAGACGCAGAGATGCATAAACACCTCTCACTTCAAAAAGAGCCTCATTAGTTTTCCAGCGAAGCTGCTGGGTTGAACAGGAAGTGGAGACGTCCTGCGAACAGATGGCACCGTGCTCCTTTGATCCAGCGTTTCAGGAGGCCAGAGGACAGAAGATGTTTTGCTCAGGAAGCCAGATTCCTGAGAACCCTGGTTACAGATACAACCCCAGCAGGATGCACCTTTACTGAAGTTCTAAAAGATACATGTAAACAGCAGGGGTCTAGAATTTAGGTCCCAGGACGGTTGTGGTTCCCAATCCCATACCAGAAGGTCACCCTGAGGCTCCCTAAAGCAAGGCACCATCCCCATAACTGCTCCCCGGGTGCTGGATACATCTGCCACCTGCTGCACAGTGTGTGTGTGTGTGTGTATTAAACACAGAGGATGTTGGTTGTGGTTCACTGTGTTCGCGATGACAGTCACTTTCACTTTCACTTTGAAAGTTAAAGATGTTGTGGGACTCAACTTGTGCTAAACATCATTTGCATGCACTAATTTACACCAATCAACCAATTAAATGGACTCATTATCTTGCTAACGAGGGCTCCTATTGAAGCTTGAGTGACAGTGTGACGCTCTGGACCATGATCTACTGGGAAAGCTGTGGTCCTGCACTGATGTGGATGTTACTTTGACTCATTTTCTGAGCCACGGGGACAACATGTCCACTCGGCACAGAAAAGACACGGTGCGTCATTAAAAACTGCTGTTCATTTTCACCCATTTCAGTGGAAGCTCTAAAAACCCTCACTGATCATAGAACAGACCCGTCCTGCTTGGAGATGTGAGGTTCTCACCTGCGATGGGAGGTCCAGCCGTCATTGGGACAGCCATGAGACCCAGCAGGTATCCGATGGCCTGGGACGCCTGCCGGGGACCCACCAGCTCGAACGCGATGGGGGCCATGATGGAGATGAAGCAGCCGTCACACAGTCCCATAAACACACACACCGCAATCAGAGCCTCGAACACACCACACAGAGGAATCATCATCGACATCAGACCCAGGACCATGAAGGAGGCCACCTACACACACACACACACACACACACACACACACACACACACACACACACACACACACACGCACACAGTCAAACATACAGAAACACACACACACACAAAGATGCAGTTTATATAGAGACAGCTATATAGTATATAGTGTATATAGACAGTTTATATAGCATATAGTATATAGTGTATATAGCACAGTTTATATAGTATATAGTGTATATAGTACAGTTTATATAGCATATAGTGTATATAGTACAGTTTATATAGTATATAGTGTATACAGTACAGTTTATATAGCATATAGTGTATATAGTACAGTTTATATAGCATATAGTGTATATAGTACAGTTTATATAGTATATAGTGTATATAGTACAGTTTATATAGTATGTAGTGTATATAGAGACAGCTATATAGTATTTAGTGTATATAGACAGTTTATATAGTATATAGTGTATATAGTAGTTTATATAGTATATAGTATATAGTGTATATAGTACAGTTTATATAGTATATAGTGTATATAGTAGTTTATATAGTATAGTGTATATAGAGACAGCATATATAGTATATAGTGTATATAGACAGTTTATATAGTGTATAGTGTATATAGAGACAGCTATATAGTATAAAGTGTATTTAGTACAGTTTATATAGTATATAGTGTATATAGAGGCAGTTTATAAGGTATATAGTGTATATAGAGGCAGTTTATATAGTATATAGTGTATATAGAGGCAGTTTATATAGTATATAGTGTATATAGTACAGTTTATATAGTATATAGTGTATATATAGAAATGAGTTTTATATAGTATATAGATGAAACATATGGAACAGCTATATAGTATAGTGTATATAGTAGTTTATATAGTATATAGTGTATATAGAGTTTATATAATTATTCACATAGTGTATATAGAACAACTATATATCAAAGTGTGTATAGTAGTCAGTTTATATAGTATATAGTGTATATAGAGCCACAGTTTTATATAATTATATAGTGTATATAGTACCAGTTTATATAGTATATATATTAGTTTATAGTATATAGTTTTAAATTACAGTTTATATAGTATATAGTGTATATAGAGACAGTTTATATAGTATATAGTGTATATAGAGAGACAGTTTATATAGTATATAATGTATATAGAAGAAATTTTTATATAACATATAGGTGTGTATGTAGAGACAGTTTTAAATAGTGTATGCAGTGTATGGTACAGTTTATATAGTATATAGTGTATAGTACAGTTTATATAGTGTTATATAGCATATATATATATATATATATATATATATATAGTATATAACATATACTATATATATATAGCTATATAGTATATAGTGCATATAGAGACAGTATATATAGTATAGTGTATATAGTACAGTTTATATAGTATACTACTTAGTGTATATAGGGAACCAGTATGTATAATTGTATGGTGTATATAGTACAGTTTTATATAGTATATAATTAATATACTTAAAGACAGTTTAAAATAGTGTATACAAGTGTATAGTACAGTTTTATATATTATGTAGTGTATATAGTACAGTTTATATAATTATTTATATATGTATATATATATATATATATATATATATATATATATATGTAATATAGTATATAACATACTTTATAAATAATAATATATATATATTCATATAGTATATAGTGCATATAGAGAACCAGCACACATATATAGAGCATGTATATAGTACCAGTTTATATAGTATATGGTATTATATAGAGCCAGTTTATATAGTATATAGTGTATATAGGGAACAGCTATATATAGTATATATAGTGTATGTAAGAGGCAGTTTTATATAGTATATAGTGTATATGGTACAGTTTATATGGTATGTAGTGTATATGGTATATAGTGTATATAGAGCCGAATTTTATATAATTATATAATTGTATGTGATACAGTTTATATATAATTCATATAGTGTATACTTAGTAGTTTATATAGTATGTAAAGTGTATATAAGAGGGCAGAGACATATGATATATAGTGTATGTAGTACCAGTTTATATGATATATAGTGTGTACAATAGTTTATATAGTGTGTAATTGTATATAGTGTTGGATTTATGTAGTAGATGAGTGTATATGAGGACAGTATATATAGTATATAGTGTATATAGTACAGTTTATATATTATATAATTGTATATAGTGCAGTTTATATAGTATATAATTAGTACATGTAATTGCAGTTTATATAAGTATATAGTGTATATAGAAAGAAACAACGGTATATATATTAGTGTATAACAGTGCCAGTTTATATAGTATGTAAGTGTATATAATTGCAATTTTATATAATTATATAATTGTATAATTGCAGTTTATATAATTTATATAGTGTATATAGAAACAAGTATATATAATTATATAGTGTATATAAATTTTTTGGTTATATAGTATATAAAGATAGTATATGGTACAATTTTATATATAGTATATGTGTAGAAACTGAATTATGCATAGTATATGTAGTACAGTTTATATAGTATATAGTGTATATAGAGACAGTGTATATAGAATATAGTATAAATAGTAGTTTATATAGTTTATAGTGTATACAGAGACAGTGTTTATAGTATATAGTGTATATAGAGACAGTGCATATAGTATATATAGTACAGTTTATATAGTATATAGTGTATATAGTACAGTTTTATATAACCCTTATAGTGTATATAGAGGGCAGTGTTATATACTATATAGTGTATATAGTACACCAGTTTATATATTATATAGTGTATATAGTAGTTTTATATAGTATATAGTGTATATAGGAGACAGTGTGTATAATTATTATATGGTACAGTTTATCATAACATATAATTGTATATAGTAGTTTATATAGCATATAGTGTATATAGTACAGTTTATATAGTATATAGTGTATATAGAGACAGTGTATATAGTATATAGTGTATATAGTATGAGTTTCATATGTATATAGTAATATGAAATTACAGTTTATATAGCATATAGTGTATATAGTAGTTTATATAGTATGTAGTGTATATAGAGACAGCTATATAGTATTTAGTGTATATAGACAGTTTATATAGTATATAGTGTATATAGTAGTTTATATAGTATATAGTGTATATGAGGCAGTTTATATAGTATATAGTGTATATAAAGAACAGCTATATGTATGTATAGTGTATGTAAATGTTTATATAGTATATAGTGTATATAGACAGTTTATGTAATTGCATAATGTTATAGAGACAGTATATAGTATATAGTGTATATAGTAGTTTCATATAGTATATGGTATATGCAGACAGTTTTACATACAATTATTATAGTGTATATAGAAGAGAGCTTTATATAGCTATGAAGTGTATATATTTTTAGTTTATATAGTATATAGTGTATATAAATAATTTATATATTATATATTTTTGATTTATATAGCATATATATTAATTTATATAGTATATAGTGTATATAGTACAGTTTATATAACATAGTGTATGCAGAGCAGTTTATATAGTATGGTGTATAGAACAGTTTATAGTATATAATGTATATAGAGAGTTTATATAGTATATAGTGTATATAGAGACAGTTTAAATAGTGTATACAGTGTATAGTACAGTTTATATAGTATATAGTGTATATAGTACAGTTTATATAGTGTTATATAGCATATATATATATATATATATATATATATATATATATAGTATATAACATATACTATATATATATAACTATAGGCACATATATTGTATATAGGAGACCAGCATATAGTAAATAGTGTATATAGTACAGTTTTATATAATTGTATAGTGTGAGACAGTATATATAGTGTATAGTGTATATAGAGACAGTTTAAATAGTGTATACAGTGTATAGTACAGTTTATATAGTGTTATATAGTATATATATATATATATATATAGTATATAACATACACTATAAATATATATATATATATAAGCTATATAGTATATAGTGCATATAGTACAGTTTATATAGTATATAGTGTATATATGAGGCAGTTTATATAATTATATAGTGTATATAGGGTAACTATATAGTATATAGTGTATATAGAGGCAGTTTTATATAGTATATAATTGTATGTAGTACCAGTTTATATAGTATATAGTGTATATAGTAGTTTATATAGTATATGAATGTCATCATAAGTACAGTTTATATAGTATATAGTGTATATAGTAGTTTATATAGTATATAGTGTAGAAACTTAGATTATATAATATGTAATTTTGATTTTATATGGTATATAATTATATAATTACAGTTTATATATTTAATATAATGTATATAGAGACAGTGTAACATAGTATATAGTATAGTATTAGTTTTATATAGTTTTATGGTATGTAGAACAGTTTATATGGTACATAGTATAAATAGTAATTTATAAAGTATATAGTGTGTAATACAGAGACCGTGTTTACATAGTATATAGTGTATATAGAGCAGTGTATATAAGTATGTATGGTACAGTTTATATAGTATATAGTGTATATAGTACAGTTTATATAGTATATAGTGTATATAGAGACAGTGTATATACTATATAGTGTGTATAGTATAGTTTATATAGTATATAGTGTATATAGTAGTTTATATAGTATATAGTGTATATAGAGAGACAGTGTATATAGTATATAGTGTATATAATTACAGTTTTATGTAATTATATAGTGTATATAGTAGTTTATATAGTATATAGTGTGTGTAATTACACCAGTTTATATATTATATAGTGTATATAGAGACAGTGTATATGGTATATAATTAATATATAGTACAGTTTATATAAAGTATATAATTAACTAATATAATTGCAGTTTTATATAGTATGTAGTGTATATAGTACAGTTTATATAGTATATAGTGTATACAGTAGTTTATATAGTATATAGTGTATATAGAGACAGTTTATATGGTATATAGTGTATATAGAGACAGTTTATATGAGTATATAGTGTATATAGATACAGTTTATATAGTATATAGTGTATATAGAGACAGTGTATATAGTATATATAGGTGGAACATGGGAGGAATAATAGAGGAGAAAGTAAATCTCCTCTGTTGAGTCTCTCTTCCCTGCAAGTAAATTTTCCCAACTCAAAGTGAGGTGCAGCCCTCTTCAAAGAGCAGACGTCCACGCCAGAAGACGCACCCAGACACACCAGCAGCACCCACTCCCTCCGAGTATGCGGGAACTGCTCCTTGACAAAATTGATCTGTGCGCACACACACACACACACACACACACACACACACACACACACAGACACACACACAGACAGACACACACACAGACACACAAATGATATTTCACTGCAAGGTATATTTGACCTGTTGTTGTGTCTCTGGTGTCTCTCTAATCGATACTTTATGTGTGTCTTTGCTGGAAAAACACAAAGGAGGCTACAAGTCAAACCCATTACTACTGTCAATCCTGTAGGAAACATTGGGAGAGAGGGCTGTAGGAAGAAAGAAGTGATGGGAGAGTGTTGGGGCCGAGAGAAGTGAAATGAAGTAAAGGGGTTTCTTTCTTTGAAATGTGGCAAAGTCTTCACCTTCTCTTCATAAAGTTTGGGTGAGCTGATCAGCAGAGACTGTCCCATGACACACACACACACACACACACACACACACACAAACACACACAAACACACACACGCGCACACACGTACAACAAAAGCCGGGAGTAATGTTTACGTATGATCAAAAACTTGCCGGCAGGTGGGAAAGGAGGGGGCCAAGGCTTCTCGTCTTTACGACTTCATTCTTTAGGGCGCCACACACACACAAAACACACACACACACACACTTGCCTCAAACAGTACATATCAGAACTTTTTTAGTATTTGCAACATCCGGAACACATACACTTCCAAAACATATACACGCCTGAAAGACGTGCACGCCCACTGAGTCAGTCCACCTTAAAAAATGGTTCCAGCAGTGGACTATGGTGGAGTTATGTCCTTGGACTGAAGATACTGCAGGTGGAACTTTGAAGGAACCATCCCCAGAGACACCCGGTATTTTTTGGACCAAATAAATTGCCAGCTTCTTTACACTGAAGCTCAGCTGGCATGATGCTGATATGTAACCAGAGGAAGGCGTCGCGGAAGCTGCACAAAAATTCTGTGTGAATAAATTGAGAAAGTATGAGCTCTAGATGAAAGTCCCACCCACTCCGGTTAATCAACTAATCAACTGATCATCTGCATCTGTTTCTTCACTGCTTCATGTCTTAGGTTAGACGCTTTGTTCTGCTTGAAGGAAAAACGTGATAAAGATGTTTATAAAAAAAGAGAGATAATGGTCTCACCAGGTGGATGTAGGGTACAAAGTAGCCCAGCACCGCTGCAGCATCAAAGCCGTGCGATCGTCGCCACGCTATCCGCTTTCGATTGAAGTGCTTTCTACCGTCTTCAGCGGGCTCCTCCACCATGGCTTCAGAACAGAGGCGCAGGCTCCGAGACGGCCCGTGCCTCTGTGTGCGGGGGCGCGCGCCCACGTGCGGGCCCCGCCAGCTGGGCAGCAAGGGCGGTGGGGAGCCAGCACCGACTTCTTTTCCAGCATGAACAGGCTGAGATCTGGAAGGTTCTGCACCCAGGCCCAGCGGGCCCACCACCTCCTTCAGCAGGACCGGCAGGCCCATGGAGAAGATGCTGCTGGCGGCCGTGACCACCCCGTTGGCGAGACCCAGGCGCTGGCGGAAGTAGTGAGCCAGGATCACCAACGGCGGCTGGAAGGCAAGGAAAGAGCCGCGGCTTGAACTTGTGATGCCATAGGTGAAACAAACGCGAACCCAGGAAGTCCTGCAGAGGAACGAAACGGTCAATCAGGGGGTCTCGGCGCTCAAATCCCCAAATAATCCATTAACATACGACCCCGACTGCCTCTATAGTGTGTGACAATGTGCATTTTATCGGGCCACTTTTGATGAGTCAAAGCTCGGCCCAAAATTAGATTATTTACCACAAAATATTTTATTGATTAAAATCTCAGAAATTCAGAACATCAGAAAACACCCCGTCCAGTCCGTCCACCCCGTCCAGTCCGTCCACCTCGTCCAGTCCGTCCACCTCGTCCAGTCCGTCCACCCCGTCCAGTCCGTCCACTCCGTCCAGGCTCTGGTTATTTATCTCACCTGAGAATATTCTCCGAAGTTTAGGCAGCTCTGGTTTGCTGGGATAATAAACTGATCGTTTACAACATCAGAGAGAGGCAACATTCGTGGCACAAACAAGCTTTTTTGGCCCAGGGGGTTTCCACGATGCGCTGGACTCATTAAAACTCTCGCAGTCAGTCATTTTTGTTTTGTTGGGATGAGCAACAAGTGTATTAGCGGGACAGCGCAGGTGGGACGGTTTGGAGAAGTGAGGGGTTCGTGAGGGAAGTGAAAGATATTAAAAGAATAAAAACTAATAATAAAACAAAGAAATTAAAGGCTGTTCCTTGTTTTCTATTAAGAAATTAATGGTTCCTCAACCAGCAGTTTCATAACAGTGTGTGTGTGTGTGTGTGTGTGTGTGTGTGTGTGTGTGTGTGCTTGCAGTTAACCCCTCCCCCTCCCTGTTAATGATTCAGCACTTAAGTAAACGGCCTGGGGTTTGTCCTGATTGGGTTCTAAAGAATTGTGTTTTTCTACCAACTTCGAAGAGTGAGTGTGTGTGTGAGAGTGAGTGAGTGAGGGTGTGTGTGTGTGTGTGTGAGTGAGTGAGTGAGTGAGTGAAGTGAGGAGCAATGTGTTATTTTTGACCCGTGCAAGAGAGAGGGGAAGATTTTAGTCAGGTTTGACTTTGTCCTTCTGGTTCCCTAAGAGTGTGTGTGTGTGCGTGTGTGTGCTTGCTGTATGGGTGTGTGTGTGTGTGTGTGTGTGTGCTGTATGGGTGTTTTCCTGTGTGTGTGTGTTCAGATCCACACTGAGCTCATAATTTATAGATTAAATCCTTTGATCTCCCTGTTTGATCTCTTTGCTAAAGGGCTCAATATGAAAACTGTCACATTAAGACTAAGCCTGATTAGCTCCTTTAGACTAGGCTTAAAAGGTTCCAAATGTTTCTAAATCTACCTTTAATACACACAAGAGCTGGAATAAGAGTCACACATCAAACAAACAGAAACACCACTTTTACTCTGTAATCCAGAGAGAGAGGAGAGAGAGAGAGAGAGAGAAGAGGGGAGAGAGAGGGAGAGAGAGAGAGAGAGAGAGGAAGAGAGAGAGAGGGGAGAGAGAGAGAAAGATGAAAGGCAGCAGGGCTGGGACACGCCTATGAGTGGCGAATGAAAGCGGGAGACAGTGGAGTGATCAGGCAGGTTGGAATAGGTGAAGAGTACCAGTGACAGGAAGTGATCACAGCGACGAGCGGGGACCAGCAAGAGTGAAAAGGAAAGGTTACAGGACGATAGTCAGACCAGCTATTATACAGGGTGGAGACAGTAGTGAGACCAGCTTTGTTATACAGGTTGGAGATGGTTGTGAGACCAGCTTTGTTATATGGGTTGGAGACGGTAGTGAGAGGCAGAGCTGGAGGCATCAGAGTTAAAGATGCTGAGATTTGGACAGGATTAGGGACGAGTGCGTTTCAGGGACGGCTCAGGTTGGACAGGTTAGAGACAGAGTGAGAGAAGTGAGACTGTGGTGTGAACATGTCCAGAGGAGAGGCAGAGTAGATCAGGAGGAGGATGTTGAGAAGATGGGCTGCCAGGAAGAGGAGAGGAGGAAGAGTATGAGAGGTTTATGGGCGTGGTGAGAGAGGACAATATTAATATTATTATTATTATTAGTATCATCATCATCATCATCATCATGTGACTGAAAAAGGACAGTAATATTAGTAGAAACTAGTTAGCATTAATAATAATAATAATAATAATAATATCTGCTATGGCATTTTATCTAAGATCTGTTTCCTTTTCCTGATTGTGAAGAAAAGCACGTCATGAACGACAGAATAAAAAGATAATCTTTCAGCTCTTCCGTCCCTGTCAGGCGAGACAGACATATGATAAACTGAGCCTGCCTGAGAGAGAGACAGAGAGGGGCCCGAGGAGAGAAAGAGGAGGAGAGAGAAGGAAAAGCTAGAAAGACTATGAGATGGATTGGGGGAGAAGATGAGGAGGATGAAGATGATGAAGATGGTGAAGATGAAGATTGTGAAGAGGGTGAAGATGGTGAAGATGAGGAAGACTGAAGATGATGAAGATGGTGAAGAGGGAAAAGATGGCGAAGATTGTGAAGAGGGAAAAGATGACGAAGATGGTGAAGATGAGGAAGATTGTGAAGAAGTGAAGATGAGGAAGATGGTAGAGATGATGATGGTGAAGAGGAAAAGAAAGATGGCGAAGATGGTGAAGATACAAGAGAGGAATTTAATTGTGAAGAGGAGTGAAGATGAGAGGAGAGATAGTGAAAATGATGTTGAAGATGAAGGAGAAGGTGTGAAGATGAATTACGTGGCGAATGAGCTGCTCAGGAGTCCGAGGAAGGCGACGAAAGCTCCGCCCACTGCCGTCTTCCTGCAGCCGAAATGATCGGTAGGCTGTGCGACACCAGAGAACAAGAAAAAAATCATCCCCATCGCCAGGAGCACTTACTTGCAACTGCTGAAGAGACAGGAACAGAGACAGAGAGGAAGAGAACACAGAAGAGACAGAGAGAACACAGAGAGAGACAGAGAGGAGAACTACAGAGAGACAGACAGAGAGAGAGAGAGAGAAAGAAGAGAATGTCATCATTTCTAGACATTATGAGATATAAACCTCAGAATTATCAAAGCCTCTAAATCAATAAGACAGAAGACTTTAAAGAGAGAGAGAGAGAGACACACACAGAGACAGAGAGAGAGGCCGAGGAGAGAGGCAGAGATTTTTAGAGACAGAGAGAGAGAACCACACAGAGAGGGAACACACAGAGACAGAGAGAGAGAGAGAGAGAGAGAGAGAACAGAGAGAGATTGCACAGAGACAGAGAGAGTTAGAGAGAGAGAGAGACAGAGAGAGAGAGAGAGAGAGAGCCAGAGAAGAGAGAGACAGAGAGAGAGAGAGAGAGAGAATGTCATCATTTCTAGACATTATGGATATAAACACTCAGAGCTTATCCAAAAACCACTCCTAAATCAATAAGACAAAGAGAGAGAGAGACAAGAGAGAGACACAGAAGACAGAGAAGAGAGAGAGAGAGACACACACACACACACACACACACACACAGACAGAGAGAGAGGGCACAGAGGGCACAGAGAGAGAAGAGAAGACACACACAGGGCAGAGGGCACACACAGAGACAGAGAGAGAGAGAGAGAGAGAAAGAGAGGCTACTAGAGACAGAGAGAGAGAGAAGAAGACACACAGAGACAGAGACAGAAAGAGAGAGAGAACACACACAGAGACAGAGAGGGCCACAGGGAGACAAGAGAGAGACACACACAGAGACAGAGAGAGACAGAGAGAGAGGGCACACAGGGCAAAGAGAGAGAGAACAGAGAGAGACACACAGAGCAGAGAGAGACAGAGAGAGAGAGAGAGAGAGAGAGAGAGAGGCAGGGAGCAGAGAAGACAGAGAGAGAAGACACACAGACAGAGAGAGAAGAGAGAGAGACACACAGACAGAGAGACAGGAGAGAGAGAGAGAAGAGAGAGAGACAGAGGAACACTGAACTTCACTTTTACAGAGGCAGAGAAAGAAGACACACAAGAGAGAGACAGAATAGAGAAAGAGGGCAGAGAGACACAGAAAAGACAGAGAGACACAGAGATGAGAGAGACAGAGGACTAGAGACAGAGAGGGAGCAGAGAGAGGGAACACAGAGACAGAGAGACACACAGAGGGCTTTGAAACTAATCACTCTAATCTCTGCTGTATTTCGCAACATCCAGAGACCCGATGTCTTCCAGCTGCTTCAGGACTCTGTCCTTTCAGAGGCGTTTTCATCATAGCTTCGTTTGATCAATAAACAGAAAATAAATGACTTTAATGTGTTACGCTCAAAACATCAGCAAAACATCAAAGGCTCTTTCATTTAGGGAGGCGGAATGCAGCGTCAGAGAAGTCTGTCTGAGGAGGTTCTCCAGGAGTTTGCTCAAATTCCCGCCACATTCCAAGTCCAACGTCCAGGGGACAGGGATGTGGTTGCCCCTGGGTGTGACCAGCCTTGTGTGTGTGTGTGTGTGTCCGTCCCATCGTGGGAACCACCACTCATAACGTGTTTTATTACAGTGTTGTTGGTTATTTAGGACCGTCTTTCCAGTCTGGGGAAAAGACAAGTTGAAAAGTTTAATCTTTTCCAGAAAAGTCCTCTGAAATGAAACATCAAGGCATCCATGAGACAAACTGTGGAACGAGTTCCAAAGGTGGTTTGTCTCATAACACAGTGCGCGTCAGGACGCGCTGGATTTAAACTCCTCTGGGCAGGTTTCTGGGATGCATGTGTGTGTGTGTGTGTGTGTGTGTGATGTCCTTCTGAGCTGTCTGCTGGCGTCTGAGTGTGTTAATGTGGTGAGAGCTGGCTCGTGTGTGTTAATGTGTGTGTGTATTAATGAGTTTCAATTAAAACAAAAAGAGAACACATACACATTTTATGCAAACACTTTTGGACAAAGGCACTTCATCCATCAGTGTCACATCCTCACCTCTTAAATGAGAAAAATAAAGTTAAATATTTATAGATTATTTAGGACGAAAATAGAATTTTGAAAAAAATCACTTGGTTCCTGCTAAAAAAATTAATGTGTGTGTGTGTGTGTGTGTGTGTGTGTGCTGGTGGTCCCAGATACAGTTTTGTTACAGACCCTGTACGGCTGCATGTGTGTCCAGGAGTGTATATGGCCATCTGTGCTGTGCTCTGTGTGTGTGTGTGTGTGTGTGTGTGTGTGTGTGTGTGTGTACCTTGGCTGCGTCTCATTGCAAACTGCCAGGCCCCCCAGAAAGAGATCCCTGGACAAACACACTAAACAGACGAGTGAAGCTGCTCGATCCAGAAAGCAGCGCTATCGATCCGGGACACAAAGCTCCCACCAGAGCAGCCAAACACACTCAGGAGCACTGCTGGGCTCTCTCCAAGTGAACCCAGATGTTTCACAACACCAGCCCAGACATTCCTGGGAAGAACTTAGTTAAAGGCAGTGAGTTCTCAGAATTAAACTTTCCTAAAGAGAGCAGAAAAATTGCCCATAATCATCACAACTCATTCTTGCAGGATAGGTTTTCCAGCCTTCTGCTCTTTACAGTGGCTTGGGCTGTTTTAGTTAGAGAGCCAGACTGAGTGCTTCAATAACGATCTCTTCTCTGATTGAAAGCAGATTAAGCCTTTTTTAATTCAGAAAAAGGGATGAGATATGGTTTAATGAACAAAATCATCACAATCTCAAATATATATGGCAATAAGTTAAGCTTCTTCTACTTCATAAATCTTCACAATCACCATGTCATCTCTCTCACCGCGTCCATAAACCTCCTCTTTGTCCTTCCTCTGCTTCTCCTTCCTGGCAGCTCCATCCTCAACATCCTGCTCCTGTTGTAATCCTCATCTCTCCTCTGGACATGCCCCAACAGACGCAGTCTCACACTGTCCAGCCTGAGCTGTCCCTCTTATATACCCGTCCCTAATCCTGTCCATGTCCGTCTCCCAAAGCAAATCTCAGCTGACACTTCCAGCTCTGTTCATCACTGTCTCCAAAACATAGCTGGTCTCACTACCGTCTCCAACCTGCATAACAAAGCTGGTCTCACTACCATCTCCCAACCATTATAACATACCTGAGTCTGCTTCACAGTCACTCTCAACTTACTGCTATTTAGTGTGTAATAGTTAAGTCGGCGAGTGTTTGTTCTCATGTCTTAAAGGAGTTCGTGGGAGCTACAGCGGCAAGAGCCTGAAGAAGGTCAGAAGAGGTGGACCGGTTCTTTTCGATATTTCCTGCTGTCGCATCCGTGGACAGGGCTGAGCTGCGTCTTGTTTGACTCTACCTGCGGTTTAAGGGTTTTGGTTGGTGTTGTTACGGGACGGCCGAGCCGCAGAACAATGGAGAACAGTTCCGTCAGGAATGGCCTGTTATGGAAAACTCAGCGAGAGAAAAAAGGAAACATGAGGCGAGTGTGTGTGTGTGTGTGTGTGTGTGTGTGAGAATGTGCGAGTGTGTGTGTTCAGGGGCTCACAAGGCCACGGGCGAAGGATTTGGCCGTCCTAAACCCGAAAGGCATTAGGCATTCCTCTCGTTATTAAGAACAGATTAATTTGACGTCCTCGGTGAGGACGAAAAAAAGCAACCTTCCTCACAACCCAGAGACGCTTTCGTTTATTCACCCCTTCCAGTAAGCTCCTTTATTTCATTTTATAAGAGTTTTATCAACACTTTTGTGTAGACTGGGTCTTGGGGACACTTCAGCCTGTCCTTGAGGGACAGATCTCCTTCTGACGGCTTTGACAGATGAAGAAAAGTAAAAGGTTTGGTATCTGGATCGTGTCGTTACTGCTTAAGCCAGGTTTCAAGAATTCACTCTGCTAAATCTTTCAGCTGCTCACATCAGGGGTCTCCATGTCTTCCCGTCCTCTGTATCTTCCTGTCCTCTCACCACATCCATAAACCTCCTCTTCATCCTTCCTCTTCTCCTCTTGCAGCTGCATCTTCTTCCTCCTCCTGTTATAACCCACACTCCTCCTCCGGACACGTCCAAACCAATGCAGTCTCACTTTGTCCAAGCACGTCCAACCCAGGCTGTCAAGTCCAACACGCTGTGATCCTAATCCTGTCATCCTCGTCCCCCCTGAAGAAAATTTCAGTGTCTTTAACTCTGAAACCTCCTGTCTTTTCATCATCGTCTCCAACCGGTATAACATAGCTGATCTCACTAGCGTCTCCAACCCGTATAACACAAGCTGAAATCTTTTCATCTACCTTCTTATATCTGCTGGTCTCACTAAGCCGTCTCAGCCTGTACACACGCTAGTCTCACTGCAGATCCTGCGCAACACTGATGTCTGATCCGGTATCTAAAGCTCCCCCCCGAGCAGTGCCTGCGTTCTAAACCTGTCCATCCCTTGTCCCTCACGACCAGGAGTCTCAGGATCTTCCCACATCAGCCTCAACGTCTCCAATACACGATATATAGCATAG
>CM029384.1:24761014-24823514 GCA_017165825.1 Hepsetus odoe
TTCTCCTCTTTCCTGGCAGCTCCACCTTCAGCATCCTTCTCAATATACTCCTCGTCTCTCCTCTGGACACGTCCAAATAACGCAGTCTCACTTCACCTCCAAACTGTCCAACCTTATCTGTCCCTCCAATATCCTCGTCCATCCAAATGCAAATCTCAGCACCTTTATCTCTCACTCCTCCAGCTCCACTGCCTGTCTGTTCATCACCATCTTCAAACCCCTATAACATAGCTGGTCTCTACCGTCTCCAACTCGTCTAGCAAAGCTGGTCTCACTACCGTCTCCAACCCATATTTTAACTGGTCTCACTACCGTCTCCAACCAATATAACATAGCTGGTCTCCCTACCGTCTCCAACCCATATAACATAGCTGGTCTCACGTCCTGTAAAGCTTCCCTTTTACTCTCGCTGATCCCGGTCTGTCTGGAATGCTCTGTCACTCTTCCACCATTCCCAACCTGCCACTCTGCTATACCTCTCTTCCACACTCTGTCCATCTGAAAGGTGGTTGTGGGTATAAAATTGATATTTAGATTCTAAGAAATCCTGATTCTTTGCGTCCTTCTAAATTTAGCATCGTTCTTTTTAAATCTTGCACCAGATGTCACGCTGTTTAAGAATTCCCTCCCTCTCTCTTCTCTCGTTCTTTTATATTCTGTGTTCTTCCAACATCACGTCTCTTCCCTCCTTTTATCTGCAGCATCACTCCTCACTACAGTACACACTCTGGTTTTCGCCTCCGGCTCTTAAAGCGTCTCTTCCTCCCTCTTGTTCCCAAACTCCTGGATCCAGCGCAGCATAATGATGAGGCTGAACGCCAGCACCTCTCTCTTTCATCAAACGTCCCCTTCATCCCCCTCTCCAGAACCCTGGTTCTCTTTGAGGAGCATCAGTTCAGAAACACAGCGGCAACAAAAGCCAATAAACATCCCTGCTTTGATTCGGCGGCGGCGGCGCGTTGTCCTCGTTTCAAAAGCTGCAGTGAGGAATGTCGATTTTAGGTCACCTTGATTCTTTCCTTTGTCCTGGTGGTTCACGTTCTTCCACAGGAACCTGAAAAACCTGCTCCTACACCTTCGAACATCTGAATAAACGATGATGAATCTACTCCACACTCCCACTTTCTCCTCTACAATCTGGGACAGACCAACAGCGTGACGCGGCTGCAGGGCTTTCTGAAATCCTTACCGAGGAGTACGAGACCCTTTGAAGGGGAAACTGTCAGGGAATCGGCCAATAAGGGGAAGACTGACCAAAAAAAGGGACAAAACACAAGACAAAGATCTGCGGAGGACAAAAGTCATCTGCCCTTGAAAGTCCCACGAGAGGATAAGCAGCCGATTGATTCATTGAACAAACGGATGAATGATCGGCTGATTGATTGATTGGATGAATCAAAAGAGGAACGCGTGTTTGATTGATCGATTCATTGAACGATTTACTGTCTCGCTGATTGACGCACTGATTAACTGATGGTCTCACTGACTAATTGAATGTCTCACTGAATAACAGATTGAGTAACTGATTAATCAAATGTCTCACTGATTAATTGACTGATTAATGATTAACTGAATGTCTCACTGATTAATTGACTGATTAATGATTAACTGAATGTCTCACTGATTAATCGGTTGATTTACTGTCTGACTGATAGGCTTACTGACTGACTGGTTGATTGAGTGATTGATTAATTGATTGACTGGCTGTCTCACTGACTGATTGACGGTTTGACTGCCTGATTGATTGCCTGTCTGACTGACTGATTCATTGATTGATTAATTGATCGGAAGTGCTCACAACACGCTGCCTACACCCGTTCTCAAATTGGAACCTTACAGCGTTCGCCCGTTGAACGAGCTAAGAAGGTTCTAGATAAAGGGGTTCCAACCGCTCATTCAGTTTCAGAGTTCAAAGGAACACAAAAAAGTCAAAATTAGCAAAATAATCGAGTCAATCTTAATCGACCAATTCGTTGGAAATGACCCGGGACAGCGCTGTCCAGCGTGAAGGTTTTAATACGGCTTTTCATGGGCGATAGTTCAGGCCATAACTCATCGTCACCGAAAGTGTCCCCACACACACACACACACTAAACACACACACACACACTAATGCCAGGCTGGAGCGTTTATATAAGCCTCGTTTAGTTTATATTGAAACCAGATGTTCCCGGATCAGATTCAGGACGGGACACAAGCAGCTTTTTCAGGACAGGCGGCTAATGGACACCATTCAGACCAACCATAAACATTCATGAGACGCATGCTGGACATTTCCATACATTAATCCTGCACTGTTTACATAAGCAGTATTAATGCCCGGACGTAACTGAATGGAAGATCTCAGAAGCTACCGTCTTCGCTGTCGGACCAACAAACACGGGAATCGTGATCAGTTCATTTGTTGAATTATTTTAATGAAGTCGCCGCCATTCTCGTTACTCGCAGCTGCACAAAGTTGAAATTCTGCCCAAAGTGTAGATTCACATGTTGTTAAACTTGTTAAACTCAAATACTTTCTCCTCGGTGAGCAGATTTTGGAAACATGCTTTTATTTTGTTAAAAAAAGGTTTAGGATTGGTGCAAAATCTTGCTTGCGAGAAAAGAAAACGAATTTAATGAGCTTGGGATGCGTGAGAAAGTTTAAACACCCCTAGTCAATTTGCATCTCGTTAAAGGTGAAAAGGAAAAATCATAAAATATTAAATCGTTAAGAATGGACATTTGTTTTATTTTTCTCTCTTTGGTTAAATCCAACAAAAGAACACTGTATTTGCGCTTTTTCCTGCAAAAATCCGACATGGGTTTATGGGAACTTTCAACAGTGAATTAGTTCTGTAAAGAAAGACCTCTTCTCTTCTGCGTCTCTTTTTCTGAGTTGCTTGCGTTGATTTTGCCAGGCGTGAAAGCGGTGAGATCAGTGAAATTCGTTCAGGCTAAAAATGAATCTGAACTGCGGTGATTCACGATTGAGATCGCTGATTCCACTAGCAGTGGGAAAAAAATGCATCATTCGATCCCCAAATCGGCGTGGTACAGAGCGAACTCCGGGAGCGGGGCGGGGCGGAAGGCGGAAGCGACCGCTTTTCCAATTTCTGCAAAAAGCGTCCTCTAATCTCTCTTTCATCACAAACCTGCGTGAGTGATTAAGACGAGCGTTTATTTCGTTTGATACACAAATAATAATTCACAATAATTCACTAAAATATCGGAATAATGTGGGTTGTGTTTGCTCTTAAGAGGTTTTAACTTTAGTTTAATTTAAAGTACATTGCGACTGCTGGTATAAAACCTTGTGCACAACTGCAATTAGCCAAAAAGTTACTGTTCTGAAAATTACGTACATAATAAATAATAATAAATATGAACAAATATAAATATAATAAATATTAGCAAAAAATGATTAAAAAAAAAAAAAAAAACCTTCTCCAGTAGCAATTAGGTAACTATTAAAAATGTACTTAAATAAAATATAATGATTAGCAAAACACTTTTCCAGTAGCTCAGAGCAACTATTCTAAAACTGACTTCTAAAATATAGAATGAATTAGCGTTAAAGAACAGAGGACACTCTATCACAAAGTTAACAGACTGTGTGGACCAATCCCTGGATCATGGAATACCTTTCAATTTGTCCAAATTCGTCAATAAGTAAATGAATTCGTCAATAGTTAAATGAACTCGGCGCTTGCTGGACGAGACTGGTTGCACCACGCCGTCAGTGTCAACCCCAATTTGACGCAACGAGAAGTGAGTTTACCTGGCGGGGAGCGCGCGGCCGAGGGCTCGGGTCCCTCCAGGAAACAGGTCAGCTGGAGAAAATGGGTCGAAAGTGCACGTTCAGAACTTTCGACCCTTCCACGCTCGCGTCTGAGAGTCAGAAGGACGAGGCTTTGTCCGCCGAACATTGTGGACAGCCAGCTGTGCCTGGTTTAATCCACCCTGACGTCTCCGTTATTGTTGAATGACTTTGTGTTTAATCGGTTATGTTGAAGATGAGCTGATATTGGAATCTTTAATGTTGTTCCTGTTCTGATTTTAATTTGGTCTTCTCTCCTTTTGTCCTTGGTGTTTTCTTCTACCATCTCCAACCCATATACAAAGCTGGTCTCTCTTCAAGTCTCAACCATTATAACAAAGCTAATTACTACCGTCTCAACCACGTATTCTAACCAAAGCATGTCTCAATACCATCTCCAACCCGTATAACACAGCATGTCTCAATACCATCTCCAACGCATATAACAAAGCTGGTCTCACTACTGTCTCCAACCCGTATAACATAGCTGGTCTCACTAGCGTCTCCAACCTGCCTAACAAAGCTAGTTTCACTACTGTCTCCAACCCATCTAACTAAGCTGGTCTCACTACTGTCTCCAACCCATCTAACTAAGCTGGTCTCACTACAGTCTCCCAACCCATCTATGGCTGGTCTCACTAGCATCTCCAACCCATATAAGGAGCTGGTCTTACTACCATCTCCAACCCGCCTAACAAAGCTGGTCTCACTACCGTCTCCAACCAGTCTAACAAAGCTGGTCTCACTACCGTCTCCCAACCTTACTGCCTAACAAACTAGTTTCACTACTGTCTCCAACCCATCTAACAAAGCTGGTCTCACTACCGTCTCCAACCCATCTAACAAAGCTGGTCTCACTAGCATCTCCAACCATATAAGGAGCTGGTCTTACTACCATCTCCAACCCGCCTAACAAAGCTGGTCTCTGCATCTCCAGCCCATCTAACAAGCTGGGTCTCACTACTGTCTCAGCCCATCTAACAAAGCTGGTCTCACTACCGTCTCCAACCCATCTAACAAAGCTGGTCTCACTAGCATCTCCAACCCATATAAGGAGCTGGTCTTACTGCATCTCAACCACTTCAACAGCTGGTCTCTGCCATCTCCAACCATCTAACAAAGCTGGTCTCTTCCCAGTCTCCAACCATCTAACAAAGCTGGTCTCCCCTACCACAGTCTCCAGCCATCTAACAGAGGCTGATCCTGCTACCTTCTCCAGCCCGTCATAGCATAGCTGGTCTGTTGCCATCTTGTAAACATTCCTCTGGACCTTACTTAAATCTTAAGCTCAGCTTCGCACCTGATCACCAGTCCACAGAGGAATTGGGTTCCAAAAGAAGGGGATCTGTGACGCCCGGTTCCATTCGCCACCACTGGAGAGAGCTTCACCACGAACCAGCGAACCTTCTGACAGCTGTCTCGTCACCTCGGGGACGGATTGATGAAGTTTGCAAATGGCGGAACAAAGATAAATGTATCTCCAAGTCGATGTACCTTCAATTACTCCAACTGGAAGGTTCCTTCTGGATCTGAAGCTCGCGCTGTTTGTGCGCGGCTTTGTGTTGGACACACTCTGGTGTTGTGTGTCATGAGATCACAATGGACGTTTATGCCTTCTTGATTATCATGAGACCCAAAATGAACAAGAACCGAAGGTTTGCAGCTGAAGCTGCTGTGCAGCTGCGTGAATGAAATCTGGCGATCACGATTTTAGCGCATATTAGGTTCTTTGAGAGACCCTCAGGACTTTTATTGTGGAGACTGAAATCAGGCTTAGAGGTTTGTATTATTTAAGTTTCAGTTCAGCCAATCAGAAGAGAGATCATTTGCATGCTCCAGTCGTACAGGTACGGTAACAGAAGCAGCCTTTTCTTGCGTCAGAATGGAGCCTGATGAATTAGGAGTATTACTTAAACCCACAGTAACACCCTGTAAACGTCCATGTCCTGGATGATGCTGCAGAAGACAAAAAGGGGAAGACAGCTCCACTTCAGTGGTTTAGATTTTAAAAATATGAAATTTCTGCTCTTTGATTGGCCTCTCCACTCAAACTGCTGAGTATTTTATGATGAAATTATGAATAAATTAATAAACGAGCATCAGAAATGTGGAGAAAATGCTCTTCTGATTGACTGAAACTATGAACTTTGGCCTACGTCTTAACAAAACACACACATGCACATGCACTTTACCACACTACACCTTTACAGCACACACCACACGCATCACACACACACACGCGCACGCACACACACACACACAGCAGAGAAATTTCCCTTCATCCATTCCTTCTCCTGTTGAATAAAAAGCAGTAAAATGCTTCCTCTCGTTTGTCCGACGAAGAAGAGAACGGACAGATCTTAGAAGTGTCAGCATGGTGGACAGAGTGCATTGGAACAGGAGGGACAGGGTGTATGCTGCTCCATCTCTGCTGGAGTAGGGACACTGATCTACATTTACATCAGTAGAGTTTTCCACTTTAATCTCACTGCCGAGATTAAACCTTGTGTTCAGAGAGAGAAGAAGAGAGAGAGAGAGAAGACAGAGAGAGAGAGAGAGAGAGAGAGAGAGAGAGAGAGAGAGAGAGAGAGAGAGAGAGAGAGGGAACTAAGAGAGAGAGAGAGAGAGAGAGAGAGAGAGAGAGAGAGAGAGAGAGAGAGAAGACAGAGAAGAAGAAGAGAGCAGAGAGAGAGAGAGAGACAGAGAGAGAGAGACAGAGAGAGAGAGAGAGACAGACAGACAGACACAGAGACAGAGAGAGAGAGAGACAGACAGACACAGAGAGAGAGAGAGAGAGAGACAGAGAGAGAGAGAGAGAGAGAGAGAGAGAGAGAGAGAGAGAGACAGAGAGACAGACAGAGAGAGAGACAGACAGAGAGACAGAGAGAGAGAGAGAGAGACAGACAGACAGAGACAGAGAGACAAAGCGAGAGAGAGACAGCGAGAGAGAGACAGCGAGAGAGAGACAGCGAGAGAGAGACAGCGAGAGAGACAGACAGAGAGACAGAGCGAGAGAGAGATTTGTCTGACCGCAGGTTCAATGACCAACTACAAACAGCATCTCTCTGTCTTTCTGTCTCTCTCCCTCTCTTTCTGTCTCTCTCTCTCTCTTTCTCCCTCTCTTTGTCTCTCTCCCTCTCTTTCTGTCTCTCTCTCTCTGCTCACCGTTCAGTTTTTCTATCTTTGTGAGGACTCATAAAACCTAAACCTGGACTTCAACCTCAGCTTTTCTGCTCTTTTAGGTTTTTAACCTAAAATAAAGGTTAAATCACACACTCACTCACACACTCACACTCACTCACACACACTCACACTCACACACACACACTCACTCACACACTCACACACACTCACACACACTCACTCTCACTCACACACTCACACTCACACACTCACTCACACTCACACACACTCACTCACACACACTCACACTCACTCACACACTCACTCACACTCACACACTCACTCACTCACTCACTCACACTCACACTCACAGTCTCACACAAACACACTCACACACACTCACACACTCACACTCACTCACACACACTCACACTCACTCACTCACTCACACTCACACACTCACTCACACACTCACACAGTCTCACACAAACACACTCACTCACACAAACACACTCACTCACACAAACACACTCACTCACACACACACGTTTTCTTTATATTTCTGTCTTCCACTCTATCCTCTCCCTTGTTTCATTGCCTCCCGTCACTCTGAACTGCTTTATTACTGCTTTATTACTAATGTATTACTAATGTATTACTCATGTATTACTATCACCTTTAAACCCCTGCACACTAAATCCACACCCTCAGTTTTTACTCAAACTCAGAAACGACAGAATACTTCCTTTCGACTAAACTCCGGATCTTATGGGGCGGATTTGGTGAAACTGATGTTTTAAACTAAATAGTTTGTGTCATTAAAAGCAGCTCATTTGCATCTCGTTATTCAGCCTTCAGCAGAAGCCCCACCCATTCTTGTTTTTCCAAACAGGGCACTCAGTCAGGGCCGAGCTCATTTACCTTATTCAGTTTCAGTTCACCTAATTATGATCATTTGGGTCAAAACTGAGATCACGATTATTGAACACGACGACTCGCTGATTCGGGAAATGCCATTTATTTCTATTTATTATTATCATCATCGTTATTGTTGCTGCTTCTGTTTCTGTACTTACTTGTCAATTTAACAGCATTTAATAAATAAAAATGAAAAATATCTGTTTGTATACACACATTTATATGAACAACATCGAAATGAACAAAATTTGTGATTATTTTTTAGCATCAGCTTTTTTCCTCTGCAGAAATTAATTTGTGCATTTTATTAATTTTTTTATCTGTTGGTCAAAACCACAAAATATGAGTATTAATAAAAATAATAACAAATATTATAATATATTTTTGCCAAATATATACAAACACATGACTAAATTAAGGAGGTCCCTGATCAGCGCTGAGTAGGTTGTCCTGAGGCTCCCTTGATCAAGGTACCGTCCCCATCACTGCTCCCTGTGCTGGACACGGCTGTACCCTGCCGGACAGTGTGTGTGGGGTAAATACAGAGGGTGTATCTGGTTGCTTTGGACCAGTAGGATTTGAGCTGTGGCTTATTTGGAGTGATTTTATCAACTTTAAGGCCCTTTTTTTGTTCTGAGGCAGAAACAGAAAATACAGAAGTCCACTCCGGGATTTCGCTCCACCCGCCGCTTTCTCCGCTGAGCTCCAGCGTGCTGTGAAAGAGGCGTCTGCGGTAGGAGCCAAATCCCGGGATGGATTTCTACTTCTCCTGGATTTTCCTCCCGAGTGCTGCTCGATTTACCGAACCGACCGAGCAAACGCAGCACTGCTGTCCTGACTGTGTCGTGAAGCCCCGGAGATGGAGAGAACGGATCCCAAATCCGACCAAACTCAAGCCTCACCTACCGGGGGTCACGTGCAACAGGTGAGCGTACTCACCCACTTTGAACTGGGACGTCCCGTCGTCGGGATCCTCGTGCTCCTCGGCGAGCATCATGTGCAGGATCCCGAAGGAGTTCTGGATGCCGAAGATGGAGCCGTTGCACCAGGTGGCGGCGAGAACCACCAGCCAGCCGAAGCCGCCCTCGGGCGGAGCGAACGCGGGTGGCGGCGGCGGCGGCGGCGGGGCCCCGCGCTCACTCCCGCCGGCCACGGAGCGCGGCTCCTCCGCGGTGTCCTCCGCCGGACTCCGCATGTCGCTCGTGTGTTCTGGAGGTTCTGTGTTCGGGCAGCGTCAGTGATGCGGCCGATCCGGCTGCGCCGCGGGCCCGGTGCGCAGGTCGCCGCTCCGCATCCCCTCAGTGCCGGTGCCGAGCAGCACCAAACCCCGCCGCTCCGCACTGCTCCTGAACGAACACACACACACACACACACACACACACACACACACACACACACACACACACACCCCCTCCCGCTCGACCTGGCTGGCGGGTTTTCCGCCTCCTGCGCCCTGATTGGCTGCCCCTACCAGCCCGTTATCCTTTGATTGGTCAAAAGGTTGAATAAAATGTGCCTTCTGCGCACTGATTGGCCAAGCGCTCCACCTCCTCCCCTAAGAATCCTCCCGAGTCTTCTGTGCAGGGATTGATGATCAGATTCCGCCTCCTGCGCTCTGATTGGCAATGATCCTCGAGCTCCTACTTTTCGCCTGTTTAAACGATTTGCCTCGTTTGCTGGGATTGGCTGAGATCCAGAGCCCTCTTTTGGCCACGCTCTCCGCCTCCTACCTTTTGATTGGCTATCAATGTCCGCTTCCTACACATTGATTGGCTAAAACGTGCCCTCTCTGGTTGTGATTGGCTAAATTATTTGCTCTTTACTGTAAGACTGGCGGCCGTATCTTCTTCTTGTGTCTTGATTGGCCAAACTGTCCACATCCCGTGTTTTGATTGGCTGGTGACACCTTTTCTCTTGCGTTGTAATGAAAAAGAAGAAAGAGTGCAGAAAGATCAGACGTGCCTTAGTGTTGACGCCTTTACACACACACGCACACACACACATAACAGAAGCATTTCCGCCTCCTGCACTACCTGTCCATTACTGTCAGTCACGAGACGCTCCTGCCGTGGACACGCACGTGCTCCGAGTCCCCGTCCATCTGTCCTTGGCAGTCGTGGCCCGGACAGGTGCAGATCCGGACAGTCAGGGCGGCGCAGTCAGCGTTTTATTTTGGGAAGCCATTATTATGGTCTGTGATGTCACGTGACAGGCCTCCCTGTGACGCAAGAGATGAGATGATAATAATGTCAGGGGTGCATTTATTTTCCATCTTCTCATTTTGACACGAGTTCACACAGTCCTTACCTATAATGTCCAGGCAAGTGGACAGCTGTGATTTTTTACTGACCCCACAAGGGTCCAACAGCAGACACCCTCTCCCCCTCTTCAACACCAGGGGGCAGCACTGACTCACTGAATGTGCAGAAGGTCATTCAACTCACTGCAGTTTGAGGCAACCTGAGCAGATCTTCATTATAGGGGAACCACGTGCTGTGCAAAAGTATTAAACCCCCATCTTCCAACCCCCCACCACCAAATCTTCCTTCCACAGGTCAAGACTTTCATGTATTTTCCAAGTTGAGAAAGATCAGAGACAGAGAGAGAGAGAGAGAGAGAGACAGACAGATAAGAGAGAGAGATTTATGTCTGACCGTAGATTCACTGACCAACTACAAACAGCATATCTCTCTCTCTCTCTCTCTCTCTTTCTGTCTCTCTCTCTCTCTCTTTCTGTCTCTCTCTCTCTGTCTCTCTCTTTCTGTCTCTCTTGCTCTCCCTCTCTCCATCTCTCACTCTCTGTCTCTTACTCTGTCTCTCTCTCTCTCTCTCTCTCCATCTTTCTGTCTCTCTTTCTCTCCATCTCTCTGTCTCTCTCCATCCCTCTGTCTCTCTCTCTCTCCCTCTTTGTTTCTCCCTCTCTGTCACTCTCTGTCTCTCTGTCTCTCTCCTTCTCCCTCTCTGTCTCACTCTGTCTCTCACTCAGTCTTTTACTCCCTCTCTCTCTCTCTCTCTCTCTCTGTCTCTCTCTCTCCATCTCTCTGTCTCTCTTTCTCTCCATCTCTCTCACTCTCTTTCTCCCTCCCTGTCTCTCTCTCTCTCTCCATCCCTCTGTCTTTCTCCCTTTCTGTCTCTCTCTCTGTCTCTCTCTGTCTCTCTTTCTCTCCATCTCTCGGTCTCTCTCTCTGAGCTGAGCTTGGAGTGTGATTAATTAATTGGGGGAAGAACTAGTCGGTTGTATAGGGTTGGGTGACTGGCCTTGTTTCCGTCTCATGGGGGAAGGCAGGCTGGTATTTTTCATGAGATTTCACGCATGAGTTTAAGAGCGTGGGATTGAGGCCTGAAGTGTGAGTTTGCAACCTCCCAGATGATTTCCAGATGTGCTTTATTCTCCCACCGTTTTCACAGGGAAGTATATTTGAACTACTCTCTATACACCCACACTCCCCTGGAGAGTCTGTAAATGCACAATAACGCCCCGCGACGCCTGCGCTGGGAGAAGCCCACACAGTCGGACGGGTGAGAAAAACAAAGTGAATGAATGACGTCAAAGGGCAAGTATGGAAAGAAATTCCCTTGTTCAAATCAGATAATTCAGCAGACTTACTTTTCTGTTCTTCTGACCCAAATATCTCTCATCACATCTGAGTAGATCCTCCATTATTTTATCCTCCATCACCTTCCCACCATCCAGACCCGTCTCAGCCTAAATGGACACAAACACAGAAGAGACGTCCCTCTGAGTGTCCATCGGTGCAGGACAGAGTGAAGGAGAGTGAGAGAGAGGACAGGGAGAGTGGACGGTGGAGTTCAGGGTGTGTGGAGTGTGTGTCTGTGACGGGAGAACTAGTAGAGACGGTGATGAAAGTGAAGCGGTGAAGTTCATGTTCATTCCTGTACTTTTTACTTTACACTCTCAGTACATTCCTGTACTTTTTACTTTTCAAGATTACTTTTAAAGATTTCAACTCAGTGATGAGCCTGGATTTGTTTTAATGGACATACTTCTTGTTACATGACTCATGTCTCTCACTCATCATTTTCTTGAGCTACCCTCCTGATTAAAGTTGTGGGTGGGGCTGGAGTCTATCCCAGCTCTCACAGGGCGAAAGGGACACACCCCGAACGGTTTGCCGGTTTGTCACAGGGCAGACACACAGACGAACACACACTCACACCAAGGGGACAATTTAGCATCTCCAGTCCATCTGACCCGCAGGTCTTTGGACAGTGGGAGGAAGCCGGAGCCCCCGGAGGTAACGCAGAAAGACAAGGGCAGAATACATCCACTCCACACAGAAAGGACTGTCCCGTCTGGGAATCAAACCCAGGACCTCACTGTGATCATGTCACCGTGCCGCTTTGTACTGATATAATTAGCTAATTGATGAGAAATTTCAAGGGGCAGCGGTGGCCTGGTGGTTGGGGAGTTGCCCTGGATCAGAGGATCGGGGGTTCGAACCCCTTACTGGTGGGTTGCCCTGAGGTACCCTTGAGCAAGATGCTGTCCCCGTCAGCTCGCTCCTCCCTGCGATAGGCTGCCCACCTGTCCAGGGTGTGTCCCCGTCCTTCGCCCTGTGTGAGCTGGGATAGACTCCAGCACCCCCCCTTGACCCTAATTAGGACAAGCGGTCCAGAAAAGGACTGACTGAAAATGATGAGACATTTCCTACCATAATAAGAAATATAATTCATACAAATTTCTATTTTTAGAATTACTGGGATTATCGGGCTTTTTGCAGGTTCCAAGAATTTTCAAAAACTAGGAGAAGCTTTGAGTTTTTTTTACTAAATGCCTCAACATCTGAAAGTGTAACATGCAAAATAAATAGTCTTTATATTTAGCAGGAAATCACCCAAAATTCTCAAATTGTTGTATTTTTGTCATATTGAGTAAAGTGAGTGAATGATTTTGATCGCTGGGACAAAGAGGAAGTAGTGACTGCAGAAGAGTTGAGACACTCATTTTTAAAGTCTCAGGCCTCGGGCATCATTCCTTTTTTGCATGGTTTTGGTTGGAGTTGGTGCAAATGGGAACAAGCTGGCAGTCAGGCAGAAAAATGAAGAAATGAAAACAAAGCTTTTTCCTGAATGTCAACACCCAAACCACCAGCCTGCCGTGATCATCAGTTATGGTTTTTTAAATAAAGATTTAAACTGGTGCAGAAATTGGTAAATATTATTATGTGACTATAAGGAATAATACAGCTGAGTCGCTAAAATCATAAATTCTTATTCATAAACACCTCCAGGGTCAAACTCCACATAGAAAGGACCTGGACGGAAATGAACGCAGGACCTTCTGTGAGGCGACAACGGTACCCGTTGCTCCACCTAACATAAACGAACATAATTTTTACAGTGAGTCCTTCCTTTCAGATGCACTGGACCACTCCTTTTGTTTGATGCGGAGAGCAACATGGCGATGAGGAAGTCCAGCACTCCTCCTTACGACCAGGTTCTCTGTCTGACCACGGCTGAGGTGAGAAGATCTCTGCTGAGAGTCAAACACACCTGGTCTGGACATCATACCTGGTTGTGTGCTCAGAGGATGTGCAGAACAGCTGGCAGATGTTTTCACTGACATCTTCAATGTCGGTGCATCACTGTTCCAAGGTGCTTCAAGACCACCGCCATCATCCCCATGCCGAAGAAGTCATCTGTGTCCAGCCTCAATGACTATCGTCCCGTCCCACTCACACCTGTCATCATGAAGTGCTTCAAGAGCCTGGTCATGAGGCACATAAAGATCCAACTTCCACCCTCATTGGACCCCCTGCAGTTCACTTATTGTCCCAGCCGTGCAACGGACGATGCGTTCGACCTCCACCACCCTCCATCTGGCCCTTTCTCATCTGGACAGAAAGGACAGTTATGTCAGAAGCTGTTCATCGACTACACTTCAGCACTCAACACCATCATCCCTCAGCACCTGAGTGAGAAGCTGAGGCTGCTGGGCCTGAACACCTCCCTCTGTAACTGGATCCTGGACTTCCTGACTGGGAGACCCCAGTCAGTCAGGATCAGTAGCAGCACCTCCAACCGTGGAGGGTCTGATCAGTGGTGGAGACGAGGCGGCGTACAGAGAGGAGATACAACAGCTGACGGACTGGTGCAGAACCAGTCCTGTCTCTGAACGTCGACAAGACTAAAGAGATGGTTGTTGACTTGAGGAGACCACGTCGGGACCACTCTCCACTGAACATCAACAGCTCGCCTGTGGAGATGGTCCAGAGCACCAAGTTTCAAGAAGAGTTTGGGACAGCAGTGTCTAAGTGTTTACAACCGAATGTCACTTTCACTTTCATTTTCTTCATTGAGTCGTCCGTAGTTTTCCAAACCATCCCTCGTCACGGCGGGCTGCTGAACCTCCGTCACGTAACTACGATTCTGAGAAAGCACCCGATTTTAGCAGCCTTTGGCTTCAGTTTATGATGTCACAGCTGTTACCATGGTTACAGTAAAGGAACCGTTCCTCTTTTTATGTCAGAGGTTAAAATGTTGGACACTTTAATGAATGACTGATGGAAATGTTACAGGCTTTTAATCAGATTAGTCACTAAAAGGCAAAAATAAACCGAACAAATATCTAGCATGACTTCAGATCCACTCTTTTGAAAGAAGCCAAACCCGATGACGGGTGATGAGAAGAGGTGATCACCATGGAGACGGAGACATAATAGTGGACTCTTATGGTCATGTTGTGTCACTCCTATGATGCAATCAAACCACCATGTGTTGTGAGTGGTTGCTTAAATAGGGCGGCAGGTTAGCGAGGAGGAGAAATACAGTGGGAGTGAGTCATGCTTTAGAAGAAGGCTTGAATAAAATCTGATGATCTGAGATCCAGGATCACTCATCACCCTCTTGTAACTGGAACCCCGGTGAGATCCTATCTGCTGTGAGTGGATAGGAACTATTTCTGCAGGAAAAATCAACATTGAGGTCATCAAAACTGAAGCGTGATCATCTGGTACCATCAGTTTCAGCAAAATTACAAAGCAGCAAAAATTCTGGCAAAAATCCTTCTTTTATTTTAGTTAGCGTTCTGGATTCTCTTCATTTTAATCAGCGCTATCAATGTATTCCACTGCTGGATACGGTTTAAAGTGTCTTTTTTATCCAAGACCTACAGTAGTATGTGGACACTGTCTTATAGCAGAGGTCTCACTTAAAGAAGACCAAATTTCACTAAAAGATTGTCAAAAATATGCATTTTTTTCTTTCCTGACTTTAAATAGAGAATAATTTCTCAAGAAATATAGTCGAAATCTATATTTTCTCCTTTCTAAACTTTACATGGATAATAAACTGACAATTAATATGGTCAAAAATGTATTCTTTATCCTTCTTAACTTTCGCAATTTGTCACAATGTCACAATTATGTAGTTTTTACTTTCTTAACTTTAAATAGAAAATAAATAGACAATAAATATAGCCTGCATTAATCTAAATATATTTTATAATTATAACTTTGAAGATAATAATAATTTTGTAATTAATATGCATTTTTTACTTTCACAACTTAAATAGATAATACAATAATGAAACTGAAATAATGAAATAAAATACTGTCCATACGTGTATTTTTCTTTTTTTTTTTTACTTTTGGTCATTTAAATAGATTATCATTTGACAATACATAAGGTCAAAATATGCATTTTTTTCGTTTTTCACATTTAAATAGATGCTAATTTGACCATAAATATGGCTACGATATTTATTTTTCATTTTTATATCTTTAAAAAGACAATAATATAAAAATAAATGTGGTCACAAAATGTTCTTTTTAATATCGCGACCGTAAACAGAGTCTTGGAATGTGCGAGTGAGGCGAAGGTGGAGAGGTCACACTGTGGTCGGCTTATTTCCTGCTGCTCAGATTCTTTTAATCCTCAGAGAGATGGAGAGAAGCCGAGAGAGAGGATGGATAGAGCAGTGAGATGAAATACTGAAGGGAAGATTCCAGCTGGGGTGGAATAAGCAGCGAGGAATCGTTCTGTCCCAGACACATGCAGCGGGGACGAGGACGTCGCTGCGGCTAAATCCATGTCACGCCACCTAAAGGCCCCGCTGTGCTGCATTTTTTGGAGAAATTATATTAAGTTGAATGAAATGGTCCACAACGAACCATTCAATGTGACAAATCTCAGAGTGGGACACTCTTTTAAGGGTGAAATTCTGCTTTGGGGTGAACTTTGACACCCATTCTCAACCAGCAGAGCAACGGGCCTCACATAGATTCGCCTTTCATTGGTCCATTGATCTTTTCCTCTTAATGCAGCTAACATTTTCTCAATTGGGGCAGCGCTGGTCCAGTGTCTAGGCCCCATAATTGGAAGGTTGTAGGTCAGTACGTTCCCCCGAGGTTCCCTCGAGCAAGGAACCATCCCCATCACTGCTCTCCGGGCGCTGGATTTGGCTGCCCACATGCTCGTGTCCACTTTAATTAACCCCACGTCTGACAATATAGACCATGTATTTTTATTTTATGTATGTGTCTCACTTCTAGATGTTCTCTGAGCAGATCGCTTCCAGACTGTGGCCTCCAGGCACTCGGTGGACGTGTGAACAGCACCTGGTTAAGCCAAAGCGGGAATCTGTTGGTAACACAGGACGTTCACACACAGAAGTCTGGGAACGGTTAAGGCCCACACACGGAAAATCAGTCTTGATGAAAAAGCAACATCAATAAAAAGCTTTAGACACTTTCCCCACGTTCCCCCATTTTAGAGGGTTCTCAATAGTCTAAAGAAGATGGTGAAGAGATGTCGAGAGGACATCTGGATCCTGGGTGAAGAACATTGCACAACAATAGAGAAGCTGTTTCACAGCAGTAGGTCTGCTCTTATCAGATTTCTGTTTATTTGATCTGCTGTGCTCACAGATCCGTCTCTGCGACAAAAGGGCCAGTGCATGTCCAGGCAGAACATGGTGACTGGAATCGAAAGCAATGCTGTGTCTGCAGAGCTGCCACAGTATGTTCTCCATAGTCAAGCGAGACAAAACTGCGTGTGTCAAAAGTCTGGGCGTGTCGGAAGCGCTGAGTAACGCGGAGGTGAGAGGAAGCACGTCCCTTTTGCAGGTCTCCATACAAATCGGAACAGAAATCCAGCCGTGTATGGACATGACTCTGGTCTCTGACGTCCTCCCGTAGGCTACAGGAATGTCTCAGCGGGGAGCTACAGACATAAACATGTCTGTCTCTCTGCTCTGATGAGGACAGCTCGTAACATTTCTATCACACACTTGCACACGTACACGTTTCTCCCTCTGAAATCTGGAAATTTGGAAATGCAGAAACCTGTTTAAGGGTCTAAGATTTGAAGTATCTGGAACTGATTGCTGCCAACAGTGAAAAATCGACTCAAACATGCCAGTCAGTGATGTATCTAGAACTGACTGAAGCCTACTTACACTATGGGTATGCAGCTAGTGCCATATCTAGAACGGACTGAAACCTGTTTACAGCTCTAGAATCTAAAGTGTCTAAAATGGACTGGAACTTGCTTACAGCTGAAAACCAGTGACGCATCTAGAACTGACTGAAGCCTACTTACACTATGGGTATGCAGTTGGTGTCCTATCTAGAACAGACTGAAATCTCTTTACAGCTCTAAAATCTAGAGTGTCAAAAATGGACTGAAACTTGCTTAGAGCTTGACCATCAGTGACGTATGAGGAACTGAGTCAAGCTCGCAAACATTCCAGCTCAAAATTCAGTGACATATCTAGAACTGTTTGACTTACAGCTCTAGAATTTAAAGCATCTAGAATGGACTTTGTGTGAATGGACTCTTTGGTCTACCAAGTATCTAGTACTGACTCAAATCCACATAGAATATTGCTCCACAATCAGGGGTGTATGTAGAACCAACTGAAACATGCTTACGCTCTGGCTTTACAATTAGTGACATATCTAGAACTGATTGACATATTTATGACGCTATAATTTAAGTGTCTAAAGTAATAAAAGATTACTCTACTCTACTCTAGAACTGAAACCTGATTATGGCTCTGTGAGCTCCACAATCAGTGGCCTATCTGCATATACTACAGCTCTACAGTCAGTGGCATATCTAGAAATACCTCAAACCTATATGGCTCCAGGCTTTGAAGTATCTAGAACAGACAGAAATTTTATTATGATTCTGCATTCGGTCAAGCACCTTGAACTAACTCAGATCTGCTGACAATATAGTTCCATAGTCAGTGACGTATCAAGAACTGACGGAAACTTGCTTTCACTATGGCTCTACAGCATGTGATGTATCTAGAACTGACTGAAACCTGCTTAAAAAATGGCTCCACAATCAGTTATATATATAGTACTGTTGGGAACATGCTCATCCTATGGCTCATTAATGAATCTAGAACAAACTGAAACTTGCTTACAGCTCAGAATGGCTCCACCATCAGTAATGTATCTAGAACCTGCTTACACTATGGCTCTACAGTCAGTGATTCATCTAGAACTTCCAGAAGGCCTTTAATTGGTCTCCTTTTAATTAATTAAGTTAATTTTAATTAAAGTGGCAGTTAAACATCTAAGGAAAGTGATCTGCATATACAGTACAATAACAGATACAGTCCCTCTCCCTATCTCATTCTCTCTCTTTGTCACTCTGTCACTCTCTCATTCTCTTTTTGTGAAAGTGACTATTCTGGTCATTGCACACAGCACAGGACGGTACCTTCCTCAAGGGTTCCTCAGGGCAAGCTACTGGGAAGGGGTTTGACTCCCTATCTCATTCTCTCTCTTTGTCTGTCTCTACCTCTCTCACTCACTTTCTCATTCTCTCTCTTTGTCTCTCTCTCTCTCTCTCACTCTCTCACTCCCTATTTCATTCTCTCTCTTTGTCTCTCTCTCTCTCTATCTTTTTCTCTCACTCCCTATCTCATTCTCTCTCTCTCATTCTCTCTTTGTCTCTCACTCCTTATTTCATTCTCTCTCTCTCACTCTCTCACTCCCTATCTTATTCTCTCTCTAATTCTCCCTCTCTCTCTCTCTCTCTCTCTCTCTCTCTCTCTCTCTCTCTCTCTCTAAAGTGTCTGTACATGTCTTTACTAGTTAAAGAGATTAACAAGCAGGAACAAAAAAACCCAGACTGCTTGCCTCCAGCTGCCAGAGAAAGAAAGGGAAGGAGAATAATAACCAGCAAGAATGAAAGAAAGAAAGGAATGGATTTGAAAGAGTGAGATGGAAGAACTGAATGAGATGGAGAGAGACAGAGAGAGAGAAAGAGAGAGAGAGAGAGAGAGAGAGAGCGCGAGACAGAGAGAGGGAGAGAGAGAGCGAGAGACAGAGAGAGAGAGAGCGAGAGACAGAGAGAGAGAGAGAGACAGAGAGAGAGAGGGAAGGCATACATGGAGGGGGATGTGGTTGTAGAAAGGGAGGGGACACTTCTCATCAGAAAAAAAGGGGAAGGTAAAAGACGAGTGTGCCTCAGAGCAGAAGAAGAAGCGAGGGTTCTGCTGGAAGGACAGACTGCGCCAGAGGGAACCACGCCGGGACCTGATTTTCTAAAGGTACGCCGGGAGTTTGCTCAGTCTTGCCCTTTCGGTACAGAGTGGTTGCCATGATGACCATTAAAACAAATGTCAAAGTCACACAAAAGCTGTGGAAGTGGCATCGCTTTGACTTCATTTCTCTTAATTCACCAGCGGGCAGACCTTCGCACTAGCTTCCTTTCATATTCTGTTCAAAATGTACAGATTTAAACTTTTCTTTGGCCGTTTGGGGGAGATCTTTTCCCCATGTGGGCCTGGTTCGAAGCCAGGTTCCCACGGAAACAGCTTGAATCAAAGCCAAAAGGGGTTCAAGGATGGAAGATGTGAGGAGTATCTGGCCAGAGTTCTACAGGGAGTAAGAATAGACTCTGATGTTTACTGTGCGTGTTTGTCCTTCTATGGGAACGGCAGGTTCCAAGTCTAAGACCAGCACTGAAGGAAATGTTGCCACTGAGTTGAGTTCAGAAGATGAACGGCTCTTGGTCTTGGACTTGGTTTGCTTTGAGCCAAACTGATCCTTTTGAACCTCAATATTCAACCAAGGAACCATGAGGCTCTTGGCTTGGATGTACGGTGGAGTGGCGTTCCACAAAGCCATCTGTGCGATATGCTGCAGATAACTGCAGATTAGTCAAAATAATTCCCAGTGGTGGTCCATGGAGGCAGACGTCTCACAGGCATGAAATACTTTTAGGAATCTTTGCAAATTTCGCAAACCACCAAAGAAATGTTGAAACTTGTTAAATTGGCTAAAATTATGAATGTTGTTCTATTTAAAATATATAAAACTAATAGATTTTATAGATTAAATAAATAGATTTCAATTAATCATGGAAGTGATGTCACAGCCATGAGGTAAAAGCTTGCTAAAAGATCTGCTTGTTGTCCATTTTACAGATACAAGATGTCAAACTTCACGCTCTTCCTGATGGCCCAAGTGGTGGGCTTCCTGTGGGCCGCGACTGTGAGACCCTTAGCGTCTCGTCCCCTCGTGACGAAAACTCGCATCCAGTACATTGGAGTAGATTACGACGATGAGGAAGAAACCCCTCAGCCATCGCAGAACATGAGCCTTCTTCGGATGACCACTGCTCACTTCCCCCCCAGGCAGTGCAACTACGACCCCTGTGTGGTCCAAAGCGTTCCCTGCTCCGTGCTCTCCGCCCAGACCAAGTGCTACTGTCCTGGGCTTACGGGCCAGGACCAGCCCCCTGAACCTCCGCGACTCCTGGAGGTGAAACAGGGTTCCTCTGGAGAAGTGGAGGTCTACTGGTGTGCACCTTTCTCTACCGTGAAGCATTACAAAGTGGTGACTGAAGATGGGAAGAGCATCGGGCCTCAGTTTGGGGAGTTTTCGCGGAACGGAACGCTGCAGGATCTGAAGACTGGGACCAAGGTGTGTGTAGTGGCCATCAACAATGCCGGGAGCAGCGAGAGGTCTGAAAGGTCTTGCGCCCGCTATGAACCACAAAACACCAACCAGGTTGCCCTGCAAACAGGCATAATAGCCGGATCCATCGGCTTCCTGGTGCTGCTCTCATTGGCCGCACTGATAATATGGAGACGGAAATCTTACAGGAAGAGCGGGACATCAGAGGAGAAGGGGCTCGGGAACCCCTCGTACAGCGCCAATGAAACCCTCTGAGATGCTGTGATTGGACAGAATGAACACTGACGGGGAAAATGTTTCAAGAGAAGCTTATTAGAGTATTACACAATAGATCAGAGAACTAGCAAGAGGCCGAAATCATCTAGTGGACCACCGTATGAATGACTGACCACAGCTGAGTGTTTGGAAGAACAGCAGGTTCTTCAGCAGGCTGGATTGCCAGCAATCCATTCCATGCATGGATTGAAGAATGTTCTCCCACTACAATGGGCAACATCAGGCAAACCATACTTGTAATCCCTGTGGCGTCTCCTAATTTAAGCCCAGTCAGCATTTCTAGATTTCATATTATCTCACACCCTTAAAGGAACGCCCACCTGGAGGGCAAAACCCATCTTTCTTCTGCTGCCCTCCACTTAGTGTTGTTTCTCCAAGATGGCGGAGGGTTGTTGTGTATAATTGGACACATAAACTGATGATGCTTCCACGGAATCCCAACAGAGAAACAAATTCCAGAGGAGGAGACGATGGATTCATGCCGTTGGACATGTCTCTGTCTCTGGGGAGGGAATGAAAGAATGGACAAGTCCTTCACATGTCTTTGCAGTGAAACATTTCATCAAAGACGAGTCCAGTATTGTTATGATTGTGTTTTAGTCGTATCTTTACAACATCGTTCTGGTTCGTCTTCATGGAACCGATGAAGCAGTCTCTGGCAGAGACGTCACTGTCTTTAGGGACTGAAGTACATGGCGGGGACTGGAGAGGTGGAAAGAGTGGTGATTCATCCCTGGCACTGCAATTTAGTCTAGACTAGGTGTAATCCTTATCTAACGTAACCCAGGAGTGTCTGAATCCAACTGATCTGATAGACCTGCAATAAAACTTCCAGGAGATTCCAGGAGGTTCCCTGTCTGCTGATCCTAGTTGCTTCCGAACTTTCGGCCTTCACTGTAACACTAATTTAGGCTCTTCACCAACCTGCTGAAAGTGCCTCTAGATGTTTCATATGTTTCCTAGCAAATAATTAAAAAATGGTTTAACTTCACAAAGTGGAAGCCTGGTGCTTCTGCAGAAGCTTCATGGAGTGCTGGTTGTACCATCACTCCTGGCTGCTGTCGACGTGGTATAGACGCATAGAAATGCTAATGATGTTTTTACACAACTAACTTTTTAAATAAAGCTTTATTTAAGGTTGTGGGAATGATTCCCAGTTTGGGTTCTTTCTGTGAAGGGTGGACATGTTCTCCTTCAGGGGCTCCAGTGTCCTCAAACAGTCCAAACACACATCAGCTGGACTAGAGATTCTAAATTGTTCTCTAGGGGTGTGTGTGTGTGTGTGTGTGTGTGTGTGTGTGACCGATCCAAGGTGTTTCTCAGCTTCTTACCGGCTACAGCACCCCCACCATCCTGGTGCAGATAATTGGATAAGATAAATTATGCATGGATGGATGGATGGACAAATTATGATTATTAGGAAGATAGATGGATGGATGAATGAGTGGGAAGATGGATGGATGGGTGGATGATTGGGTAGATAGATCAATGGCTGGATGGATGGATGACCTGATGAATGATTAGGAAGATGGATGGCTGGATGGATGGATGGATGGATAAATTATTAGACAGATGATGGATGAATTGAATAATTAGGAAGATGGATGGATGGATGGATGGATGAATGGATGATAAGGAAGATGGATGGATGGATAAATGAACTGAATGATAAGGAAGATGGCTGGATGGATGGATAAATGAAGTGATGAATGTTAAGGAGGATGGATGGATAGATGGATGAATAATTAGGAAGAGGGATGGATGGATGAATTGATGATTAGGAAGATGGATGGATGGATAAATGAACTGATGAATGATAAGGAAGATGGATGGATGGATAAATCAATTGATGAACGATAAGGAAGGTGGATGGATGGATAAATGAACTGATGAATGATAAGGAAGGTGGATGGATGGATAAATGAATTGATGAATGATAAGGAAGATGGATGGATGGATGAATAAATCAATTGATGAACGATAAGGAAGGTGGATGGATGGATAAATGAACTGATGAATGATAAGGAAGATGGATGGATGGATAAATGAACTGATGAATGATAAGGAAGATGGATGGATGAATAAATCAATTGATGAACGATAAGGAAGGTGGATGGAGATAAATGAATTGATGAATGATAAGGAAGATGGATGGATGGATGAATAAATCCAGTGATGAGCGATAAGGAAGAATTGAATTGGATGGATAAAATGAACTGAAGTGAATGATAAAGGAAGATGGATGGATGGATAAATGAACTGATGAATGATAAGGAAGATGGATGGATGAATAAATCAATTGATGAACGATAAGGAAGGTGGATGAATGGATAAATGAATGGATGAATTCAGCTCTCAGCAGTTTAGCCCCGCCCACAGTGATACTCTTATTACTGCGGAATCATTTGCTTTGCTTTCTCTCTCTTCTCTGTTCTGTGTATGTTCTTGGGGAATTACTGCGGGCGTGGTCGTGATCTGACCTTTCACTGCATGTGGCACTCACAGGTCTCATCCAGAGGAACAGCAGCAGTGCAGGTGATGATGCAGGAGCAGGTCCAGTGCAGGAGAACACAGAGGAAGTAGTGGAACATCTGCAGTGCAGGTAATGTGAAGGAACAGCTCCAGTGCAGGTGGTGAAGCAGGAACAGCTAAAGTGTGGCTCTTTATACCTAGCTGGCCACCAAGGTGAACGAGAGAAAGATTGAGAGAGAGACAGACAGAGAGACAGAAGACAGAAAAATGCACAGAAAGAGAGAGAATGGCAGAGAAAGAAGAGAGAGAGAGAGAGAGAGAGAGAGAGAGAGAGAGAGAACAGAGGAACAGAGAAACAGACAGACGAGAAAGAGAGGGACAGACTGCGAGAGAGACAGAGAGAGGGACAGACAGAGAGAGACAGAGCAGAGAGAGAGAGAGAGAGAGAGAAAGAGACAGAGAGACAGACAGACAAGAAAGAGAGATAGAGCGAGAGAGAGAGAGCAGAGAAAGAGAGAGACAGAGAGAGAGAGGGACAGAGAGAGACAGAGCAGATTGAGAGAGAGAGGGACAGAGAGAGAGAGAGACAGAGAGACAGATAGACAGACAAGAAAGAGAGATAGAGTGAACAGAGGAACAGAGAAATAGACAGACAGAGAAAGAGAGGGACAGACAGAGAAAGAGAGAGAGAGAGAGAGAGAGAGAGAGAGGGACAGAGAGAGAGAGAGACAGACAAGAAAGAGAGAGAGAGACAGAGACAGATAGACAGACAAGAAAGAGAGATAGAGTGAACAGAGGAACAGAGAAATAGACAGACAGAGAAAGAGAGGGACAGACAGAGAAAGAGAGAGAGAGAGAGAGAGAGAGAGAGAGGGACAGAGAGAGAGAGAGACAGACAAGAAAGAGAGAGAGAGACAGAGAGAGACAGACAGACAAGAAAGAGAGATAGAGTGAACAGAGGAACAGAGAAATAGACAGACAGAGAAAGAGAGGGACAGACTAAGAGAGAGAGAGACAGAGAGAGAGAGCAGATTTAGAGAGAGAGAGAGACATAGAAAGAGACAGACAAGAAAGAGAGAGAGAGAGAGAGACAGAGCAGAGAGAGAGACAGACAGACAAGAAAGAGAGTGAACAGAGGAACAGAGAAATAGACAGACAGAGAAAGAGAGGGACAAACAAAGAGAGAGAGACAGAGAAAGAGAGAGACAGAGAGAGAGAGACAGAGAGACAGACAAGAAAGAGAGAGAGAAAGAGAGAGAGAGAGACACAGAAAGACAGACAGACAAGAAAGAGAGATAGAGTGAACAGAGGAACAGAGAAATAGACAGACAGAGAGAGGGACAGACTAAGAGAGAAAGAGAGAGAGAGACAGAGAGAGAGAGAAAGAGCTATGCTACTTTAAAACAGGGAACTTGCTCCCTCTGCTGGTCAGTTATAGGTAGTGCAGGAGTCTCCGCGTTAAACGCTTTTTCGTATGATCTCACATTAAACCAGTCAGCAGTTCATTCAAACCAAGAGTCCATTTACACACACACACACACACACACACACACACACACACACATATATATATATATATAAAAATTTACATACATACATACATTCAGTTTATTCATTTATCATTACATATTATTATATATTATACATTATATTATAATTTATCTTTTTATATCTTTTTTATTTAATTATAATTATATTATATTACATTATATTATAATTTACAAATGATACTATTCACGTAATGCTAATATATACTGTTTGATTATTATTATTATTAGCAACAGTATTAGTAGTAGTATTAGTGGTATTAATATTAGTATTAGTAGCAGTATTAGTATTATTAGCAGTAGTATTAGTAGTAGCAGTATTATTATTATTATTATTAGTAGTAGTACTAGTATTATTAGTAGCAGTATTAGTATTAGTAGTAGCAGTAGTTGTAACAGTAGTAGTATTGGTATTAGTGTTAGTAGTGTCAGTATCAGTATCAGTATTAGTATTAGTATTATTAGTAGTAGTCCCATGGATTTGCTGTTTATGCGTAAACCGCGACAATATGACGGCTTTTATTTTGAAGCGTCGTCGGGCGAGGGCCCCGGGAATGTGCATTTTGGTGGTTGGTAGTGCGCAGGTTGTGCGCAGTGACGGTGTTGACAGTGAGCTCCTCCTCCTGCCGGAGAGTTAAAGCGGCTTTAACGGGCGCCGAACCCGCTTTCCTGGGTCTCCGGCTCTTGTACATGTAGCTCAGCTCCGGGACCGGCGAACCGCGAGGATGTCCACGCCGGGCTATCCGGGTAACTCAAGCGCGTCTCCGTGTAACTCGAGCGCCGCGACTCGGGCGGGTTAGCGGCGCGGCGAACGGGCGGGTTCGGCCGCTTTAGGCCGGTTCTCAGCTCGGGTTTCAGCTCCAGAACGAACCGATTTCCGGCGCGGGGAGTTTTACTGCCGTGAAAACGGTCAAAAAAAATCGAGCTCAGAGCGCCTCTCCTCTCTGAGGGGAGGTTTAGCCGTGATGCTAACCATGCAGCCATGGAAAAGAGCAGGAACATCAACAAACTGGCCCCAAACTCGGCGTTAAATGAACAAATATCAACAAAGCGCGTCTAATGACGGCGTTAAAGAAAAGATTGTTCAAACAAATGAAGAAATAAACAGGTGGGTGTGGGGTTAGCCTAGCCTAGCCTAGCTTAGCTTAGCTTAGCCGCTGTCAACATACCAGCTAGCTGCTGCTCTTGTGGAAGATCTCGTCATTTGGGCGATTCACCTTCATGAAAGTGTGTTTTAGGGCTCGGAAGTTTTCCCCGCTGTGTTTTGGTCTGTACTGATCACTCTGACACACTTTTACACAGATCTGTTCATAATAAAAAGGGGAGGAGCCAGTTTAATTGTCATTTAAATTTTTTGAATATTTTTTGGCTCATTAAAGGAATAGAAAGGTTAAACCTGGATTAAGCCTGGATTAAGCCTGATCCTGGGGGTGTTTCACGAAGCAGGATTTCTCAGTTAACTAGATAACTTGAGCCCGGTGTTGAGCGTGGCTGTCTGCTTCCATCACTCAGTCTTAATTAATTCCGGGATTAATTCTGGGATTACATGATCTGGATAAACTGAAACCCCCCTGGACCGAACCCTGCGGTCATTTTAGGGCCGATCGATTTTGGAGCAAACCCTAATCTCCGCTGATTTTGGCCCGATCAGGATCATCCAACGTAATCATTTATTTATCGAATTAAAAAAAACAATCTTTAAAAAAGCTAAACATCGATTTTTAATGGATCTCGGTTCCTCTGTGGCTTTACAAATGTGCGTCTATTAAAATTATTATTTTTTTATTTAAGAGCTTTTAAGTCGTTTAATTCCTTTGAGCTTTAAATGGAAATGATCCATAAAAGTAAAAGAAAAATGGAATAAAATGTATTTATTCATTTGAGGCACGCTCATTCAGCCTCTTTGAAAATGTCACACGTTAATGATTCAAAAATCATTTTAAAACGTCCCGAAAACTTTACAAAACGTCCTGCATTTCTTAAAAATATTCCGTAAACCCGTCCGTTTAAGAGCAAGACGTTTATTTTCTTTTGAGCTTAAAATCAAATCAGTTTTTAAAAAAGAAAAAGAGACGAAATGTGTCTTTATCTGAGTCGAATCTGCTTTGGAAACGTCAGGCGTTCATTAAAATATTTTTAAAAGCGTATTTAATAACGCTTAAGATGTTTATCTTCCTTTGAACTCAATTAAATCGTTTCAATTACATGGAAAAGGTTCCAAAAAGGAAAAGAGAGTAAATATTTCAGTTCGTTAGGATCTGCTTCCTCGTCAAAAACCCTCTTCAAACTCGTCTGTTTGAGTCGTTTATCCTTCTTTGAACTTGAAGTTGAAACAGTTGAGAGAAGGACGGTTGGTGTCCTTTCTGTGTGGAGGGGACATGTTGTCCCCGTGTCTTTGTGGGTTCCTTCTGGGAGCTCCTTTCCACAACCGTCCAAAGATCTGCACGTCAGGTGGACTGGAGGCGCTAAATTGTCCCCTAGGTGTGAGTGTGTGTGTGTGTGTGTGTCTGCCCGGCGTGGACTGGGCGTGTCCCTGATTTCCTCCCTGTGAGAGCTGGGTTAGACTCCACGCCGCCTCTACTCAGGACAAGCAGCTCAGAAAATGAGTGGGTCTTATCCTGGTTCATTTGTGACCAGATGTTTGTCTCTCCTGCAGGTCCAGACCAGGCGCCCCCAGCCATGTATCCCGCTTCCAGCTACTACGCGGGACCGCAGGGCTACCCTTCTGTGGCGCCGCAGCGCCCCCCAGCGTCCATTAAGGCGCCGCAGATGAACCCGGCTTACGGCGCAGACTACTACAAGCACCACCCGCAGCCTGTCTCAGCGCCGGGTCCGGCGCCATACCCGCCTCAGAGCGCCGCACGGCCACCATCCGGCGCCAACCCGCCCGTCTCCGTAGCACCGCGGTACCCGCCGCAGCCCTTCCAGCAGCCTGCCTCTTACGCCGCGCCTGCCGGATACTACGGACAGCACTATAGCGCCGCCCCGCAGGCCAGCCTGGCGCCGGCGTCCAGCGCCGCGCAGCTCAGCAGCCCTTACTACCCCGCCGTCTCCTACCCAGCAGCCCCCACAGGCGGCCAGTACAGGACCATACAGTCGCCTCAGGCCGCAGCGGCGCAGCCGCCCGCCATGCCTCCGCTTACCCAGAGTGCATTGCAGCAGTATCCTCAAGGCAACGGGGCCACGCCCACACCAGCTCAGCAGGGGTACGGAGCCCCGCCCCTCAACCAAGCGGCCGCCGTTAACGGGCAGTCAAATGCAGGTGCGTGAGATTTTGGAGCGATTAGATCTTAAAAACAATCTCGCAGCTGAGACGGGACGTCCAGGAAGCGTCTTTTGAGAACCTTTAAAGCACTCGGGACCCTTTTCGACATCTTCAGTTTAAAAGTTTCATTTATAATATTATTGCAGTGCAAGTGTTTTTATAAAAGTCATCAAACACACAAAGGTTCTTCTCCAGTTTAAATGTTTATGTGGAACCTTTACTATCATTGGACAGTTTTTTTGTTTTCTCACGTTCCCTTTACATGGACGGTTCTCCAGCCAGCCTCTGTGGAGGCTGTCCCGGTCAGGACCTCTTCAAATTGGACCGTTTAGGAGGAAATCTAAATCCCGGCCCTCGCGCTTTGACCTTTGCACACTTTCAGAACGGTTTAATCATCGGAGAACCATAAATTGCTGGGCACTACTTGCCGTTTATCTTTTATTACGGCGCTTCCTCTCAAAACCGGTCGAAACATCGCTGTTCAGATCCAGGATCTGGAGAACCTTAACGTGAACCGGCTTAACGTCCTTTCAAAATTGTTTGGGGTTTGTTTTTGGGTTTAACATCGGAGACTAAAGGAGAACGTGGACCAAGTTTAATCCCTGACCCGCACTTAGTTAAGGGCACAAAAACAAGTTCCCTGCCACAGAAGAACCTTTACGGTTCCCTAAAAGAACCTTTGTGAGTGTCCCTGAAGTTCTGCGTGATTCGAATTCTTCAGTTTAGATTCGCTAGACTGTGCGAAGGTTCCAAAAACGGTTCTGCTGGTTCTCAAATCCAGCCCAGAACCCTGTGAGGAGTGATATTGAGGTTTGTGTCCCGTCTCTTCCCAGTTCAACATAACTACGACCAAAACCCCGCGGCCCATTACGGCAGGCCTCCCCCAGGCTCCGAGGGACCCGACGGAGATCGCCCGGCCTCGGGCGCCCCCTCCACGCACTCTTCACCGGGTCGCCAGCAAGGTGAGGGTTAACGGATGCTCTTCTTCTCAGGACGTCCTGCCAGAGTCCACAGCGCTGCACAGATCGCTCAGTTTGAAGAGCCAGCTTCGTTTTTGTTTCTCCAACGCTTCCGCCATCCTGTTTTCATCTCGCCCGTTCGCCAGATTCCGTTCCATTGCTCTGTGTGTGTGTGTGTGTGTGTGTGTGTGTGTGTGTGTTCAGATGTTCTCAGTGTGGTTTTCTCTGCTGGCGCAGAAGAAACCATGGCTGTCGATACAGTCATGCGTCCATCGTCACACTTCCTTCCATATCTTCCCGTGTCCCTCATTCCTGCTCAGCGTGGTGGACAGGCACGTCCACGCCGGCCTGAAGTGTCTCTCTCTGGTTTTGTCGCTTCATCTGCTGCACACGTTCCTCTTTTACCTTTTTTTGGTTTTGTCCCATCAAAAATAAGATCCTGTCCTGAAAAATGACCAAAAATCGAATCATGTAACCTGTAAATAAATAATAATAATTTCATTTTCAAAGGCTTTTTATACACATAAATATATTAATATAATAAATTAAATATATATAAATTATTAGATTAAATAAAGAGGACCAAAATTTACCCAAATATCACAGACCCCTGATTTCTCTGCAGGGAGAACGCAAGACCAGAACCAGAGCCGGGAGTGTGTGTGTCTTTTTCACCTCATCCCTCCTCCTCTCCTGCATTTCTCCGACGTCCCGGGACGCTCGGTTCTGTTCCTCTCCCTCCGTCACGTTCCACACATGACGTTTTCTCTTCTGTTTTTAAGGGAAAAGGAAACTCTAGATGTGGAGCGTTCCTGACTCTTAAGTGGATTTACGGATCCAGATTCTTCACTAAACATAATTGCCCTGTTAATGTGTTTATTACAATGTAGTTAATTAACCTACAGTTCAAAACGGCAGGGAAGTTCATTTTAGACAAAAATACAGATTTTATTTGGAATACGTCACATCTTTATTTTAATGTATCATTGATATGTTTAAAAATATATACTTTAGATTTTAGGAAGTAGAACCGGAGCGGTCGGCCTTGCTCAGACCAATTAATTAATTAATGAATGAAATCAAATTCAAATGTTAAAAATGAGAGTTGAACTTGGCAGCGGGGATTAATGATGAGGGATTTGTGATTACATCACTTTCCTGATAAAACAGATTTATTAAAACACCGAATGAACTCGTCTATCTCCATCCCTCCCTCCCTCTCTCACTTTATCTGTCTATCATCTCTCTCCCTCTCTCTCACTCACACTGTCTATTTATCCATTTCTCCCTCTATTCTGTCTGCCTCTTTGTGTCTGTTTCTCTCTTTGTGTCACTCTTTCTCTCTCCCTCTCACACACACTATCCATTTTTTTTCTCTCTGTCTCTCTGTCTGTCTCTCTCTTTCTCTGTCTGTCTCTCTTTCTCTGTCTGTCTCTCTCTTTCTCTCTGTCTCTCTTTCTCTGTCTCTCTGTCTCTCTCTCTCTGTCTCTCTGTCTCTCTGTCTTCTCTTTCTCTTCCCCCCCCTCTCTCTGTCTCTCTCTCTCTGTCTCTCTCTCTCTGTCTCTCTCTCTCTCTCTCTGTCTCTGTCTCTGTCTCTGTCTCTGTCTCTGTCTCTGTCTCTGTCTCTCTCTCTCTCTCTCTCTCTCTCTCTCTCTCTCTCTCTCTCTCTGTCTCTCTCTCTCTCTGATGGTTGGCTGTGCTGTATTTCAGGGCTGCTGTTTGGTGGATTTGAGGGCAATAGAGCTGCTAGTTCCTCCACAGGGTTACCAGGCGACCACTCCTCATCCAGCTCTGACCACGAAGACGAGGATGAGGAGGATGAGGAAGCAGGTCGGCTTTTGCTTTTATTCCTCCGCCCTCCTGTCGTTTTTCCCATCCCCGCCGTCCCGGAGATCCCACACCCCTCTTTTTCCTTTTCCGACGTCCATCTTTGTAGGGAAGGTTCGACTTCACCTTCTGTTCCACTCGTGTCCAACCGCGGGTTCGTCTCTTTCTGAAGATAGAGAGGACACACACACACACACGCACGCACGCACACACACGCGCGCGATGCCACCACAGTTAACTTATTAAACTGTATAAAAGCTTAAGGCAGTAATTCCAGTCGTTTGGAATAACTGATTTGTATCTGAACGCTTAATCAAAGCTGATGTGGTGTAGCGGTTAAGCTTTAAGGACATTTGTTCCTCGGTGGTAAAAGACCAAACGGGACGTCCGGTTCCGTTCAGCACCACTGGAAAGAAATCCGAACCGTTTCACACCAAAATTAATCTGGGTGACCGTTTCCACCTCCGCCACTGAATTCTGGAATCCATTTTTATAAATGACTTAAAATTTAAGTGAAACCAGGAACTGCATCGTGTTTCAACACGGCCTCTTTCGGGAAGCCCCTTCACAGGCGACACACACAGCTGTCTCTCTCTCCGCACTGCTTGGGGCTGAAAGAGGCTCTGTACGGGGGGGTGTGTGTGTGTGTGTGTGTGTGAGAGAGAGAGAGTGTAAGCAACGTCTTGCTCAATCAGAAAACAGGTTTGCATAATGGTTCTCACTGAGCCCGTTTGTGTGTCATTATTCGAAAATGTCCTCTGTTGCAGGCGTTCCCCTTTACACACTTACACACACACACACACACACACACACACACACACACGTTCACCACGTTAGGTTTTACTGGGTGAGCATGACCCTCGGACTCAAACGTGTTCAGCACTGCAGACTGCAATCCTCACCCTTCTTTGGACAGAGAAAGAGTGTGTTCTCTGCGTGTGTGTGTGTGTGCGTGTGCGTGTGTGTGTGTGTGTGTGTTTATCAGTAAGTCAGTGTCTAGAGGCTTTTATATTTAGCTCTGTGTTAACGAGTGTGTATTTGTGCTGTCTTCAGTGTCTCTCTGGGGAAACGTGTCCAAGCTCTGGAGAACTTGTGATTAACGGCGAGGGCGTGGTGATTGGCTCGCTGTGATTGGCTCGCAGTGATTGGCCCTTTGAATCTTTTTAGCTGAGCGTAGTTTAGGATCGTGGGATTTTAAGCGGCACAAAAGGGAAGATTTAACCGATATTTCAAACCCGTATTTTAGTGCCCGAGTCAAAACTCCCAGGGACAAACTCCCTAAAACTGGAGGAAGAACCTTGGTAGGAACCCCTTCTCCTCTGGTCCACACCAGATCATCAACAAGGAAAAGAAGTGATGTCACTAAGTCTGAAGTTTAAGGTTCATTAAAAGGTTCTAAGCTGAAAGAGAAGTAGAGTCTGTAGTTGGAGTTCATCACTTTGTCTATCGACAGTTGACATTTGTGGACACAAATTATGGAAGTGCGATTCAGGAAGCATGAAATATCATTTCCACTCATGGGTTCTTGACCTGAACCTCACTGAGAACCTTTGTGCTGGAAAGTCAAGTCACTTTTATTTATTAAGCGCTTTTTATGACTGTTGTTCACGAAGCAGCTTTGCAGAATCCGGTCCAGAGTCCAGAGCGAGTAAACCGAGGGAGGCCGAGGCCGAGCTTCCTTAAACTGGAGGAAGGAACCATGCGAGGAACCAAGATTCAAAAGGGGAACCCGTCCTCCTCTGGTCAACACCAGATAACTAAAACTTTACACCTTAACTAAACGACTCGGAAACGAGTCAACGAACGCCTCCTCTCTTCCGAAGGCCATGTGGCTGTGATTGAGCTTTACGGCCCCTCACAGAATCAGTTCAGGTTCTCCAGCAGGTGTTACTGTCGTCACGGTTCTCTCGCCTTCTCTCTGCTCGTTAAGTAAAGGCGCTAAGCCGTCCAGGACACAGATTTATCCTGGGATAACCGGAGCTTAGTCCCTCCCCCTCTGTTTTTTAATTCTCTCTGTTCTCAAACCCTGAAATCTGCACAGACATTTTCAAAAAAGTCAACGTCATTGTTTCAGCTTTCTGTTCACTCCCGAAGGGGACGGGGACACGAGACCGGCACGGACCGTCTCGCCTGGAAAGCCGAGGACTGTTGAGTGCTAAGCAGCATGCATTTCCATCCGTCCTGGTTCCATCCGTCCCCACTTTATCATATTCTCCTTTCATTTCATGTAAGCAGAAACGTCTGGCCTGAACATAACGAGCCAGGCTGGCAGCTTCGAAGCTTCGGATGATGAATCACGTCTAATTAAACTGCGATTAATTAATTAAGAGTCTCACAGATCAATACTGAGTAACGCGCCCGCGCCGTGCACCACGTTGTCATCCTTCATTCGTTCTCTCAGGACGGAAACGTGTGGATAGCGTGCAGAAAAGTTGGGGAAATTAAAAAAGCAGAAGATCAGCCAGAACGGAAACGACGTATAAATGCACCCGGGGAGCGGTGACGGGGACGGTATCTTGATCAAGACAGCGGGGGAAACCTGGGGGGGGGGGGTGTGTGTGTGTGTGTGTGTGTGAGAGAGAGAGAGAGAGAGAGAGTTCAGTGGGTGTAAATAAATGGACGGCAACGGTCACCATAGTGATGAGCAGTTGAACTGTTTTATTAATTGTGTGTGTGTGTGTGTGTGTGTGTTTTGCAGGCGGAGACAGTTCCTCCACCACCACAGGCAGCGCGTCTCCGGTTCCCAACAGTTACGAGTCCCTGGAGGGAGGCAGTTACTCCGGTACTCGTACATTAATTACAGCAACGAATAAAATGTGTAGAATTGATTACACTAGTTATGATCAATGTAACTGATCAGTGTTACGGTTTAATGCTTCAAAAAAGCACTTTATCGAACAATTACAGACCAAATAAGCCTTTCTGAAACACATTCTCCGACTTTGCCTCATTTAAAACACCAGCCGTTCTCTCACGATGTAATTGGATGAAATGATGAAGCGTCCAATAGAAATGATCCACAATGACTCGATATGAAATGAGGGAGCGAGATGCATACTTCAGAATCGGAAAGACCCGATTGGTCCCGAGGGAGATCGTTTAAACGGGTCTGATTTAAGGCCGCAGACGGGGCGACGAGGTGCAGGTTTGAAGGATTTGGGTTTAAAGAAGTAAATCAAGCGCTTTAGATGCCAGTGGGACATTAAATACAATGATTGTCTCCTTCTTAGAGTTGTCCTCGTGTCTCTTTTGAACTCCTGGAGTGATCACTGGAGACGGCTTTGTTTTGTCCTTTCCAAAAAGTGTGAAGAACATTGAATGCGAGCGTTTCCAAAAATCCGCCTTCTGGGAACCTTTTTGTAAAAAAGGATTGTTTTTATATCCAAATTAAAAATTTTATTATTAAAAAAAAAAAGACTTTTTCTAAAATAGACTTTTTATCAACACAGAACCGAAATGTAAAAAAAAAAAAAAAGATTGAAGAAAATAATCACATTCAAATTGCAAAAGATCAAAAGAGAAAGTTGATATTCTCTCTTTTTTCTTATCTATCTGATCTAGATTAGGCCTAGAAAATTTTTATTATTTTATCATAGTAAAATAATTAAATTAAATTTATTTAAATACAAAATTTTTTAAGTCTAAAAGTCCACGTCATTTGATCAATAGAAACCCTCGTGATTTATGGGGCAAAAAATAAACTGAATTGGTAGTAAATGAGTTTTTACCTTAATTGGGGGCTGTTTCCATGGTAACTTGGTTCATCGGCCATTGGCCATTTTTTTTTCTTTCTTTCATCGTCCAGACTCCTCCTCTCTTCCTCCTCCCAGCGACCCCTCCCAGAAAGCGCCCCCTTTTGGCTACAACTATCCAACGCTGCAGCCGGCGTATCAGCAAAACGCTGCTCCCAGGACCGACTCGTCCCCGTCCCAAGGTGGATTCAACCCACCAGGATATCAGCCATATTCCCAGGTACCTCCCGAGCAACGGCTCCGCTCCTCTTTCAGCTGCCAGGAGCCGTTTAGAACCGAGGAACACAACAGATCGACACACACACTTCACAGAACACACAGCGCGACAACGCTGTCCGTAAGAACCGGGTTCCAGCTATGTTTCTCTTTTCGGAAATCCTCGCCGCTCTCCAAAGGGCCCGTACTCTTTCTCTCCTTCCTGTGAGGACAGGTGGACATTTTTGAACCGCTGTCCCGCCTGTTCCGCTTATGGCGGTTTATCTCCACCTTTAATGCTGAAGTTTTTAAAACGGGCTGCTTTTAAAAGGACAGTCGGGACTAAAGCGCGTTCACGTCGTCTAGTCTTAAAGGCGCGGGAACTGCAGCGGGGATTAGCGCGAAGTGTGATGGTTTAGTAGTTTAAACGGGGCGATTTTAAGGGACGAACTCGAAAAAGGTCCTGTTGGTTTATGGAACAGAAAACCACACAAAAAAATGAGAGTTAACATTTAAAAACCGGGAAAAAAAGGTTATGGGCCCTTTAAATGTGTATTAGAAGCAAATGACGTGTGTGTGTGTGTGTGTGTGTGTGTAGCCATTCCCCAGCCTGTCCCAGTTGTCTGCAGCGCTGGGGGGTTTGAGTGGGGTCCCAGAGCTGGAGGTGGAAGCTCTACGGCCGGTCAATCTACTGCAGGAGAGGAACATCCTCCCCCCGAAACCTGTCGTCCCACCGGAACCCAACCTCAGCAGCGACCTGCGCAAAGTCAACTGCAGTCCAGAGTGAGCACTGTTTTAGTGTGTGTGTGTGTGTTATGATGGCCCAGTTTATAACCTCATAACCAATCAATCCATCAATAACTCAAAATCATTTAACAGTGTGAGAATCAAAGTAGACCGAAAGCCAGGCTGAGTGTTTTAGCCTGGATTTCAAAGTGTCCAGTGCTGTAATTGTCTCTGTCCACTGGTTCCACTTAAGAGCAGACCTTCATCAGGACTGCCTGACGTGTCCCTGAAGATCTGGACTCTTTCCTGCAGCCTGTCAGACACACGTGCGGGACTGGGACCGTTTCAGTGATGCAGACCTGAAACCGTAGCTGGGACGGAGGGACGTGTCCCCTTCTGTTGGCGGTGCTAATCGTCTTTGTCTTTCCTCTCCTCCAGCACGTTCCGCTGCACCCTGAGCTGCATCCCTCAGACTCAGGCTCTGCTGAATAAAGCTCGTCTGCCTCTGGGGCTGCTGCTGCATCCTTTCAGAGACCTGACGGTACGTAGTGAACTTCAGCTCCAACTCCCGCACGCCGTCCATGTTCCACATTAGTGCAGATCAGAGGCTCCAGCGCGCTCTCTGTCTCTGTCTCTCTCTCTGTGTGTCTCTCTCTCTGTGTGTCTCTCTCTCTGTGTGTCTCTCTCTCTGTGTCTCTGTCTCTCTCTCTGTGTCTCTGTCTCTCTCTCTGTGTGTCTCTCGGCCTCTCTCTCTCTATTATTTATATATTTTTATTTGTTTTGTTGTTTTTTTTTTTTGTTCTTATGCGTTCCTTCTCTCCCTCTGCAGCAGTTACCAGTCATCACCTCCAACACTATTGTCCGCTGTCGTTCGTGCCGGACGTACATCAATCCGTTCGTGTCGTTTCTGGATCAGCGGCGCTGGAAGTGCAACCTCTGCTACCGCGTGAACGACGGTAAGATCGGGCGGGAAGAACCTGAACCACCGAACTGCATCCTTCCGTTCTTCCTGTCGTATGTTTTTAAAGGGCTTCGCTGATGAAGAGGCTACAAATTTAGTGGGGAAAATTAAAAACCTTCTGAATACTAAATCAAGTATCAGATGTTCTCCTGTCCGGTTGCTCCGTGTTTAGCCAAGCTGTCAGTGAGGATCTCTCCGGCCGAGCCCTGCTTGGAGCTCCGCGAGGCGTCAGGGACTCCCTGTAGACCCGGCCTGTCAGACTCCAGTCCTGAAGGCCCACAGCGGCCCGGTTCAGCACCTCGTTAAGCACAGCTAATCAGCAGGGTGCTCACCAGTCGTTAGCAGAGGGAGAACGTTCATCCCCACGGAGCTTTACGCCCCGCAGTGAAGAACAACAAGAGTATAAAATCTAGAGCTGACAGTGAGGATCTTCCTCTAGAGCTTTCTCATCTCTTACTGTTTACATTCACAAAGTCGCATATTATTTATTTTATTAAAAAATAACTACGAATGAGTCCAATGAGACCTGCAGAAAGTGTGCATCTCTCTCTCTCTCTCTCTCTCTCTCTCTCAGTTCCTGATGAGTTTATGTATAACCCGGTCACTCGTTCCTATGGCGAACCCCATAAGAGGCCAGAGGTGCAGAACTCCACAGTGGAGTTCATCGCGTCCTCGGACTACATGGTGAGAACACGAGTCACGAATTTTGAAAACGTTTTTAATGGCGGTCATTTTTATCTGCGTGTCCCCCACGTTCGTACCGTCACCTCGCGCGGGCTTTAAAAAACGTCCCATCTTCTTTTTCCTCCCCAGCTTCGGCCTCCCCAGCCTGCAGTCTACCTCTTCGTGTTGGACGTGTCCCACAACGCCGTGGAGACGGGCTACCTGAACGTGCTGTGCCAGTCACTGCTGGACAACCTGGAGAAGTGAGAGAACCATCATCACTTTGATGTTCGGTCCTTAGTTCAGCAGAGACCAAAAGATGGGCTTCAATCGTTGGAAAATTTGCCATTTTGAATCTCTCTCTCTCAGGTTGCCGGGCGATACTCGGACTCGAATCGGGTTTCTGACGTTCGACAGCACCATCCACTTCTACAACCTCCAGGAGGGACTGTCCCAGCCTCAGATGCTGGTGGTCTCTGATATCAACGGTAGCGATCCGCCGGTTCTTCCCCAAATCAAACGTTCTGATTCAGTAGTTCAGCCCAACCTTGATGTTCTCTAAAAAAGCAGATGTTTCCGTCCCTGTCTGACATGAACAACCGTGTGTGTTTTGCAGAGGTGTTCATCCCAACTCCTGACAGTCTGCTGGTGAACCTGAAAGAGAGCCAGGAGGTACCGTTGTGTTTTGCCTGCTTTTGAGTGAACGAGTGCAGAAATGCGAGCCGAACCCTCCACCTGTTCGTTTCATGTGGCTTCGAGCGGCGTTTCCTCTCGAGCGCTTTCTGCCTCGTCCTGTTCACGAACGGCATTATTCACCCTTTCAATTATTCAGCTGTTTCTGCATCATTTAGCTTTTATATTCAACCTGTAACGTGTTTGTGTGTGTGCGTGTTTGTGTTTTTGCAGCTGGTGAAGGATCTGCTGAACGCGTTGCCAGGCATGTTCGCGAACACCCGGGAGACCCACAGTGCACTGGGGCCGGCGCTGCAGGCAGCATACAAGCTGATGTCCGCCACCGGGGGACGCGTATCGGTGTTTCAGACGCAGTTACCCACCGTGGGGGCGGGACAGCTGCAATCACGAGAGGACCCCAACCAGAGATCCAGCACCAAGGTGCGCAGAGGACAAGAAGACTCAGAACCAGAAGTTTTTGGGTTTTTTTTGACTCCGCCGTTGACCTGAATTGTGTCTCTGTGATTTGTAGGGTGTCCAGCACCTCGGTCCGGCTACTGATTTCTACAAAAAGTTGGCTCTGGACTGTTCTGGACAGCAGATAGGGGTGGACCTGTTCCTGCTCAGCTCCCAGTACACAGACATGGCTTCTTTAGGTACACGCTGACACGCATTACAGTAAAAAAGGTTCTTTTATATTTGTGTCGATAAACAACCAGCAGCGTGACCGCAGACGGACAGATAAACAATCCGGCCCCTGACCCGAGCTCTGCTCCGCTTCCTCCCCCTTCAGCCTGCATGTCGAAGTATTCGGCTGGAAGCATCTTCTACTACCCGTCGTTCCACCACGTGCATAACGCTGCGCAGAAGGTGAAGCTGCAGAAGGACCTCCAGCGGTACCTCACCAGGAAGATCGGCTTCGAGGCCGTCATGAGGATCAGGTGCACGAAAGGTAGGACGCCCGTCTCGTTTCATCTACCGGAGGATGGAAGAAAGAAGAATAAAAAGCTTAGGGGTGTCAGTTTTCTTTGTTTATTATCAGGAGCTGAATCGTATCTAGTGGACGGGCTGGTGGGTGATTCGATAAACGGTGCTAAAGTCACTTTTTAACATTCCCTCTCTCTGATTGGCCGACAGGGTTGTCCATCCACACGTTCCATGGTAACTTCTTCGTGCGCTCCACCGACCTGCTGTCGCTGGCCAACGTGAACCCGGACTCGGGCTTCGCTGTGCAGATGTCCATAGACGAGAGTCTAGCCGACACGTCTCTGGCCTGTTTCCAGGCGGCTCTTCTCTACACGTCCAGCAAAGGTTCTGCTGATCTGGGTTCTTCTCACCTGATCTTTAAAAGTTTGTAGACGTCCTGATGAAGGTAGTGGTGAAACCGAGGAGGAAGAGAAAGTGAGGCCTGTGAGACGGAGTACAGCAGATTAAATTAAATACAGTTACTGTCCCGCCGCTGTTTGTCTTCAGGTGTTGCGTCTCACCTCGATGCTCGGTTCTGATTGGCTTCTCGATGTGATTGACAGGTAAACGGCGAATCCGAGTGCACACGCTGTGTCTGCCGGTGGTGAACCAGCTCAGCGACGTGTTTGCTGGAGCTGATGTTCAAGCCATCACCTGCTTGCTCGCCAACATGGGTAAGCGCACACACACACACACACACACACAGGCACACGTACACACACACGCGGTATTGTGCACCTGGTCTAATGGTTTTGAGTTTTTTTTTGTTTTTTTTTTTCTCTCTCTCCCTCTTCATTGTTTATATTTTCTCTCTCTTTCTCTCTGTAGCTGTAGATCGCTCCATCTCCTCCAGTCTATCGGATGCCCGGGACGCGCTGATGAACGCGGTGGTCGATTCGTTGGAGGCGTTTCGTGCAAACGGCTCCAACCTGCAGCCGGCAGGGCTGATCGCCCCGGCGGGCCTGCGGCTCTTCCCTCTATACGCACTCGCTCTGCTCAAACAGGTGGGGGCGCTGCAGACACACACAGCGAGGCAGAGCTCCAGAGACGCCACGGTTCGGCGTGATCAGTGTTTTACATTAGCGAGGGGAGGAACGTACGCTACATTTTCAGTCTGGTGCCTTGAAAAAACAAATTTCTCATCAAACAGCACAGGCTTGATTTTGGGAATCCTGGTTCAGGATCATGTATGATTATGTGGATTGTGTCAAACTCGTCGGATGATCTTTTAATTATGTATAAAAAAGCGCAGGAACATGTTTTCTGTCCACTTACTTTCAGCAAAGCGTGAACGTTTCCGGGTGAAATGACCTGTTACGCTGAAAGTAAGGACAGAATCTTATTTTTGCTTAAGAAGAATAAGAGAGCGTCCTGTCTTCCCCAACAGAAAGCCCTGCGGACGGGCGTCAGCACGCGATTGGACGAGCGAGTGTTTGCCATGTGTGAGTTTAAGAGCCAACCTCTGACCCAGATCATGCGCACAGTCCACCCCGATCTGTACCGCATCGATAATCTGACCGAACAGGTAAAGAACTCACACACACACACTGGGGTGGCTTTACACTGTGATAATTCCTTACAATTAAACCTCAGAGCAGTTCTCAAGTGTTAAGTGAGGTTCTAGATAAGCATTGTTGTCCTAGCCCTAAACCCTAAACTATGTTTGAAATGGTTAGAATGGGAATGACTGCGCTGTTTACTTTGAGCGCTCGTGACTGGGACGCCCTGGAAAAGTCCAGAATTTGTTTGGTGAAGTTCGAGTGCTGCTGTTTCATTCTTGCCCGTGTGTCCTGCAGGGGGCGCTGCAGTTGAACGAGCGTGTGATTCCCCAGCCTCCGCTGCTGCAGCTCACGGCTGAGAAACTCACCAGAGAGGGAGCTTTCCTGCTGGACTGCGGCAGCGTAAGTGCAGCTCGGTTCTGCACCATCTCATCCCTCTTCTGTTTCTCTCCATCCGTCCATTCTTTATTCAGTAACGGGCAGCGCCGGGATTGTACCCCCATGTTTGAGTTTTGCGGAAGCTTGAGCCCACTCCACCAATCAGAGTCGCTTTTGCCTTTGGCATGACAACAGCGTAGCCAACAGATCTTCTGAGGAGCTGCAAAACATTAAAACACTTAGAAAAATTGCTCTGTCGTTTGCTTTGGTTGTTTCCTAAAGTTTTTAGGTGGGTTGAACTTGGCAGACGGTCCCTAAGCTTTCCCGCAGGTTGGTGTAAACAGGAAGGATTTTAATACCTGTAATTTTATCCTGAGTGAGAATAAGGATCAGATTAAAGTCGCGAGACTCTCCCCTCGTTTCACTGAACTGAAGAAAAGCTTTTTTCTTAAAAGTGTCATTTGAAGATCTCCCACAGAAGGACCTTTTTACCGCACGTTAAACGACTCGTATCTTCCTCTTGGTCCCTGCAGGTGATGTATCTGTGGGTGGGGAAATGCTGCAATGAGACTTTCATACGGGACGTCCTGGGATGCCCCAACTGCGCCTCCATACCGGTCAACATGGTGAGTACATTCACATCGTCTACACCAGAATCAGGAGCCTTACGTTGCATGCTGGCATGACTCGGGGCATGACTCGGGACTCGACTCGGGACATGACCTGAGTCTGACCGGTCCTGACTCAACCTGAGATTGCCTCAACTGACGAGTAACTGACTCCTGAATCAGTTTGAGATCGCGCCCTGATTGAACAGAGACATGACTGGCCCTTAACGGACTCGTTACTTCAAACTAGTTATGTTATATGGGTTGGGGACGCTAGTGAGACCAGCTATGTTATACTGTTTGGAGACGGTGATGGACACCTCCAGCTCTGCCTCCTGTCTTCGAGTTAAAGATGCTGAGGTTGGAGTCGGGAGGGATGAGGACGGACAGGATTAGGGACAGCTCTTGCGCAAGAGGAAGATGCAGGAAGGACAGGAAGACATGAGGACGCTGCTCACTTGAGTTGGTGGGACGGCGTTACGGGATAGTCTGAGCAGGAAGGGCCGCGTTGGGACGGGACTGGTTTTGGGTCCAAATCTGAGCCCTGGACCGAGCGACCCTCAAACACAGTCGTATTTTACACAAACCAGTTCTGTTCCCTCAAAACCTTCTTTCACCACTGTGTGTGTGTGTGTGTGTGTGTGTCCCCGCAGACGGAGATTCCTGAGCTGGAGACGGCGTCTTCGGAAAGAACCAGAGCGTTTGTCCTCTGGCTTCAGGAGTCCAGAGCCTTTCCAGCCGCCTTCCACGTGTTAAAGTATGGCTGCTGTCTGTCTGTCTTTCTTTACTTTTTCACTGGTTGTTCTTTCTTGCTTTTTTCATCTTCTGTTTTTTATTCATTCTTTCTTTCATGAATTTAGGTCTGCGTTGTTTGTTTTGCTTTTTTTTTCTTTCCCATTTCTGACTTTTTTTTTTATTTATTTATTTTTTTAAATCTCGTTTTTCCTTCTTGCCGTAGGAGACTGGATTGTTTGTCGAGTGTATTTTCTTTAGTCTCCGCTCCTCCCTGTTTTCTTCCGCTCCTCCCTGTTTTCTTCCGCTCCACCCTTTTTTTTCCCCCTCCTTTCTTCAGTGCTTCATTTCCAAAGACTGTGAAGAGTTTGTGAATTTCCTTTTAAACCTCCCTTCATCCCTTCTGCCCTCTTTCGTCTTCACGCGCGTGTGTGGACAGGACGTGTGTTTCACGCTCTGTCTCTCTCTCTGTCCTCTTTCAGGGACGATCCTTCTTCTAAGAGCAGTTTCTTCCAGCATTTGGTGGAGGACCGCTCCGAGTCCGCCTTGTCCTACTACGAGTTCCTGCTCCACATCCAGCAGCAGATGTCCAAATAGAGACGTTTCATGGCTCGTCCCAGCGTCATGGACGAATCCACTGTCCCTTCGCACCGCAGAGTGACCGACACACCCCCTCCCGTCTCCCACTGGCCAGTCACAGCCCGGGGAGCGTCGAGTACCATCGAGGGGGGAACAACGAACGAACGACACGAATAAAAGTGAAGAAACGGCGAGGAAAGGCGAAGCAGGAGGCCAATCAAAGTGTTCAAGGACGCTCTAGACTGCAGATAGACACAAACACCGGACTCCAGTCCGTCCCCCAAGCTTTGCCCCGTCTTTCCCAACAGCTGTCCCCTTCGTTTTAACACTGCTTCACGAATCTCGCACATTTTCGATTAACACGCCCATACCTCACCCTCACCTTTACACGTTCTCGTCATTCCACACATTTTCGTTTTTGTAATTTTCTTCTGTCCCACGAGTTCTAATCCCCGCCTCTCTTTCTTTTCAAACGTCCCCGGAGCGCGCTGCGCGTTCTGTCCCTCGTCTTTAGCTGCTGAAGGCCGTGAAACCCGTCCCAAATTCACTTCCCCCTGCATTGCGCACCCGAGCCGCCTGGATCTGTGCTGATTACGAAGCTTGGATAATCCTCCTCCCAAATACCTCTTTTTTTTTTCTTTTTTCTTTTTTCTTTTTTCCCCCCTCTCTGTTCTTGGGGAACTAAAATCAACAAGGCTGCCAACAGACATTGCTGTCCACTTTGTATCTCTGGGGAAGAAGAATATTTTATCTGCGATAATTTATGAGCTTATTGAATAAAATGGAAGGCTATTCCTCCTCTTGTGCCCAGTTTCTGTCTCCACGTCTCCTCAGACGTCTTCCGTTCGCTCGCCAACGTTCAGGGTTCCTGGGCTCGATTGGGTGGACGAGAACGTGTCCTCCTTCGGCAAATTTTCAAATGTAAAACACATAAGCGCGTCCCAAATCTGTTACGTTTTATAGCAAATGAGCAGAAATTTCTGCAGAAAAATAGCGTTCCTTGTGGTTCTTCATCCTTCTGCCTACAATCTAAACCTAGACACTGAAGAGAGAAAAGAACAATGTAATGTTGGTGCTTCGCACCAGGACGTCTAAGCAGCCCGCCGTGAAAGTGTTCCTGCTTTGTGTAATGATGGGTTTAAATGATGTGGTTTGGGCCAAAGCCCGCCACGAACGTGCCACCCTGTTCCCAAACGCAGCCCTCGGATCAGGGCAGGAGCGGCCAGACCGCCGGTTACTGGCGTCTTGACCCAGTTGATCCCCTACAGCCAGAATTAAAGCCCTCGCTGCAAGATAACGTCCAGAATTCGTCATCTTGGACCATCGTGTTGGGCCGTTCGTTAAATTTTAATGAGAGAAATCTCCCAAAATGGCCTCCAAGACCGTTTTGGGCTTTCCAGATGTGAGGTTTTGTTCCAGGATACCAGAAGGCATCCCTCTCAGCCTTGTTTTGTTTTCTCTGGGTTTGGCAGAAGGGCGGAGGAGCGGCGAGTGTTAAACAGTCCTAAGAATAGAGCAACAATGGCCAGAGGAAATGACTCCACTTACACGGGCCTGCCCTGATCTCGGAGGAGAGGAAATTGAGCAGATGATCAACACTCGCTCGCTGTTTCTGCTAATTACTCGATAATTACTCAACAGCGAAGGGTTAAAATAGCCCAGGCGGCCCCTGAGGCCTCACTGAAAACAGCAGGAGGTGCAGCTGCAGGAGGACTGAACGTCCCAGCGGCAGTGAAATGCGACCACACTTGAATATTACGCAGGAAGGTTTGGTGAAAGATTCACAAACGGGAGGCTCTCGCTTCTTTTAACGAGTAATTTAAAACGCTGCACTCGATCCTGCTGGTGTGGGTTTGCTCTATTTAATCCAGAATCACCAAACGTGGGCGGCGCTCTGGATCAGAAGATTGTGGGTTCGATTCCCTCACCAGTAGGTTGCCCTGAGGTACTGAGCAAGGTACCGTCCCTGCCACTGCTGCACGTGTGTGTGTGGATGAAATGCAGAGGTTGAATTTCGTTGTGCTGCGTTTCACAATGACGAGGGTTGTCACTTGCAAATTGCTCCCCCTTGTGGAAGATTTTCAGACTGCTGACATTCGTCAATTGAGGACATAATTCTGTGCAAAAGTATTGATCGCCCTCGTTTCTTCATGTTTTGCTTCCAAGGAGCCAGACCTTGATTCATGCGTTGTTGAGGAACAGTTCTCCAGATCTTCCTGAAGGACAAAGTTTCTCATTTTCAGTCCAGTCTCTGTAGCTGAGCAGCTTCAGAAGCAGTGTGAGATCATCTCCACAGAGAACGTCCAACGAAGAGCTTTGGGAAGTCCTTCAAGAAGCCTGGAGAAGTGTTCCTGACTTAAAGAAAGGAGCTGGTCTAAGAGAGTTGAGGCTGTGCTGAAGAATAACGGTGGTGGTGGTGAATATTGACTTTAAAGCTGGGTAGAATGAAACTCTCTTTGTGCTCAGACTGGAGTTACATGTGTTTGTACACATCACACAGAATAGACAGAAACGAGGGTGTCGAGACTGCGCAGGACTGCACGTATTTATTGTTTAATGGATGAAGGTGAAGATCTCATGGGCTGGTGAAGAACACTTCTCGTAGCTTCTTGAGAAAAGAATTTTATGCTCTAATGGCCGAAGCCTCATAAACATCAGCGCTGAGTGGGACGTTTGTGTCTCTCTCACTGCAGCGGGTCATTAGAAAGGAAAATTGCCCTCATCGTCCCACGTTCGGGGAGACCAGCCCCTGGTCTTTATGAGGGAAGTGGTGGGGGTGACTTTCACACACTCATTTTAACAACTTCAACAAGGTCCAGGATTGAACTCTAAAAATCTCAGGCCTGGTTTGGGGTTTTATATAAACACGCTTCATATTAAACACGTTATGAAATGCGGTGGCCTCACAAGTCTGAGATCATGATGAGAAACTGGACTTTTGGACTGGAGATAAAGTTTGGAATGAAAAACATGAATCTAAGAGGGGTTCCATCTTCAAGATCAATGAAATGTTGAAGGTTCTGCTCTGCTGTACAGAATGATGGGTTTTCCTCCACTGAAGCAGGAGTCCAGAAGAACTTCAGGTGGAGGGGGGGCTTCTCCTCACACCTGGTGAGTTCGTGTCCCGCTGCGACTAAAGCACAGACAGGACGTCCTGAAACAGAACATGAAAGATCATGGAAGTGGGTCCGTCAAGCTGTTTCGAGGAGTTTGTGTCGAATGAAGAACAAAATGGAAAAATGTTTTGACCGGTGATTTTGGTCTTGTACAGGTTCTAGATTTTTTCCGCCAGCAGAATGGTTCTGTGATGTTCCAGATTGCACCCATCCCAGCTCCAAGTTCTGCCCCAGGTTCTGCACCGTCGGGCTGATGGGAGTAATTTAGGTGTCGGCGTGTGTGAAGCTCGCCAGCGGTGATGAGAACATCAGTTCTGAGCTCATTTTCCACGTTCTCTCTCTCACACACACACACTCACACACACACTCACACTGCTAACAGCTGCAGACACATTTCCTGACATCATGACATCACCCCCCCCCACACAGGAACATCTCACCCTTTTCCTCATTTTTCTATCCCTCTTCCTCCATGTCTTTCTCTCCTTTTTTATCCCTCTTTTACCCTCTATCTCTCTTTCCCCTCCTCTACTCTATTACCTTTACTTTTCTCTTCTTTGGCTCTTTTTTTTCCTTCTTTAAGCATTTTTTTTCTCTTTTTCTGTCACTTTCCCTCCTCTTCTCCTTGTCTTTCATTTTCATCTTTCTGTCTGTTCAGTTCTCTCTCTCTCTCTCTCTCTCTGGTGTTTTGTCTCCCATGGTGTGTGTTATGCTTGGGTTTGAAGGAACACTTTATAGATAAGCATTTCCTTTCATGTGTTCTGCTCCTGCTGAACATGAAACAGAGCTCTGTGTGTGTGTGTGTGTGTGTGTGTGTGTGTGTGTGTGGTGCAGTACAGTTCTGCTTTACAGATCATTAATTCCTGACCTTGATTTAAACAGAAGCATCATTTATTTATATATATAATCTTTTTTTTTTTCCTAACATTGATGCTCATTTTCAGTTTCAGGATTCTCTTCTTTTATGAAGGACGTCTGGAGCGTCTGTCTGTGCTGAAAGTGAACTGAATCTCACTCCATATTAATAGAATTAAAGACTATTAAAGCCTCGAACTTCAACTCCAATAAAAACAATCTACTGAAAATAATCCACATGAACTTCACCGCTTCACTCTCATCACCGTCTCTACTAGTTCTCCATCACGGACACACACTCCACACACCCTGAACTCCACCGTCCACTCTCCCTGTCCTCTCTCTCACTCTCCTTCACTCTGTCCTGCACCGATGGACACTCAGAGGGACGTCTCTTCTGTGTGTTTGTGTCCATTTAGTCTGAGACGGTCTGGATGTTGGGAAAATAAAGAAACATTTGTTTTCAGACAAGTCTGTAAAATGTAGAAGATGAAGAGAAAGAGCAGGTTAGCTGATGGGTTCATATGGATTCTCGTTTATCTGAGCAGACATTCATGAAGGTCACAATGAAACAATGTTGTAAATTATATGTAAAATTACAATCCTATCCTCAAGCTCCTCGTTTCTAAGCTTAACCCATTTGCTCTGGGAATCTTGACGAGGGATTTGAAGCGTAGAAAGTCCCGCTTCCATTCCAGCCCCTGCAGTGATCGCGAAACAAGAGCACGTCAGCTTTTGTAGATGATCTACAGTAGATATCTCTTATCCCTGCCCTGGGCCTAACCAACCACCTACTTCCTGCATGGACACAATAAGCATTGTTCAACAGGAAAGTGAGCTGCTCCTCACGCAAACACAGTTCAACGACCTTCCACTATTGTGGAGCAAACAATGCTGTCAAGAACTGCCCCCCTTTTCCTCCTTTCATGATGGAGATCTGAGCTTCAGACTCTCTGGACCTCCAGGACATGAGAACATCCACTGCGTGTTACTTTGTAGAGGTTATTAAAGAGAAAACCCCTCAAAATGTTCTTAAATCATCAATACTTCCATGTAAACATGCAGGAACGTGAAAGAACCCAGAGTGGGAGTTGAACCCATTACCTTCTCGCTGTGAAGCGACAGTGCCTTTGCTTTTTCCTTGTTCGTTCTTCCTCATTCAGTCCCACTAAAGGAGGCGGGACTGGAACCATAAATGAGGTGAGGTCGACCTGAGGAGGTCCCTGATGGAAACTCCCACATGAAAAGTGAAGAAAAGGTACATTTGAACCTCAGCCCCAAGGAGGAGCATCACTTACAAAGGCAGTTAAGAGCTTTCTGCTGTGTGTAGGGCAGCCTTGAACGGACGACTTGATCTGTTTATTTTGCGGGAAACTGTGCATTTAATGGTCACAAGGTTCATTTCTAGCCTTCGGTTCTTCTTCTAGCTGGGTAGAGGAACATATCTTGATGGGGCAGCAGTTCCACCAAGGCCGGAGAGTTTAAGATGCTTTAATGTCTTTTATACACTTTTAATAAGAAATTGATAATAAACACTGGAAAGGAGGATCGAAAACAAGGAACTCTTTCCCCATAGAGCCATTTTTAAGCCTATCCCAAATCCATCCATCCATTTTCTGCCGCTTGTCCCAAACAGGGTCACGGGGGAGTGCTGGTGTCCAACCCAGCGCACACAGGGCGAGGACGGGGGACGCACCCTGGACAGGTCGCCAGCCCATCGCAGGGAGGAGCGGGACGGGTCGGCACCTTGCTCAAGGGCACCTCAGGGCAACCTATTGGGAAGGGGTTCGAACCCCCGATCCTCCGATCATGTGGCCGACACCCGAACCACTAGGCCACCACTGCCCCACCTATCCCAAATCTTAAAGCTTAAAACGGCGCGCTAAAATTTCCCAAGCAAAGACATGTTCAAAACTAGTGATGGTTCGTTAGCTCCACATGCTCTGTATCTGCACTTTTTGGCCATTTTATCAGAAGCCCCCACCATCGGCGGCTGCTCGATGGAGATGTGTTAAAAATTTACCTTCGAATTGTCCGATTTTACTAATCATGGAGTGATTCATCTGGCACTCGGGCAGTCGTGAGCTCCTGCTGGTGTGGGTTTCCTCCCTTTCAGCGATGCATACAGAACTAGGAGCGGGAAGAGCTCCCCTTGTGGAGACCGGTATGAAATGACACAAAAATCACCTTATTGAAGATCACCAATAAGGAGGGCAGGTTAACTGATGTCTATAGTTTCAGCCTTTTACAAAGGGTGAGAACTTTGCCTGGAGGTCTCCATTCAGCAGCTGTGAGCGAAAGCCAGATGTTATCACCTGGAACTGAAGCGTGAGCGCCGTGTCTCAGGGCTGTTATGACTCCTCTCCTGCTTGAGGGGGGTTGGACGGCAGCCGTTGGACTTTATTGTCCTTCGAACGACCATAAAATACAGTGAGCGCTCGCACTCCCTCGCAGGATATTTACTTCTCGGGGGGGTTCTCACACTTCCAGGCTGAAGCGGTACACACACGTGTCTGTTATGGCCATATTATTACGATTATATAACGACATATATATACAGAATGACCATATCATTAATACATACTTATACATAAATCATATTTAATGATGCTTGTGAGATGTATTGGCATTACGTATAGATACTTGCGTATCTGTAATATATATGGGGTGAGTTATTATTACACACAGTACTGTGCAAAGGTTTTGGGCAGGTGTGAAAAAATGCTGTAAACAAAGAATGCTTTCAGAAATATAAATAATGATTGTTTATTTTGATCAATTTACAAAATGCAAAGTGAGCGGACAAAAGAAAAATCTAAATCAGATCAATATCTGGTGTTACTACCTTTTGCCTTCAGAGCAGCATCAATTCTTCTAGGTACACTTGCACAAAGTCAGGGATTCTGTAGGATTATAGTCGGTGTCTGATCAACCAGTTTTACCAAACAGGTACTGGTGATCATCAATGTCACACGGAGGCTGAAACACAGTCATGTTTGGAACGACCGACCGGCCGAGTTCCTTCAAAAACTGTGTGCGAGTGTACCTAGAAGAACTGATGCTGTTTTGAAGGCAAAGGGTGGTCACAGCAAATATTGATCTGATTTAGATTCTCTTTTGTTCATTCACTGCATTTTGTTGATTGATGAAAATAAATGATGAACACTTCCATTTCTGAAAGCGTTCTGTTTACAGCGTTTTTCACACCTGCCTAAAACTTTTGCACAGTGCTGTGTGTTTATTACACTGAATACAAAGGGCGTGTGTTTTTGTGGCTTATAGACACAAATGTGATGATATTTATGGGGCTTTTTATTACATATAGATAACAGATATTCTATCAGCAGTGATAAGCTATTGTATACAGACCACCTTACTGATGCACACACACACACACACACACACACACAGGGTATCACAACACACATCCTGCATCCTAACCTGCTGTAATATGATGTGTGGTGAGTGATGGGAAAGCAAACATGTTTGCTTATCGGCCAGCAGCTGCCCATCACTTACCAGAGAGAGAGAGACAGAGAGAGACACAGACAAAGAGAGAGGGAGACAGAAAGAGACACAGACAGAGAGAGAGAGACAGAGAGAGACACAGATAGAGAGAGAGAGACAGAAAGAGACGCAGACAGAGAGAGAGAGTTTCTCTTTTAAAATGTAAAGGAAATTCCGCCTCTGAGATGCTTTCAGTTTTAAAAGTCATGCTGGTGTACTCCAGTCTGTGGTTCTAGATAACAGGGTGCTGTGCAGGATAAGACATCAAACATGTCCTCTCTCTCTCTGTCAATCTGCTGCATACACACACTCACACGCTTACACACAAACAGAGTAAAACAGGGTAGCCCTGATCTGGACGTCAGGATGAATAGCACAATTTATTTGAGAAGCACAAGACATCCTGATCTGCAAAGAATCAAGCGCTCTCTCTCTCTCTCTCTCTCTCTGTCTCTCTCTCTCTCTGTCTCTCTCTCTCTCTCTGCTCTCTCTCTCTCATCTCTCTCTCTCTCTCTACTCTCTCTCTCTGTCTCTCTCTCTCTATCCTCTCTCTCTCTCTGTCTCTCTCTCTCTGTCTCTCTCTCTCTGTCTCTCTCTCTCTGTCTCTCTCTCTCTCTCTCTCTCTCTCTGTCTCTCTCTCTCTCTGTCTCTCTCTCTCTCTCTGTCTCTCTCTCTCTGCTCTCTCTCTCTCTGTCTCTCTCTGTCTCTCTCTCTCTGTCCTCTCTCTCTCTCTCTCTCTCTCTGTCTCTCTCTCTCTGTCTCTCTCTCTCTCCCTCCCTGTCTCTCTCTCTCTCTCTCTCTCTCTCTCTCTCTCTCTCTGTCTCTCTCTCTCTGTTTCTCTCTCTCTCTCCCCCTTTTCACGCTCTCTCATTTTCAAAACCGGAGACTCATTTCCCTCTTTTAGTCTGGGCCAGTTGTGTTACATGTCTTCAGAGAATTCAGTAGTAATGTTTGTGTGTGTGTGTGTGTGCATGCATGCGTGTGTAGGAAGACAGCAGTTATAGAGCCATGTGTTACACGGTCTGACCACTTTCTTTCTGGAAAGATGCCTTTTACCAGTCTTTCCATTCCATCAAAAATTGGAACCAAACTCAGACATCCTTCCCTTAACCCCATCCCCACTCCCTCTGTCTCTGTGTCTGTCCTCTTTCTCTCTCTCTCTCTCTACTCTCTCTCTCTCTCCTCTGCTCTCAGTGCTCTCTCTCTCTCTCTCTCTCTCTCCTCTCTCTGCTCTCAGTGCTCTCTGCTCTCTCTCTCCTGTCTCTGTCTCTCTCTCTCCCTGTCTCTCTCTGTCTCTCTCTGTCTTTCTTTCTCATGTCAGAGGACAATGAATGCAAAAGGTCACATTTTTACACACACACACTAGATGACACTGTTTTGTAGAAACACCTCCTCTGACACTTTATGTTTCGTTTCCATGTTTATCGACGACTGAGTCATGCAGCGTCAGAAACCACATCGGAGAGTCCAGTACAGAAAACTGGGATGTGTAGTGTGATGTAGCCGTGTTAGCACAATACTGACTGGTGCACCTGTTATATCCAACTTTGGACACCGTCCAGCGTCCACACAAAGATATAAAGCACGACAAACAGCCTCCTGGAGCCCCACATCCTGGTGTCTGAGGTTCTTTCCCAAACTGCGCTGCACATCTGAGGTTTTGACCTGGGTTCAGAGGAAGGCGATGGGACGTGAACTCATTCATGTTGTTTATTTTCCAGCAGCTGGGACGTCCCTGCGTTGCTAAAAACAAGTGAAAGCGACTACTCATCATTGAGAAACTCGGCCCACAGTGAGACATGAGCAAAAGCATCCTCTGTGTTTAACCCACACACACCGTCCAGCAGGAGGCAGACTTGTCGCACCTGGGGAGCCAGTGATGGGAATGATTACCTTGCCAAAGGAACCTCAGAAACCCTGTTGGTCAGGATTCTAACTCCAAGGAGAGGAACTGCTGATCAGTGGGCTGATCAGCTTAATTTAAGCATCATCTGATCTTGTTTCTCCATCCTGTCATTTATTCCACGTTTCCATTAAGTAAACACACCCCCGTTTACAGCAGCTGCTCGAACCAGGCTGACTTCTGCCAAGGCAGGTTTCACAGGTGCAGTAACTTTCCAGCTCAAGGGATTACGTAGGCGCTGTCACATCACGAGGTAATCATTCCTTATGAGGAGTTTAGTAGCGTGTGGATGAAGCGCAAAGCCGAGAAAACCTTGGGGACAGTGAGCAGCGGCCTTTTAACTGTTTCCTCCACCTGTGTGTGCTGAAGTCAGGTAGTGCAGATAACGAGTAATAATCAGTCCGCTGATAAAGGATTTGGGCATTAGGGGACAGTGTTTAGGAACAGGGGACAGTTTGAGATATTATAGGACATGCTATGTATTCTGGAACTGTGTTAGATATGAGAGTACAGTGTTGGGTGATATAGGACAGTGTTGGCTATTGGAGGAAGGACAAGAGGTGGTTTATGGATGTAGTGATTGAGGACATGCAGGCAGTTGGTTTGAGGAGAGGAAGATGCAGGGGGCAGGAAGAAATGGAGACGGTTGATCTGCTGTGGTGACCCCTAAACGGGAGCAGCCGAAAGAAGAAGAAGAAGTTATTTTAAGAAGTTATTTTAGGACAGTGTTAAGTATTATGGGACAGTGTTAGGTATTGTAAGGACAGTGTTAGGTTTTGTGTGACAGTGGTGGATGTTATGGGACAGTGTTGTGTATGATGGGACAGTGTTAGGTATTATAGGACAGTGTTAGGTTTTGTGGGGCAGTGTTGTGCATGATGGGACAGTGGTGGATGTTATGGGACAGTGTTGTGTATGATGGGACAGTGTTGTGTATGATGGGACAGTGTTGTGTATGATGGGACAGTGTTAGTTAAGATGGGTCAGTGTTAGGTGTTATGGGACAGTGTTAGGTTTTGTGGGACAGTGGTGGATGTTATGGGACAGCGTTGGGTATGATGGGACAGTGGTGGATGTTATGGGACAATGTTGGGTATGGCGGGACAGTGCTGTGTATGATGGGACAGTGTTAGGATACGATGGGACAGTGTTGTGTATGATGGGACAGTGTTGGGTACGATGGGACAGTGTTGTGTACGATGGGACAGTGTTGGGTATGATGGGACAGTGTTAGGATACGATGGGACAGTGTTGTGTATGATGGGACAGTGTTGTGTACGATGGGACAGTGTTGTGTATGATGGGACGGTGGCCCAGGTGCGATGGGACAGTGATGTGTATGATGGGACAGTGTTAGATGCGATGGGACAGTATTGGCCAGCCCTTGATGGGACGGTGTTGAGTCGATGGGACAGTGTTGTGTATGATGGGACAGTGTTGGGTACGATGGGACAGTGTTGTGTATGATGGGACAGTATTGTGTATGATGGGATGGTGTTGGGTACGATGGGACAGTGTTGTGTATGATGGGACAGTGTTGGGTACGATGGGACAGTGTTGGTACGCATGATGGGACAGTGTTGTATGCGATGGGACAGTGTTGGGTATGATGGGGACAGTGTTAGGTAGCAGTGGGACAGTGTGGGTATGATGGGACAGTGTTGTGTGATGGGACAGTATTTGTATGCTGATGAGACAGTATTTGAGTATGATGGGACAGTGTTGTGTATGATGGGGACACTGTGTATGAATCAGGATGGTGGCCAAAAATGCGATGGGACAGTGTTGTGTATGATGGGACAGTGTTGGGTATGATGGGACAGTGTTGGGTATTATAGGACAGTGTTGGGTATGATGGGACAGTGTTGTATGCCTTGATGGGACAGTGTTGTGTCACGATGGGGACAGTGTTGGTATGATGGGACAGTGTTGGAGATATGATGGGACAGTGTTGTGTATGAGAGTAGGACAGTGTTGTATGCGATAGGACAGTGTTAGATGCGATAGGACAGTGTTGTGTATGATGGGACGGTGTTGTGTATAATGGGACAGTGTTGGGTATGATGGGACAGTGATGTGTATGATGGGACAGTGTTGATGCGATGGGACAGTGTTGCCTTATGATGGGGCGGTGTTGGGTGCTGATGGGACAGTGTTGTGTATGATGGGGCGGTGTGTTAGATGCGATGGGGACAGTGTTGTGTATGATGAGACAGTATTGTGTGTATGATGGATGGTATTGAGTGCATTAGGACAGTGTTGTAACATGATGGGACAGTGTTGTGTATGATGGGACAGTATTTAGATGCGATGAGACAGTGTTGGGTATGATGGGACAGTGTTGTGTATAATGGGACAGTGTTGGGTATGATGGGACGGTGTTGGGTACGATGGGACAGTGATGTGTATGATGGGACAGTGTTGGGTACGATGGGACGTGTTGTGTATGATGGGGCGGGTGTTGATGCGATAGGACGAGGTTGTATATGATGGAACCAGTGTTGTATGCGATGGACAGTGGTATGCGATGGGACAGCATTTGTTGGGTATGATAGGACAGTGTTGTATGATGAGACAGTGTTGTGTACGATGGGACAGTGTTGGGTATGATGGGACAGTGTTGGGTACGATGGGACAGTGTTCTGTATGATGGGACAGTGTTGGGTATGATGGGACAGTGTTGTGTATGATGGGACAGTGTTGTGTACGATGGGATAGTGTTGCCGATGCGATGGGACGGTGGCCCGGATGCGATAGGACAGTATTTATGTATGATAAGGACATTGTTGGGTATGATGAGACAGTGTTGTATACGATGGGACAGTGTTGGGTACATGATAGGACAGTGTTGGATGCGATGGGGCAGTGTTGTATGATAGGACATTGTTGGAGTGTGATGGGACAGTGTTGTGTATGATGGGACAGTGGCCCAGTATGCGATGGGACAGTGTTGTATGATGGGACAGTGTATGCGATTAGGACAGTGTGTTGGAGTGCGATGGGACAGTGTTGTGTCTGATGGGACAGTGTTGTGTATGACAGTGGGACAGTGTTAGTGCAGTGGGACAGTGTTGTGTATGATGGGACAGTGTATTTGTATGATGGGACAGTGTGGAGTGCGATGGGACAGTGTTGTGTATGATGGGACATTTATTTGGGTATGATGGGTGATGTTGGAGTACGATAGGACAGTATTTGGGTATGATAGAGACAGTGTTGAGTGCGATGGGACAGTGTTGTGTGATACTGGACAGTGGCCCAGTTACAATGGGACAGTGTTATGTATGATGAGACAGTGTTGGGTATGATGGGACAGAAAGTGTTGTATGATGAGACTTGATGTTGGGTATGATGGGACAGTATTTGTATGATGGACAGTGTTGGGTGCAGTAGGACAGTGTTGTATGATAGGACGATGTTGGGTGCAATGGGACGAAATTATTGTAGTATGATAGGACAGTATTTAGGTATGATGGGACAGTGTTGTATGATGGGACGGTATTTGGGTAGCAGTGGGACAGTGTTGTGGTGAGACGATGTTAGATGCGATGGACGATGTTGTCTGCGATGGGACGATGTGTGTATGATGGGACGGTGTTGTATCTGATAGGACGGTGTTGGGTATGATGGGACGGTGTTGATGCGATGGGACGGTGTTGTGTGTAGTCGGACGGAAGTGTTGGGTACAGTAGGACAGTGTTGTGTATCATTAGGACAGTATTTAGGTATGATAGGACAGTATTTGGGTATGATGGGACAGTATTGTGTATGATGGGACAGTGTTGGAGCGTTTGATAGGACAGTGTTGTGTATGATGAGACGATGTTGTATGCACGATGGGACATTGGCCCAGGTATGATGGGACAGTGTTGTGTGATGAGACAGTGTTGTATGCCGATGGGACAGTGTTGTATGATAGGACAGTGTTGTATGCGATAGGACAGTGTTAGATGCAGTGGGACAGTGTTGTATGCGATGGGACAGTGGCTGTTGTGTATGATAGGACAGTGTTGGGTACGATGGGACAGTGTTGTGTAGATGGGACAGTGTTGTGTGATGGGACAGTGTTGGGTACGATGGGACAGTGTTGTGTATGATGGGACATTGACCAGGTGTCAGTGGGACAGTGTTGCAGGTAAGATGGGGCAGTGTTGCAGGTATGATGGGACAGTGTTAGATGCGATGGGACAGTGTTGTATGATGGGGACAGTGTTGGGGTACAGTAGGACAGTGTTGTATGTATTGATGGGACGGTATTTGGGTATGATGGGACAGTGTTGTATGATGGGACAGTGTTGGGTGTGATGGGACAGTGGTAGCCTTGCAGTATTAGGACCAGTGTTGTTAGATGCGATGGGACAGTGTGTATGATAGGACAGTGTGTTGGGTACAATGCGGACAGTGTTGTGTATGATGGGACAGTGTTGGGTATGATGGGACAGTGTTGTGTATGATGGGACAGTGTTGGGTATGATGGGACAGTGTTGTGTACGATGGGACAGTGTTAGATGCGATGGGACAGTGTTGTGTATAGTAGGACATTATTGGTATGATGGGACAGTATGATGATGGGACAGTGTGATGATGGGACAGTATTTGGAGATGCGATGGGACAGTGTTGTGTATGATGGGACAGTGTTGGGTACAATGGGACAGTGTTGTGTATGATGGGACAGTGTTGTGTATGATGGGACAGTGTTGGGTATGATGGGACAGTGTTGTGTATGATGGGACAGTGTTGGTGCGATGGGACAGTGTTGTGTACGATGGGACAGTGTTGTATGATGGGACAGTCTTGGAGTACAGTAGGACAGTGTGTATGATGGGACAGTGTTAGGTATGAGGGACAGTGTTGTATGTAGTGGGACAGTGTGTTAGGTATGATGGAGACCAGTGTTGTATGATGGGACAGTGTTGGGTACGATGGGACAGTGTGGAGTTTGAAACCCTTTCCTCCCTCACACCGTTAAGTCGGGGCCCTGCCGGCGGGTGAAGCCTGACTCCTCCCCCGTGCTCTCCCCGGTCTGTGTATCTTTAACGCGTGAGGTATGTGAACAGGCTGTCCTGAGGAGTCTAGTTGGACTATTTCTGTGTTTTATCTCAAACCTCCTCGTGCTCAGTTTTCCAGAACATTTCAGTCCTTCCTGCTGCGCCGCGTCTCCCACGTCCCTCCTCCCTTCCATTCCTCTGCAGTCCTTTCCTCCTGCCCCTTCCTCTCTCTCTCCTCCTCCTCCTCCACTGGCCTGCTCTCTCTGTCTGTATCCAGCATGGACTCTAGTGGACAGCCTCCACTGTCAGAGACCTGCGCGTCCCCTGGGAGGAGAACTTCACCAAGGTGGGCAAACACCCGAGACCTGGTCTGCCCTGGTGCTGATCGCCAGCTGGTGTGGACTGACCGAGGAGGAGACAGCGGTGAGTGAGCTGTGTGTGTGTGTGAGTGCGTGTTTGTGTGTGCGTGTGTGTGTGTGAGTGCGTGTGTGTGTGTGTATACGTGTGTGTGCGTGTGTGTGTGTGTGTGAGTGTATGTGCGTGTGTGTGTGTGTGCGTGTGTGTGCGTGTGTGCATGTGTGCGTGTGTGTGTGTGTGTACCTCAGAGTCATTTTATTAATTCCTTGATTATGAATTTATTAGCCATACATGTTCATCTTTCCTATCCTATCTATCTATCTATCTATCCTATCCCATCTATCTATCTATCCTATCTATCTATCTATCATCTGTCTGTCTGTCTGTCATCTGTCTGTCTGCTCTACCTATCTGTCCCTGTCTGTCCTATCTAACTCCTTCTGTCTATCTGTCTATCTTATTAAATGTTCAGTGTTTTGTACATGAGAGTAGATTAGTAGAATGAATGATTTGAACCATTTTAACAGAAACTGATACACGCTGTCGTTAATGTAAAAGAGGGTGAATATAGAGTGAGATTATATTTATATATTAACACTGTTACTACGTAGGTTAATGAGATGAAGGAAAATTGTTACTAGTGCATAAAACTGGTGATTTTACTGTTACACACCTGCTATACTAGACACAGCACTTATATTACTGTTATATATACATATATGTGTATATATATATATATATATATATATATATATGTGTGTGTATGTATATATATATATATATATATATATATATATATATATATATATATATATATATATATATATATATATATATATATATATACTATTATTAATATGTTAGCATATAGGATGAAGGTATGCAGGTGTAGAGACACTATTAATGTCACTGTTGTGTATGTTATAGGATGGAAGGTATCACAGGTGTAGAACACACAAGTAGTACTCACTATTGTATATGTTATATAGGATAGGAATTATCACTGCTGTAGAGACACTAAGTAATATCATATTGTGTATGTTATATAGAGGATGAGAGTATCACGGAGTGTAGAACACTAGTAATATCACTGTGTGTATGTTATATGGAATGGGGTATCTGGAGTGTAGAACACACTAAGTAATATCCACTTTTCTTGTGCATATTATATAGGATGAAGTATCTGGAGTGTAGAACACTAAGTAATATCACTGTTGTGTATGTTACATAGGATGAAGGTGTATCACAGATTAGCAGAACACTAGTAATATCACTGTTGTGTATGTTACACATGGGATGGAAGGTATCACAGGTGTAGAACACTAGTAATATCCTTGTGTATGTTATATAGGATGAAAATTATCACAGGTGTAGAACACTGAAGTAATATCATATTTGTGCATGTTATATGGGATGAGGTATCCTGGGTGTAGAGCATAGTAATATCTTTTATTTGTGTATCTTACATGGGATGGAAGGTATCACGGGTGTAGAATTACCCTAGTAATATCACTATTTATGCTGTTATATGGGATGGAAGATATCACAGGTGCAGAACACACAAGTAATATCACTGTTGTGTATGTTACACTTAGGATGAATTATCACAGGTGTGGAGACACTAGTAATATCACTGTTGTGTATATTGCATAGGATGAAGATATCACTGCTGAAGACACTAGTAATATCACTTTCAGCTGTGCATGTTATAGGATGGAAAATTATCACAGGTGTGAGACACTGAAGTAATATCATATTGTGTATGTTATATAGGATGAAAGGTATCACAGGTGTAGAACACTAAGTAATATCACTGTGTGTATGTTACATAGGATGAAGGAGTATCACAGGTGTAGAACACCTAGTAATATCACTGTATTATATGTTACATGGGATGGAAGGATATCACTGCTGTGTGAACTAGTAATATCACTGTGCATGTTACATATGGGATGAGGTATCACAGGTGTAGAACACTAGTAATGCTGTTGTGTATGTTACATATTGGGATGAAAATTATCACTGCTGTAAGAACACTAGTAAATATCACTGTTGTGTATGTGCATATAGGATGGAAGGAATTATCACTGCTGCTTGAACACTAGTAATATCACTGTGTGTGTATGTTATATGGGATGGAAAGGTATCCTGCTGTAGAACTTACTAAGTAATATCACTGTTGTGTATGTTATAGGATGAAGAATTATCACTGCTGTAGAACACTAGTAATATCATATTTATTAATACATGTTATATATAGGATGGAAGAGTATGTCCACTGCTGTATTGGAGACACTAGTAATATCACTGTTGTGTATATTTATATGGGATGAGGTATCATAACTTAGAGACACTGAAGTAATATCACTATTTATTGTATGTTATATAGGATGAAAGTATCACTGCTGCAGAACACTAGTAATATCACTATTGTGCATGTTATATGGGATGAAAATTATCACCCAGGTGTTATTTATGTATTTTATGATGGGTGTGTTTCCATTGAGGCAGCATCCGCCCTCCAACCCGTCACCCTTGCTGTACTAAAGCTCACTCTCAGAAACACTAGACACACCTTTGTCCCAACACACCCTCTCCAGGTCCCTGAGTGTGTGAGGACCAATTAAGGACCCGGAAGGTCGCGGGTTTGAATCCCAGACCAGTAGGTTGTCCTGAGGATCCTTGAGTAAGGTACCGTCCCGTCACTGCTCCCCGGCTGCTGGATATGTCCGCCCACGGTGTGTGTATGGATTAAACACAGAGGATGTATTTCGTTGTGGTTCACTGTATATTTCTGTGGCAATCTTTCCTTTCCTTTCCTCACTGTCAGGGAGGCCGCAGCTCACCTGGAGTGTTCCTCAACCAAATCCGGCACCCTGAGAAAAGAGAGGCACAGAGAGGACGAGGATTGAACGAGAACAAACTAAATGTATAAACAAACATAAAAACATAAAAACATAAAACACAACATACCTTTAAAAGCATTTGTCTACAAACAAATAAGTAAACAAAGAGGTGATATTCTTTAGCCGTCCCAGTTCCCAGTGTGCAGGAGAGCGGCGCGCACGCTTCTCATTTGTTTGGGAGGAGCGTGTTTGACAGCCCAGAGTCAAAGTAGATATAAATGGGAACCCTTCAAAGAAACAGGATAGTCTGCCCAGGTGGGCGGGATTTCCTTCAACGTGAGATCTTTTACCGAGTAAGAGATAGATCCCCGAGAGAGTTAAAGGTACTAAACTCGATCTCATTTCTTCAGATTTTGCTTCTTTTGCTTCTATTGTTGAAGAACAGTTCTCCAGATCTTCCTGAAGGACAGTGTTGTTGTCCCTCATGTTCAGTCCAGTCTCTGTACCTGAGCAGTTCTCCAGATCTTCCTGAAGGACAGTGTTGTTGTCTCTCATTTTCAGTCCAGTCTCTGTACCTGAGCAGTTCTCAAGATCTTCCTGAAGGACAGTGTTGTTGTCTCTCATGTTCAGTCCAGTCTCTGTACCTGAGCAGTTCTCCAGATCTTCCCTGAAGGACAGTGTTATTTGTCTCTCATGTTCAGTCCAGTCTCTGTACACAAGGCAGTTCTCCAGATCTTCCTGTGAAGAGACAGTGTTGTTGTCTCATTTTTTCAGTCCAGTCTCTGTACCTGGGCAGTTCTCCAGATCTTCCTGAAGGACAGTGTTGTGTCTCTCATGTTCAGTCCAGTCTCTGCATGCACAGGCAGTTCTCCAGATCTTCCTGAAGGACAGTATTTATTGTCTCTCATGTTCAGTCCAGTCTCTGTACCTGAGCAGTTCTCCAGATCTTCCTGAAGGACAGTGTTGTTGTCTCTCATGTTCAGCCCAGTCTCTGTACCTGAGCAGTTCTCCAGATCTTCCTGAAGGACAGTGTTGTTGTCTCTCATGTTCAGTCCAGTCTCTGTACACAGGCAGTTCTCCAGATCTTCTGAAGGACAGTGTTGTTATCTCATGTTCCAGTCAGTCTCTGTACCTGGGCAAGTTTGATGAATTCTGTGTTGGTTAATCCACTGATGATCTAAATCTAGACCTTCAGAAGCCAGAACCAAAGCGTCCTTAAGACCTTGGAATCAATTGAAGAAACAGGAGCAGATGATTCCAAATGATCAAGTAAGATCATTTTACTGCACTGATGCTGAACGCTGAAGTGGAAGAACTCCTTTATCTAGAACCCTCTTTCTTTAGACACTCATATTTGTCCCCAATTTCTTTCACTGTTCCAAAGATAAGACAGGCAGAAATAGTATCACCACCAAAATGTAAAGAAATGAGAGTCAAGACTTCCGAACAGAACTGTTCAAACATCTCCATCGAGAGAACGAGAGAGTGGGTGGACTTTCTGGTCATCGGCGTCACAGAACAGCCTAGTTCACCTTTGTGATCTTCAAAATAAATGAGAGGCCTGAAAGCGTGGCGGTGAATCCTCAGCTACCCCGAGGACTTCATTTGCATATTAAAAGCCCAACTGAAGGACAGAGCAATCTCATCTGGAGATATTCCCAGGACATACAGGAAGAGCCAGCATGTGATCTTTCAGGCTTCAGCAGCTCCCCTCAAACCAGTTCAGCCTGCATTTCTTCATCAGTGCGGCCTTCGTTCCTGAGCAGGTGGAAGTCCTCTGACCTCATCTCAGGTTAATTCCTTCATGCAAGTAGGCCGTGGTGCGGTGAGGACCCTGGCTCACCTCAGAGCAGAGAAGCAGCTGCCCCAGGTCGCTATCATCTTCACTGGGGACCAACCGGGCCACTTGTGAGAGCTGCTTCTAAATGAACCTATTAAAGCGTGAAAGAGCGTTCTGGTGAGTGAAGATGGAACCAGGCGTCTGAATCTCGAGACATGAGAACGCAGAGGTTCTGCCTGACAAAGGAGACTTTGGACTAAAACCCAGACCCGTTGTGTGATTTAAAGTTCTTACCTTGATGCGTCCCCATAGAGACACTCAGACACGT
>CM029384.1:24828514-24883185 GCA_017165825.1 Hepsetus odoe
TTCTAGAATATTTACGAAGTGATTCAAAATTGGGTGTAAATTCTGTCCTTTCAAGACATGAGATTTTAGTGTAATGTGTGTGTGTGTGTGTGTGTGTGTAGGTATGGCGAAGCCTGGATTTTATCTACTGTAAGCTCCTCTTAGCACAACCCTCCAGCAGATCAGCATGCCAAGGGAAGAACCTCGCGTTCTGCTTACATGGTTCTAAAAACAACATGGGGGGATTTTTACAGTCCGTGGAGAACCGTTTATGTTAGAACGAAGCCTCGGTTTGGATCATAAATGTTAAAAAAACAAACAAAAAAAGTTTATTTTTTCAAGATTTTTTTAAAAAGTGTTCTAGATTATTTAAGTTTGTGAGACGGGGAGTTCTTGTGTAACATTTTTAATAAAAATTGGAATCTTCTTTCCTACAGCTCTAAAGACATATCTGACATACATGACATATCTAGAACTACTCACGTTGGTGATGTTTGAAGCGGTTACACTTCTAATCCGCGTGATGTATCCAGAACGAATTGGAACCATGTTACATTACGACAATTCTGTTAGGAACATACCCAGAACCGAGTGAATTGTGCTGATGGTTCCACAAACGAATCCTGACAGCTGAAACACTAAAGCTCTACAGAATCTAGACTGATGTAGACATTCAGCTCAACAGTCAGCAATGTATCTAGAACTTCAATAACAGCCTTCTCAGAAGCAGGGGAGGTGTCGTGGTGGGAGGTAGTCCTTGGCCAGTGTCTTCGGGATGGACAGCTGCTCTCAGCCAGCGCTCACTGTAACTACTTAACTCCTTTGGACACCTAGGAGCCGAGACAGACATCACACACGCACAACACACATAACACACATGCACTACACACACTCTCTAAACACACAACACACACTTAACACATAAAACAAACACTAAACACAAACACACACTTAACACACTAAAACACACACCAACACACACTTAACACACTAAACAAACACTAAAACACACCAAACACACACTTTACACACTAAACACCCACCAAACACACACGTAACACACTAAACACCCACCAAACACACACGTAACACACTAAACACTTAACACACACTAAACACACACTCAGCACACACTAACACGCACTAACACACACCAAACACAAACTCAACACACTAAACACACACCAAACACACACTCAGCACACACTAACACATACCCAACACACCAACACACACCAAACACACACTCAACACACTAAACACACACTCAACACACTAAACACACACTCAACACACACACTCAACACACTCAACACACACTAACACACACTCAGCACACACTAACACACACTCAACACACACTAACACACCAAACACACACCAACACACACTAACACACAACAAAAACACACTCAACACACACTAACACACACCAAACACACACTCAACACACCAAACACACACTAACACACCAACACACCAACACACACCAAACACACACTAAACACACACTAACACACCAACACACACTCAAACACACATTAACACACACCAAACACACAGTACCACACACCAAACACACACTCAACACACACTAACACACACCAAACACACACTAACACACACCAAACACACACTAACACACCAACACACACCAAACACACACTAAACACACACTAACACACCAACACACACCAAACACACAGTAAACAAACACCAAACACACACTAACACACCAACACACACTCAAACACACATTAACACACACCAAACACACAGTACCACACACCAAACACACAGTACCACACCAACACACATTAAACACACACTAACACACACCAAACACACACAATCACTCATTATGCCTCACAGTTATAAACACACATGTTCTTACAGGCCAGATTGGGTTCTCCGGCCGGCTGCACTGGTGGAACAGGCTGCTCTCTCTGAGTTTAGGCAAACTCAGTTGTTCCAGCCTGGGAGTCATACGAGCTGTTATCGCTGGATGTGAGATGACTGTTTCCACTTTCTAAAACACACACACACACACACACACAAGATTAATGTGAGGAAGAGTCATTTTACGACTTCTGTTTATATTACCCTCAAGTGAAAGTGACTAACATCATTGTGAAACAATGGGCGCTTTCAATAGCTGCCCCCTGCTGGACGGTGTGTGTGGGTGAAATGCAGAGGTGTAATTTGGTTGTGGTTCACTGTTTGTTGTGCTGTGCATGCACAATGGCAAGAATAGTCATTTTCATTTCACTTTCACTTTTCAAATACATCCTCTGTATTGAACCTACACACACCATCCAGCAGGGGGCAGTCATATCTAGCACCCGGGTAAAAGTGATGGGGACAGTACATTTATAAATGGTACATCAGGGCAACCTACTGGTCTGGGCCTCAAACCCATGACTTATTCAAGCATATTAGAGGGTCAGCTCAGGTTGGATAGTTAGGAGACAAAGTGAGAGACTGCGTTGGTTTGGACATGTCCAGAGGTGAGACGAGGAGTATATGAGAAGGACACTGAAGGTGGAGCTGCCAGGAAAGAGGAGAAGAGGAAGGACAAAGAGGAGGTTTATGGACATGGCGAGAGAGAACGATGCAGAGGACAGAAAGACATGTTGTGGTTGATCCACTGCTGGCACCCGAAAAAAGAAGAAGAAGAAAAAAAGAAGTGTGTGTCGCTGACCTGTCTGTTGCTCTTGAAGTCGGGGTGCGTGGATCTGGGACGGGCGAGCTGGAGGACACGTGGAGAGACGACAGCGTTCTGTACCGCTTGGTGGATGTGCCACACAGGACAACTGTACTCACACCACTCAGAATGAGGGGGACTGACAAACACACACACACACACACACACACACACACACACACACACACACACAGTGTCCCAGAAATGGTTCTTTGTGCAACGTCCACATCTGCTTGTTTTTCCCAAAAAAACCTGCAAAAAAGCTGCAGGAAGAACTAGAAAAGAACCTTTATGTAAAGGTTCTCTGTGCCCTGAAAAGGTTCTTCACCCTTCCCCAGCATGGTTCTTTAGGGAAACTTGTCTGACATGGCTTGTTTGTGCTGCTACGCCCTCGCTGGAAGTGTTTTGAGGCTTACTCAGTGGCCTTTACAGCTCGGCACAGCATTTTTAGACTAAAATAAATGCACGGACGCTGAAAGGAGCCCTTGTTATCGGTTCAATCGTTCCGCATCTGGCCCGAAACGCAGCCGTGGGTCTGAAAAATCCCTCCCGTCTGCAGCCCATGTGTTTCAACTAAAAGATGTTACATAACGCAGAACCATGGAGCCTCAGATCAGAGGAATACCATCAGGCTCTTGCTGCAGATGTTGGGTCGAGATTATTCGAGACACGGGAGCTTAAATTGAGGCATCAGAGCGTCAAAATAATCAAACCTCGTATGCTTTGGATTTCAGCACACTGGGCATTCCTCCTGCAGCAGCGGCTACCGAGGACGCATGAACGTTTATGGACAATTCCCTTGTCTTCCCAGCCAAATCGGTCTGATTCAGCCTGAAGGCTTTTAGACGTCAGCCAGAGTCTCTGTTTCAATTTAAGACCGAATATCTGGGGAACGTTGCTCCAGAAGAGCAGTGTTATGATACTCCAACAAGGGCTCTGCTGTGATCGGATCCCTTTTCAGAAGCTTCATGATCCAGACTTAATCTTAGTCTTTTCAGAGACTAAACCCCTAATGCTAAGACCAACAACTGAAATTGTGGATCTGTTTCTCCAAGTTGGAAACACCTACTGTTGTTAATGTGGTTGCTAGCCACCAGTGAAAATCCCATTAAGGCTGTTGACCAATCAGGGGCTGTGAATCTTTCTGGGCATAGATGTTTAGTAAGGGTCATGAACTAACAGTGTTCACTAGGGATTCGCTGATCATGATATTTTTGGCCAATGAAGGATCCAGTATTTGAATCACAGCATTTGAGTCTTGGGGCTAAAATTGGTCCGTTCTCATCTTGGCTGATTCTGATCTGGCACAACAAAGAAGAGCCAATCAGAGCACAGCTCATTTACATACATCAGCCTTAAAGCCACACCGATAAGGGATTAAAGGTAAATGCAAAATGAAATGATGCAAAATTGCTATAATGTTGAGAGGGAGGAATAAAGTGGAAGAAAAAGTAGAGGAATGGGTTCTTTTAAGAACCCTGGTTCTGTGCCAAAGTGATATGATATTTATGTGACATCATTTTCCACAGCCATTAATAAGCACTTTTTATTGAAAATGTTCCTTCTCCTGTTTTTTTAACCCGTCCTTTTACATCGTTCTCTACGTTGACTGGAATAACAGATGTTCGAATGTTGGCGTCTTCCTCCGTGGGGTCTAAATTTAGTCGCCGGGGACGGATGGAGTTGCTCATGGAAGCGTACAGCTTGTGCGGCGTCCAAATTCTGTAACCCCCCTAGGACCTCTCACCTCACTTCCTGGGAGCTCCCTGAACGGGCCCTGGGGGTCGCCAGGCGGGCGGCCTGCTCCATCTGGGCCTGGTGAGAGGAAGGACGCTCGGTCTTACTCGGCCCTCTCTCGTCCTGCCGCCGTGTCCTACAGGAAGGCGAGAGAGAGGATGTTTCTCATTCGGGACAAAATCCGCCTTTTTCCAAAATAACAATAGCAAGAGCCGGAGTAAACAGAGGAGGACGGCCCACGGAAAAAACAATGCTGAACACTGAGCAGACACATTTTTCTTTTAATACGACTGAATCCACGGGTTCTCCGGTGCCAGAGGCGGTTTTGAAGGACCACAGCGAGTGAGAAGAGCCCTGAGCAGCCAAATCCAGTTTGCACATTAACTCATTAAGGTTTTACAGCTGTGTGACCTGGAACAGACCTCGGTGGTTCCAAATCTCTTCAACAAATGCTTCTCTATGGCACTTATAACCCCGTTCCACCAACAGGGAACCATATTTTGAACTCGTTCCATTGAGGATTCATTGGAATATGATGAAGTTTGGTGAATCAGCCTGGATTTCCACTCCTTTGGAGGAACGGCTGTGATCAAGACTGTTGTCAATCAAGGAGGACTACACAAAGGAAGCAAACGAGGAGGACGTGGAAGCATGATTCGGTTCCAATGGGGACTTATCAGGTTCCGAAATGGAACCTGAAATACAGTATTGCTCATTGTTTTTGTCATGTTTTAGTGAAAAACAAAAGAAGGAAAGTCTTGAAACGACCTAAAGAAAAATGTCCAGTCAGTATTTTTCTCTCAGTAGGGTGTAAACAGGTCAGCCAATCAACATCGCCCATTGGTTGGGCCTTCAGGAGCTGAACTGAACCAGCACAATCAGCAACAGAAATCAATCAAATCACATTAAATCCTAATCAGGATAAGTTTAGATACATTTCAGAAATTTTCAGTGAGTTCTAGATCAGTCACTGACTGGAGAGTCATGGTGTAACCGTCTCGTTCATTTCTAGACACATCACTGATTGTGGAGCTGCAATATGAGCAGGTTTCAGTCCATTCTAGATCCATCCGACTGATGAGTCTCAGTGAAACCAGGTTGTATTCCATTCTAGATACATCACTGACTTTGGAGCTGCAGTGAAGCAGGTTTCAGGCAGTTCTAGATACTTCTCAGACAAAAAAGCTGTAGTGTAAGCAGGTTTCAGTCAGTTCTAGGTATGTCAGTGACTGAAAAGCTTTGATCAGAGTTTAGAAATAAAGGATTTCTTTTGGACGTCCAAAAGAGACAAAAAGTAAAGACTCGGTTTCCTGAGCTGAGGAAATGTCCAGCTGATTTACATTCAAGATCACTTCCCAGAAGGACCACACCAGTAGCACAACAGAAAGTCAGTGGTCCCAGAATGGCATCTCCTCTTAACAACATGAGGCCTGACTTTGAGTGAACTGGTTAGGGGACAGACACGTCCACGGCGAGCATCCACATGTAGCGGAAAGGCTGGAACTGGAGTTTCCTGGTTTGTTCTTGGAAAAATGGCCCTGATCCCACAGCGTAGGTGGAATAATGGAGGTCAGGCAGGGTTATCACACACTTTACTTTCTGGAGATTAGAATTAAATCAAACTTAAACAACAAAATGAAAGACTTAAGCACCTTTGACCCAAAACCTGACCAAGAACCTGACCAATCAGTGGTGCCCCACCTAAGCAGCTCTTGATGGAAAGCGGGGAGGTCTTACTTGTGTTGGGCCAAAGCCTGAATCCTGGGGGTTGGGACGGCTCCGAGTGCTGCCAAGGACAGCGGCCATATGGACTCCTGATTGCCCCAAGTCAGCTTCCTGCTGCAGGGACAGAGACGGGGACACACACACACGCACCATGCAAGGGGAGTTTAGTCACTCGGGACGTCCACTTATGTATCAGCGGCTTTTCACTGTTGTAATCGGCTCGTCCTCTTCTTCAGTTCGGATTGTCTTCATTCAGGGACATTTTTTATTAGTCTTTATTTATTTATTTTTTCCTTAAATGTATTAAATATATGTATATTTATAATTATTTTTTTAAATATATTTAGCAAATTTTTAAAAAGAAATACAAAAATAATTATTGAATTTAACGTAAGGAGACTGAGCTGAAAATGTGAGGTACCGATAAAAAAGTCTCAGATGTGAGGAATAAAAGGACATCAGGAAAAGTGCAGATACCTGGAAGCATTTCATTACTTCCCATTTGAGGAACATCAGCCTTATTTACAGGAACAATAAGGACACTAAGGAACCTCACCCAGGTGTTGTGGCCCATACGGTTCTAGACTCCTTGTGTTGAGCGAGCTGGAGGATTCTAGGTTCATAAACACACCTCGTTACTGGACCATCCAAACGGGGAGACAATCATGGGAAAGGGACGAGGAACTCACCTGTTTGAGGTTCTAAACTCTCCTGATGGTAAAAAACAACACAGAGTATCAAAAACAACACAAAGCAAAAAAATACATCAAAACAACGCAGAATAATGGAGTTATTACCTGTCGTTACCATAGCGCCCAGGTGAGGACCCCCCACTCAGGTGGCGGAATCCTGGAGAGGAGCTCCTCTCATATCAAAGGTTTTCCGCGGCTGCTGTTACCTTGGCAACGAGTGTCAGATGACCACCCTCCCCTTGGATACGAGTCTAAACACTGCAGGGGGGAACCTGATCCTGATGGTCAGTGAAGAACAGTCTCGATATCAGAGCTTTTTCAAATCAGGCAAAACAGACACAACGTTAAAGGAGATAAGTGTTTTTGCATCACTGTGCATGGGACCAGATGTCCCTCCAAGAAAGTTTCATTCAATGAAGTGGTTATGAAGATCCCCCTGATGTCTGAGATGTTGTTTTACAAGAGTTTGGGGAACGCTGTGGTCCGAATCTTATTTTAGAACCCATGGTCATAAATGCACTAGTTCTAGATAGGTCACTGACTGTAACGCCATAGTGCAATCAGGTTTCTGGCCGCTCTAGATACATCAGATTGATGAGTCTCAGTGTAGGCAGGTTTCAGTCAGCTGTAGTGTAATCAAGTTTTAGTTCTAGATAAGTCACTGACTGTAGAGCTTTAGTGTATCCTGGTTGCAATCAGTTCTAGGTATATCCCTGAAGAGCTGTCGCATAATCAAGTTTTACGCCACTGACTGTAAAACTTGAGTGCAATCTGATTTCAATCAGATCACTGACGGTAGAGCTGGAGTATGAACAGGTTTCAGTCAGCTCTAGAGACGTTCCTGACTACAGAGCTATAATGCAATCAGGATTCAATCAGTTCTAGATACATCACCTACTGTAGAGCTGTAGTGTAATCATGTTTTAGCTCATTCTAGATAATGTCCTGACTGCAAAGCTGTTGTGCAGACAGGTTTCAATCAGTTCTAGATATATCACAGACTGTAAAGCTGTGTAAGCAGGTTTCATTGAGTTCTAGATATGCCACCCACCCTGCCCCGAAAGATCCACCTTCCCGAGATACTAAAATCCACGACCCGAGTCTCTTTCTTTCCAGTGTCTCTGTCGTTTGTTTGTGTGAACTAGAATGAACACCGAAATGTAGAGAACCATGACGACCACCTGTGGACACACACTCTCTTCCAGCCGAGTTACAGCACAGCTCACGTAACAATACTCCAGCAGTTCTTTATTGGTTAGAAATAAACATTTCATTTCATCAAATGCACTCCTTTCACGAACAAACACACACATAGCAACCGTAACTAAGGACAGTCTTGGGCCTCCTCCATTCACCCCATATTTGTTTTACGGAAAATGTTTCAAGCTATTTCTTCGAGAAGGTTCTGTGTTTAAATGCTAGTGATCATGGGGAACAGGTTCCTGTGAGCTGGTTTAGTGTTCAGACCATCTGAGAAGTGTTTGGTGGGCCTGATTTATTGGGACGTCCAGACGTCCGTTCAGCCGAGGGGTCGGGGAGCCGATTCTACGAGCGGCTGTTGTTCATCATCTCGATGATGAGCTCGCGAGCGTCCTGCACGCCGGGGTTGGTCTCGGCTCTGCCCTTCCGCACCTGCGTCCCGAGAACGCACAGCTTATGGGCGTCGCCCACGGAGCCCAACGACAGGGCCTCATACAGGTCAGCCACTCCTTGAGCCCCCGGGACGTCCTGAGAGAAAGAGGAGAGATAAAGAGAGTGGAGGTTGGAGAGGAGGGATGATGAAATCGAGAGCGGATACAGTGAGGGAGTCAGAAAGAAGGACAAAAGAGACAGCAAGAGAGGACAGAGAGACAAAATGAGAAAGGTAGAGAATGAAAAGAGACAGACAGATAGAGAGAGAGATGGGTGAGAGAGAAACAGAGAGCAAAAAGGGCAGAGAATGTAGAGGAAGAGAAGGAAAGAAAAGAGTGAGAGTCAAAGAGAAGGAGACAGAGAGCGAGGGGGCAGATAAAATTACGGAAGAGGGAAATAAAAGCAAGAAAGCCAGAGAGGGGCAGAAGGAGAAAAACGAGACAGAGGCAGAGAGGAGGGATGGTGAAAAAGAGGAGGATGAGAGAGTAAGAGAGAAGGAAAAGTGATTTATTTCTTTAATCTGTTTATCTGAGCAGACGTCTCTTCTGGTGCTCGTTCACTCGCCGCTCGGCCTGGATTACAGTCCGCTCACCTGCTTGTTGGCCAGCAGGACCAGCGGCAGGTACGGGTCGGCAGCCAGCAGACGGTGCAGGTGAGTTTTGGCCAGAGGAAAGCGGGCGGGGTCAGCCGAGTCCACCACGAACACCAGCACCCGGGCCTTCTTCAGGTACATCTGCCAGTAATCTCGGAGCTTCTCCACACCTCCGACTGCACACAGCAGCGGCCAGAGCCTTCATTCACAGCTTATTTCACAGCTTCCTGCCCCACTGCAGCTTCTTTAAAGGGCGAATTCTGCAGTTTTTACTCTTACTCTTAAGATCCGAAAAAATATTCAGACTCTTTTACTTTAAACATCTGTAAAGCAGCTGTAATTCTACCGAAGAGGTTTTGGAATCAGTTATTCCTGCCAAGTATTAATCGTGACTGAGATGAAACCTCAAGTAAAGTTTATTCAAACTTTGGTTCCACTGTATGGTCACTCACCAGCTCTGTCAGAAGGTTAGACAGACAGACAGTGTACGTACTCTCTAGGAACTCGATCTGCAGGTTCTCTTTGTTGATGGAGACGGCGTTGAAGCCCTGAGTGGGCGTGACGTCCTGCTCCAGGCTGCCTGTTGCGAAGCAGTGCAGGAGGCTGGTTTTCCCCGAACCCTCCAGACCCAAAACCAGCACCTGAGAACAGGTCTCCTGTGGCCGACACACACACACACACACACACACACACACACACACACACACACCAGGTCATTAAAATGTTGGGCAGCAACCTGTCAGCGGAACAAAGCCGATAACGAAGAGTGATGTGTCGACAACAACCGCCCCAGGCTGTCCTTACTCTCCTAAATAAAGTTGGGCTGAGCCGTTATAATCTAAATAAAGCAGTTATAACCTTGAATAAAGCAGTTATAATCAGATTAAAGCGGTTATAACCCCAATGACCAGTTATAATCTGAACAAATCAGCTATAAGGAGATTAAAGTGGTTAAAACACAAAATAAACCAATTATGATCACATTAAATCAGTTATAACCCAAAATAAACCAGTTATGATCAGATTAAATCAGTTATAACCCAAAATAAACCAGTTATAATCAGATTAAAGTGGTTAAAACCCAAAATAAACCAGTTATGATCAGATTAAATCAGTTATAACCCAAAATAAACCAGTTATAATCAGATTAAATCAATTATAACCCAAAATAAACCAGTTATACTCAGATTACAGTGGTTAAGACCCTATGTAAACTAGTTATACTCAGATTAAAGCGGTTAAATCCCAAAATAAACCAGTTATAATCAGATTAAATCAGTTATAACCCAAAATAAACCAGTTATAATCAGATTAAAGTGGTTAAAACCCTGTATTAATCCGTTATAACTCTGTATAAATCAGTAATAATCTGAATAAATCAGTGACAACCCCGAATAAACCGGTTTTTATCATATTAAATCAGTTATAACCCCGAATAAACCGGTTTTTATCAGATTAAATCAGTTATAACCCCGAATAAACCGGTTTTTATCATATTGAATCAGTTATAACCCCGAATAAACCGGTTTTGGTCAGATTAAATCAGTTATAACCCTGAACAAACCGGTTTTGGTCAGATTAAAGCGGTTATAACCCTGAACAAACCGGTTTTGGTCAGATTAAATCAGTTATAGCCCTGAACAAACCGGTTTTGGTCAGATTAAAGCGGTTATAACCCTGAATAAACCGGTTTTGGTCAGATTAAATCAGTTATAGCCCTGATTAAAGCGGTTATAGCCCTGATTAACGCGGTTATAGCCCTGATTAAAGCGGTTAAAGTTGTGGTTAAAGCGGTTTGTTGGGAGTCCCTGGGAGCTGCCGTGTAAACACTCGGTCTCACTCACGGCCGGACTCGGAGCTGTTCGGGCTCTTTCGGTCTTCGTCTGTTTCTCGGCTGTAGTTTGGTGTTTGGTGTCGTTCGGGAGCCGCTTTTCTCCCTTGCTTTGGCGTTTCGTCCTGGTTTGTGTGAAGCTCCACAGCAGGAAGGCGAGTCCTCCGGTCAGGGCGACAGCGGCGCCCATTAAAGCCGCTTCTCTCAGACCGGCCATGCTGCCGCTGGAGGACTGACTTCCCCACTACGAGAAGGAAAGTCCGTCTTTCTCACAAGCCCGCCGGCATGACGAGCGCGCGAGGGTTTTAACGGAGGCTCCACAAGTGGATTAGGAAGCCCGCACTGTAAACACGGAGCTCCGCTGTCTGTCCGGCAGGGGGCGCTGTGGGCGGCAGCGGCGACCCGATAATCGATCCGAAACCGGAAATCCCGGTACTGCCAAAAACCGCAGAATAAAAGTGCGAAAACTGGGTTCAAATGATCGCCTGCGCTGCGAAACCTTTAAAGAAAGGTGCAAATATACTAAACCCCCCGACTGGAGTCTTTCTAAACCACTCAGAATTGATTTTAACTTGGCTTTCTTTACAATGGTAGTGAATGGAACCAGACGTCCAGTTTCACGTCCTCTCCAAACTCAGCAGCGAACCTCCGAGAATCACTTCTTCAGTGCCGTATCTCTCCATCCTCAACCATGTTTTAGAAAACGGACTAAAGTGACCAAAAATAAACACTTTTAGTACAAAAAGCTTCTCCGACAGCTACAATTAATGCATTAATCTGATTAAACCCATTATAAGCTCAATAAATTCGACTAAACTTGATCCCTGAATAAACTCGAGTCAAACATGACTGATCCCCAGGGAAATCGCTCACGTTACTACAGAAACAGAACAGCCGTTCAGATTCTGATTAAAACAGTTTTAACCTCAATAAAAGTTCATTCTGAATAAAGCAGTTAAAATCCTGCAGTAAAGCAGTCAGAACATCAGCAGAGCAGTTATTAGGCTGAAAAAAACCTTTAAACCATAAACGCAGTTTTAAACCATAATAAAAGCAGTTTTAGCCCTGATAAAAGCGGTTTTAGCCCTGATAAAAGCGGTTTTAAGCCCTGATAAAAGCGGTTTTAAACCATAAAAGCGGTTTTAAACCATAATAAAAGCAGTTTTAGCCCTCCTAAAAGCAGTTTTAGCCCTAATAAAAGCTGTTTTAGCCCTGATAAAAGCGGTTTTAGCCCTGATAAAAGCTGTTTTAACCCTGATAACGGCAGTTTAAACCCTAATGAAAGCAGTTTTAACCCTGATAAAAGCAGTTCTAATCTGGATAAAGCAACAATAACCCGAATAAAGCAGCTCTAAACTCTTTAAAGCAGTTATAAACCTGAATAAGCCGTAATAACCCTTAAAAAATAACTTTCAATCCAGAATATATTTATTTTTGAGTCCAATATCTTCTCCAAACTGTTTTAAAACAATGTCTCAGGCATTGCGTATGGAGGCATGGAGTAACTGTGTCGGAGCTTTAAGTGAAGTGAAAGTGACTTTTTGTCACTGTGAAACACGGCACAGCACACAGTGAACCACAATGAAATGACCCCTCTGCATTTCACCCACACACACCGTGCAGCAATTGTATGCGCTCGGGGAGCAGTGACGGGGACGATACCTTGCTCAAGGGTACCTCAGGGCAACCTACTGGTCTGGGATTGGAACCCATGACCTTCTGATCCTGGGGAAACTCCCTACCCACTGGACCACCGCTGCCATCAGGGGAGAGATCTGGTTCTGTTCCCCTTCTTGTCATAACCAGTTGCTGAGGAATCTGACATTACATTTTTAAAGTCCTTTAAAAAGGAAAGTTTCTGATTCATTTTACCTAAAAAAGAAACACCAAGCAGCCAAGGGAAAGATGCGGTTAAATTAAATCAGAAGAGTGAAAGGATTTAGTCTGAGGAGTTATTTTAGAGCCTGAAGCTCATTTAAAAAAAGACGATCAAAACCACATTCTCAAAGAAAATCTGTTTATTGAGACTTTACACCGGGACTACACTTCCGCAGATCCACTCTCGGCGTCCCTAACAAACGGGACAGCCGAAGGAGACACGTTTTTTCTGGAAATTAGAACAAGTGAGCTTGATCCAGGAGTTTCAAAAATAAATAGAATTTGAATTTGCATAAACAGCCTTCTTTTTTTTTGGTTGACACTAATTAGCCATTTTCATTCGCACAAATCATTTATCAGGCTTTAAAACGAAGAACGTCAACTGAAGAATTAAGGATGAGATGAGGAAAAGGAAAAATAAGAAGAAAAAAAAAAAAAAAGGTTCCCTGCACAACAGGTAGGTATGACCAACAGCTGAAAACGTGGACATTTTGCTGAACTGTTTGGGAAAAACGAGGGGTTTTAAATATCGAGGGTGTAACTTTCGCCGTGTTTGATGGTAAAAAAATGACGTATTAAAATAAAAACGAAACAAAAACCTCTCCCTGGGTCACATTTCTGTTGATTCTACCTGTCTGTCCAACTCATTCCCTTTTCCCTGATCTCTCCTTGCATATTCTGAACCGGATGTGTGGTCGTACAGGAGGCCCTTCACGCCGCCAGGATTCTGTTTCTGCAGCGCTTTAAAGATCTCCATGAAGGGCCACCACAGGGAAGGGGAATGACTCCGGGTTCCAGTTCTCCCTCAGACTCTCTACCATCCTCCTTTTCCGCCCTTCTTCTTCTTCTGTGGGGCTTTTTTGCGTGACGCTCCGGAAGCCGCGGGCTTTTGTTGTCTTGGCGGCACCACGTTGGGGGCGGAGCCTGTGCCGGAGCCCGGCCGCGGGGAGGTGGGGGGGCTGCTGGCCATCTTGCTGGCGTCCCTGAATCACGGAGAACAAGAAACGGATTAAAACCAGGTTAAAATGAGATTAAAGCTGATTTTTTACATTTAGAAATCGTTAAAAATGAATAAAAATTCAGCTTCTAATTGCAGAATTTGGGGAAGGGGGAAAATGCAGTCACCAAGAAAATATTACTAAATAAAAAAATGACATTCCATTTTTAGATCTATTAAAACTAAAATTAGGAGTTTATTCAATGCTTTTTAGTGTTTTTAAGCCCAAGCCATTTTTAAAAAAAAAAAAAAGCCATTTTTGCGCTGCAGTGAATCTAAACAGGGTGGTACATAATCAGGACCGGGGCTCTCGGTAATCAAAGCATCAAATATTATAAAATCAGTGCATAGAATTTGCCAGAACAAACTCCAAAACTGATTAATCATCCAAAGAGCTGCAACAGCGTGCCTGTAAGAAACGAGACGTCCTGTTTTTAACGCACCAGAAACAGCTCTGAGTGAACGCAGTAAACAAACAGGAAACAACTGTCGATTGTAGAACAGAAGACTAAAAGGTATTCTAGTAATTCTTAAATTTTAAAAGATGTTTTAAATAATTCAAGCTATCAAAAGCTTCCACTGCATTTCCCCTCGTTAAGTGGATTTTTAAGCTGAACCGAACATTTTTAGCAGCGTTTAATCCAAACAGCTGTGAACTGTCCGGCCAATTAGGCTGAAAATGACGGGAAGTTTATTTGTTTTGCACAATTTCCCGTCTCTTCTAAACAAACCCACTCCTAAGAAATATCACGCTAGTCGTCCTGATAAACCACGTTCTGCCTGTGGATGCAGCTGATGAAAGTCTCCTGGATTTAAGGCGGCTTTTGTCTCCACCTTAAGGCGGTTGTGTGTAAACTCACAGTTCGGCTGAAGCTCCCGACGTCGCTCCCTGAGTTCCTCGGCCCACCTGCTCCTTCTTCTTGCCCTTCTTTCTGCCGCGATAGTACGACCGCTCTCGCATCGGCAGCCAGCGCTCGGGGTCAGGGGTCGATTTCGGATCATAGTTTTTGGGCAGCTTACCTGAGACAGGTGTTAAAAAGACTCATCTGAGTGATACGGGAACAATCGCAACGAGCGCTGAATAAAAACAAAAATACAAAAACATACCTTTCTTCTTCTTCTTTTTCTTCTTCACGTCCTCTTGACTAAGACAAAAAAACAAATATGCATATGAAACGCATTTCCACAGTATCTAATTCAATATTTTAATGCAGCTTCATTTAAAAGGGATGTAAATCACTGACACAAGGGGTGACAGGACTGAAATCCTGAAGATTTGTAATTTCACACCATTTGAGTTGATTTTTTTTTTAACCTGGGGTCTTTCAGAATAATTCAAAGGCCGTATATTTTATCAAAGAAGTCCATTAAGCTTCAAAAACTGTCCAATTTGCTGTTTTTATGAGATCACAAAAATCAACGGCACCTAAATCTCCAGCAGTTTAGCCCCGCCCCTTCAACGTATACATTTTTTTAAAAAAAGGTACAATTTTTTACAGCAGCACCGTTTAATTCTCAGAAATTAGAAAAAGGTTAAAAACACATCTGGAATGAATCACGGACGTCCACACAAAAACGAATACAAACGAGAATATTAGTAAATTTAATGGTTTTGGCCAAAACAAGTGAATGCTGTGACGTGGAAAGTCAAAATGGATTATAATCTCATCTCCTGGAAAAGTAAAAGCGGGGAATCTACGTACCGCTGCTGCTTGGCCACGTTCTCTCCCGCCACTTTGGCGGCTTTCTTCCTGACGAATGTCGCTCCGTGCGAGTTCTCCAGTTCGTCCACGTCTATATTAAAGGACATGGTGTCGGGAGAGGGGAGGTGCTTACTCAGTCTGAGGGAGAAGGGAGTTCAGGAAAACCACGCTAACGAGCTTAACGAGCAGACGCCGCTTTAATATCTGGCAAACGCTCTGAGCGGGTGATCAAAACGACCAGTCTCTCAGAAACCGGACTTCAAGTGTGCGGTCAAGCTGGCAATTTATTCAAGGTGAAGTCTCGCTGGTTTGATTGCTTTTGCCTGATGGCTCAAAGCGATGTACTGCGGTAAAGTCTCATTCCCCCAGAGTTAATTGTCCTTTAAGGAATCCATGATTGCATTTTAAATGCAATTATTTAATTGTATTATCGGCCAGATGCCACAATTCTGCGTTATCAGATTTTATAGTAAAAAAAAAACCCAATCAGAACTTGTCAATACATCACACAGAAGCTCTTTCTATATAAAAGCAATTTTGATCAACCCAATAAAGGTGGACCAAACTGTGTATTGTGTATTTTACTGTGTAAAAAATACTTTTCCAGAACCAAAAGGGACTGAAGAGCCCCAGCACTGCATTAATCCTGCAGCATCACCACATCGCTTGCAGCAAACGATTCTCAACGCTTTTATCCGAATCTCACAGCCGTAGCTTTGAGAAATGGTTACAATCTCACTTCCTGAAACACTGCATTTCAAAAACGAGATGAGGAGGAGTGTGGGGGCTGTAGAGTGTGTGGAGATACAGTATGGATCTGTATGAACGCAGCGCGAGTGTGAAACGTGGGAGACAAGGATACGCTTTGGCCTTGTCCTGGTCCACCAGCGAGTACGCGGAGATGAGCTGTGCGAGCATGTGCACGTCTTTAGTGTTCTGTTTCCAAAGCTGCTCCAGGTCAATGATGGCCTCCTTCTTCCGGCCGTAGCGGAGCTTGAAGTCGGCAGCCTCCCGCACCAGAGAGAGGTGGGTCGGAGAGCCAGGCTGTGGTACAGAGAGAAAGGAGACGAGCAAATCATCAAATCCCTTTCAAATAAATCCCCTTAAGCACCTCCACCGCCTGCGACACCCCAATTAACCCAGCACGGATGAAAGGAGTGACAATCAGCGGTCGTGCCAAATCAAATGAAAAAATGATTCAGATTTTTGGACTGAATGTATGTGTTTTGCTTTTCTGTCGTGTCACATTTGCACAAATGCTTGAAAGAAAAATAAAAATGAGGAGATGAGTGGTTTTTAATGGGTTTAATATCCTCAATATTATTCTAAATCCTTCAGCGAGTTGAGACGATTTCGTGAAATGTAATAAACCGAACGGCTGTTTAAAAGGACTAATAGTCTGCCAACATCACATTCAGGCAACGAGAGAAAACAGCTCCTGCAAATGATACTAGCTGAAGCCTAAACTTTTAACAAAAACATGCGCCACCATGCGTTTCAGTGCTTTTATACAGTAACTTTTACAATTGGCTGAAGCACTGAGCCCCAGATTGTTCGGCATAACGCTGGCCATCACGCCAAAATAGCAGTGGGTTTAGACTACAGTTAGAGGAACTGAGGAACTAGAGAAACTAGGGCAAGATCTACACCAGGGCACCCTCTTCAGAGCTCGCCAGATAAAACCGAAAGTGTTCTTCCTATGAAACGTTTCACAGCCCAGCCTGTCACTGTGTGAAAAGCCAGGATGGGAATCTGACGCAGGCTGGTTGTTAACGCTCTTCAGAATCCGAGCAGCTCAAATTTCCTCTCCTTTGAGGGAGTAACGAGGTCTTCATCCCTGTGCTAAAGTAGTTAACTGCTGCAGGAATGGATTAACCGTCACTAATTAGCAACAACTATTAGCTCATAGTGAAGCTTCTCAGCCAATCAGCGGGCCGAACTGTTAAAATCAGAACATGATCATATTACCAGTGTGTCTCGTTTGTGATCAGAGCCGCGAGGACTCCTCTCCGTCTCCACGTCTTACCTGCTCTGATTGATAATACTGGATGGCTTGGCCGAAGATGTCGATGGCACTATCGAGGTCCTCCTCGTTTGTGTACATCGTCACTAAGGCGGAAACCTGTCACATGAGACAAAATCACACACGGTGAACTCCCGGCCACTCCGAGCAGAGTCTCGGTTTGCGCTGCATTTTTCAAACCCGAACAAACAACTCACCATTCCTGGTTTGTGCTTAAAATCCTCTATCGACCTCAAAATGTCACAGGCTTTAGTCACATGACCTGCAAGGAGAGAAGATGGATGGGGAGGAACTTCAGAACACACTGAGGAACTCCTGTTAGTTAAACACTTTTCTGTTGCACAAGTTTAATTCAAATAAACAGCAGACCGATCAAACGCTAATACTGGGGCTGGAGATGCTTGAGCTTAACGGGATGGTAGTGACACCAGCTGCGTTACACGGGGTACGTAACGAGAGGAGGCGGAGCTGGAGGAGTTAAAGATGCTGAGATTTGTTTCGGGAGAGATGAGGATGCACAGCATTAAGAGTGACAGCTCAAGTTGGACGGTTTATAGACAAAGTGAGAGAAGGACGTGTCCAGAGGAGAGATGAGGAGGATGTTGAGGATGGAGATGGCAGGAGAGAGGAGAAGAGGAAGGACAAAGAGGAGGTTTAAAGACGTGGTGAGAGAGGACATGCAGGCAGTTGGTTTGAATGAGGAAGATGCAGAGCAAAGGAAGAAATGGACGTAGCGGTGACCCCTAAATTCAGTGAAGGTTGGAGCTACTCTACATTATTGCCCTTTTCTGTTCATCACTTCTTATTTTTCACGTTTTCTGTTGTGTTACATGTTATTCTCGTGATGAAGCTCAGGCTGGGAGACACTTTAAACATGTTGGAATTTGGTGTCCGTGCGCTAAACTGACCTTGAGTCAGGTAAAGTTGTGCCATCGTCAGTTTAATTCCAGACGCGCTCTCGGGATGATCTTCCGAAAAATGCTAAAAATACAAGAGAGACATAAAATCAAGTTTAATTCTAAATCACAACGGATTTAAACAGATTTAAATATGAAATGAGAATAACAGCTATTTTAAAGAGTCGTGCCGTTGACCAATCAGGGGTTGGTACGTTTTGTAATTTAGTTCGTTAAAGCGGTAAGGTCTCAAAAGGAACACCCTTTGCTCACGGTGTAACTGCGGGCCTACTTCACGTGGCCGCAGAGGCCTTTTATTTTGAAACAGTGGACACAGATGGGCATCGAAGTAAAATGTTATAGTATTTTGTGACAAAAACCACATTTTAAAATCATTTATTTCTTCACAGAACATGGAAATATTACAGGTGGAGTTCTTTACCAGATTGACTGATTCAATATTTTTAAACCAAGATGTTCTTTAAACATTCCTATTTTAATCTCTCATTTTAACCAAAAGTTGTATCTTATATTATCGCTCTCGCCATGAAGCGGCAAAGTTTCCTGATGTTCCTTCGAAGGGAAATTAAAAGGAAGACAAGGATGTTGTGAAGATAACGTCCGTATGAATAAAGGCAGAGGAAAAAAAGAAGAACATCGGAAACAGAGCTCTGTGTACCTGCAGAAGTTCTAAGGCCTTGTTGTGCTGCTTCTCCCGGCAGAGTTGAGCCACTTGGATCAGGACGGGTCGTGGGTGGCCCGGGTTCTGAGTCTGCAGGGATGATGACAACTTCCTGCACTGGTCAGCCTATCAAATCACACAGAAACGCCCAGTTATTAAGTCACACGGAAAAGCTAAAGGATTCTAAACGACCGGCAAACTCGCTGTGTGTTACTGGTGAAATTTAAGACGGAATATTTCCTTGATCGCTGTGGTTCCTCGTTCAGGGTTCTCTGGAGCATGTGTACCTGATTCGTGTACATCGCCAGCAGTGCTTTGTTGAACTCGATGGCTTGGAGTTGCTTCTTGGCCAGTTTATACTCCACACCCTCGGCGTTCATCAGCTTCACCTTCTTCTTGGAGTCGAACACGTTTTGGTCCTGAAGGATCAGAAAGAGCGATAAAGCATCTGCAGCACACGCAGCTTTAGGACGAAATGTATTTCGTTGTTCCTGTGCTACCTTGTTGATGGTGATGATGTTGTTGGCGGTTACCGCCAGCAGACCCACGTCAGACGGCCTGAGCGAGACAAACAGCTGTTACCAAAGTGCCAAAAGGGAAAAAGACTGCGAGCTGTTTTCAGGTTTATTCTAGAAGATACTGCAAATGTGTCACGGCAGAAAAATCAGCGAGGCTCCAATGTGGAGCTTGTAGGCGGATATGGGCTGAGAAAGCAGCAATTAGGAATAATTCTACCTGGATTATGCAAATCAGAAGTATCATCTGACAAAGAAATCCTTTCTGAGGTGAAATAACTGCGTACTTCAGTTTGACGACTTGGTTGTAAAGCTGCAACGCGTCCTCGGTTCTGCCCTGGAGCTGCATGACATACGCCATCTGAGAATGAATCACCGCCAGCTCGGCATCGATATCTTCCTCCGTCACGTCCTGCACAAAAAAGCAGGTTAGAATGAAACCGAAGGCGCCGATTGTCTTTCGCCGTGTCCACAAATAGAGCAGGGATACTCACTGAGTCATCTGCCAGGGATGTCCTACAGAACCCTGCGAGGAGAAAGGAACCCACAAACACAGAAAAGAGTCAGAGAAGCTCAGATCACAACCTTCCAAAAAGCAGAATATTTCAACTTCGGAATCGAACTGACGTTCGGCTTCTTGGAGCTTCTTCATGGCCTGGCTGAGCTGGCCTCGGCCAATCAGACTGCAGGCAGTGTTGTAGCAGAGCTCGTACGTGCTCTCAGGGAGCCCCAGGTCCTCCTGCATGAAAAGGAAAACGAGGGAGTCGGGATGAGAACACGTTAACGTGCTGAAATGAAAGGCCGTTGGATAATTTGTTCTACTTGGATGTATGTGAACCCTTACAGTAGACGGCGGCACGGTGGAGTAAAGAGGTCCAGAATTTCACTTCAGTTCATAAAAGCCGAAGCCACAGCAAAAATATGGAGCCTGATTTTATATATGGCTTATTAAAGCTTGACGCTGAATCATTGCGAGACACTTTGTATTTAAGTGTGTTTTTAGATTTAAAGAGAAGTCTTTTCATTTTTAAATAAACCACATCCAACGCTTAAGAGTTATAACTCGCTCCCACACATGTATTTTTACAATCACGTTAATCCGTCAGCCATTTTTGTTACTGTGCTTCCTGTATGTAAATAACCGAAGCTCTGATTGGCTACGCCTCACTGCATTACAAATAGACTGAATCCAAAATGAGCAGCTGTTTGAAACTGGTCTGTGTTCTTTAAAGTCTCACAACATGCTCAGAAATCGTTCATCAGGATCAATCATCAGACCTGGAGCTCCACAGGTTCCTGTCCTGCTGCAGAGTTAATCTCACATATTTGTGGGTGGTTCTGGCTTCTGGTCCAAAAGACACCAAACACTCCGACACGTACGAGTATTTTGACTTGACTGGTTGGCTAGATTTTTGATGGTCTTTCCCGGCTGCTGTGTGGGTTTCACTCACGGGCGTAGCGTCCTCCCAGGTGCTCCGTGCAGCCTGCACGGCGGCCAGGTTCGTCTTCCTCTCCTCCTCATACTCGTCCTGGGAGTTTCGGATCAGATCTTTGTAGACAGCTTCACACTCCTCGTACCGCTCCAGCCTGTAAAGCTACGGAGAGCAGAACGGCAAACTGTGAGCTCTTCATACAATAAACCCAGATCGGCAGGATGCGAATCGCTCAGAGTGTGAAACGCTCCCACTGTTGGCGAACGGAACCAGACGTCGCCCTTTAAAGACGCCAGTCTGAGGCCAATTTGCAGAATTTGCCATAAAAATGTGTTTAAGTCAAATCACGAGTGGTTATGAGTATAATGTCTCGTCAGTAATTAATTGTTTTTACCATCATTTACCAAAAATATAAGGTTTAGAAAAGAGGTGATGATCAGCGAACAGCAGTATGGTTTCATGCTGAGAAAGAGCACCACAGATACAACGTTTGCTCTGAGGGTGTTGATGGAGAAGTACAGAGAAGGTCAGAAAGAGTTATATTGTGCCTTTGTGGACTTGGAGAAAGCATATGACAGGGTGCCTAGAGAGGAGTTGTGGTTTTATATGAGGAAGCCAGGAGTGGCAGAGAAGTATGTTCAGGATATGTATGATGGCAGTGTTACAATGGTGAGATCTGCAGTGGGAGTGACGGATGCAAAATAATAAATTTATCTCTCTTGTTCCGAGACTCTTTCTTACCACTTGGCCGTAGAGTTCCTTCAGTTTGTCCGTCTGTTCGGAGATCCCTTCGATGGTCTTCAGAGCGTTTTCCACTCTGTTCAACCGGTACTCACAGTAGGCCTTCTCGAAACCGATCGCCTCGCTACAGAGAGACAAAACCCAACTTCAACACAATTACACACAACATTACCACCGCATGTGAAAACTTCCACAAATCAGTTACTCAACTGCTAATTACTGCAGCAAGATTTTTTCACTGGTTCTACGATTGAATATGAAGAAATAACCCAATAATTACGGCTGCAAGACTTATTTTTAATTGTTTTTAAAATTAACTATCCATCCATCCATCCATTATCTGCCGCTTGTCCCACACGGGGTCGCGGGGGAGTGCTGGTGTCCAACCCAGCGCACACAGGGCGAGGACGGGGGACGCCCCCTGGACAGGTCGCCAGCCCATCGCACAATTAACTAAAATTAACTAATTAATACTAAATTATATAAAAAAATTAAAGCAATATTAATGCTGCATTTTTAAAATGCAAAAGAAAAAATTAATTATTGCTACAGTATTTTTAATATTTAAATATTTGTTTCATTTTGCTTAAACTGTTTAGACTTTTAAAAGCGTCTTTTGAATTTTATGCGCTCTAAGAGTCATAACATAACTCAGTCTTAAATGTCTATTTTCTAACTGAAGGTATAAAACTGCTTGTGACAGAGTTGTGTGTATGCAAATACCCTAAGCTCTGATTGGCTGCCCTGTATTACATCACATAGAGACCACTTTTTCCTGCAGATTACTTTTGAATCATTTCAAAAAGGAGGATTTTTTTGTTAAAGGTAACCTGACAGTGTAGTGTAAATACATTTATTTTATTTTTTCCTGAAATGTTTTAGTTAATATAGTATATAACGACCGTGTCCTCTTATCCCACCGCAGTTTCTGGATTCTGATCTCTTAAAAGAAGTGTGTTTAGGACGTTTCTGGATTAAAGTACAGGTGTAAACGCGTCAGAACCGTCCTGATACCTTGTGAGCGACTTGGTGTGTGTGTTGATGACGTTCAGCGCCTCTTTAAATCCCCCGTTCTGGATCAGACATACGACTTTGCAGCGAAGCGCCGTCCCGTCGTCCTTGCTTTCGTGGAGAACTGTCGAGAAAAAAAAGGAAATGAGAATTAAAACATGCCTCACAAATCATCACCACGCAGGAAGAACCTGCTAAAGTTAAAGCTGCGTGTTACTGAGCGGAGTCCGATCATCAGGACTGTGTTTCCACCCCAGCTGTGGTACTGGTTCCAGCACATTTCGAGGAGATCCCAGCTGTTTAATGGTGTAAAATGTTCAAAACAGTGGCCTTTGCAGGGTTTTTGTCCTGCAGGAGCTCAGATGGAGACCTTGTGTCTGTTGTGGCTCGGTGTCAGCTGCTTTAAAACACATGTAGACCGTTTTAAAGGCGTTTAAAGACAGAAAAACGATGAAAATGGTCTGTGTTTGGTCAGACTGGGATCAGAATGGGTCCAGACTGGGATGGACACGTAATCACTCCCTTCACAGCCCCCCTGAGCACTAACAGCCCGGCCGGCTCACTTTTACAATGAACACACTGGAAAATAATCTAATTAAACAGGTGAAAACTAAACGTGCTGCGAAAAAAACACCCCTTTTCCTTCCACACCGTCAGGCAGGTGAGATTAGCTTAGCTTAGTTTATCTTATCCTAGCGAGCCATATGCTAACTAGCTAGCAGCAAAAAGGTCCCCCAAAACAGCGTTTTTAATTGAACTTCCAGACAAAACGCGACGGAAAAAACATGGTGAGAGTGTTTACTTTTGTTCACAGCCTTCAGGGCTCTGGTGAAGTCGCCGTTCTGCCCGCAGCGGTTCACTTCGGTCCACAGCGCCGCCAGGGAGCCCGCACCGCCCGCCATCTTGCTTAGCCAAGGAAGCCTATCGCCAGCGGGGGAGTCTCAAACCGAACACGAGGCTGCCTACATAGGGCGCACTCGAAGGGGGCGCGTCTGAAACGGAAATGAAGGAGGCTTCCGAGCACACTGAAAGCAATGCGGCCTACTGTGCTGCACTAAATGGGGGATGATGATGATGATGATGATGATGATGATGATGATGATGATGATGATTCTTCTTCTTCTTCTTCTTCTTCTTCTTCTTCTTCTTCTTCCTCCTCCTATTTAAGAGTCACCACAGCAGATCAACTGTCTCCATTTCTTCCGGTCCTCTGCATCTTCCTCTTTCAAACCAGCCACCTGCATGTCCTCTCTCACCACGTCCATAAACCTCCTCTTAGGTCTTCCTCTTCTCCTCTTTCCTGGCAGCTCCATCTTCTACATCCTCCTCCCAGTATAATCCTCGTCTCTCCTCTGGACGTGTCCAAACCACCGCAGCCTTGCTTCTCTCACTTTGACTCCAAAACATCTAACCTGAGCTGTCCCTCATTTCTAATCCTGTCCATCCTTCATCACACCCAATGAAAATCAATTAGACCCAACCTAAATCTAGACTGAGCTATAAACTAGACATTTGTAATCTAGACTGAACTAGACCAAGGTATAGTCTACACTGGTCTAGAATATTGACTGGGCTGTTATCTAGGTTAAGAACTATAAAAAAGAGATTAACTGTAATCAAGGCTGTAAATGAACTCCAGGGTGCAGGTGACACAGAACATCCTGTTCTAAAGTCTGAGGCGTAACCCCTCCAGAGATCATAATCTAGCCAGTGTAGGTTGAGATGTAATCCTGATGGAGCTGTAATCTGGATTGCGCTGTAATCCAGATTGATCTGAAATCTAAAACTGAGCTGCTGAGCTATAATCTGCAGCTGCAGTGTTCTCAGTGGAAGTGACCTAAAACTGCCTCCCCAGTAAGAGGACAGTGTCCTGACCTCTGATGAGACCCAGTTCAGGTGGACTGGACTTCCATCTGGAGTTTAACTGGCTGGTGAAAACGACGTTCTCAAGTGTTATAAAGAAGATGTTGGAACTGTGACCAGCCATCACGTTAGTCGGGTTTAGAGGACTATTAAACTCCAGCAGTGTCCTGATGAGCCTGGATCCTTTCTATTAGTTAAAATAAGCCATTGTGGTGTGAACTACAGTGGAAAACATTTCTCTTTTATAGGCTTTACAGAAATATAGCTCACGAATGGAGCCCTCACTTTTAGCAGAGACTCGCTAACTAGCTAACAAGTGTCCATCAGAGTCCATTTCTTTTGTAGTAACTTGTTGAAAGGTTTGGTGAATCAAAGTCCCAAAAATGATGTCCATTTAATCCAGTTTAGTCATGTCCATGTCCACCCATTAGCTAGGACAATCACACAAGGGTGGAAACAAGCTTGATGAAATCTTATCAAGTTGCTGCTTAATTGATGAGCAGCTCAACATGCTTGGAGGAGAACACAAATTCAGTTATTCTGAGATGAGGAACGTCCATCCTGCCCACCCACAGAGAGAAAAGCCAGTTGTTCTCTTTTAGACTCTTGGACAGAAATAAAACACATGTCTTCTGATAAACAAACTAAAAACTAGAATGTCTGCACAGAGAGCACCAGCAAAAAGAATCACATTAATTTATTACTTCTTCTGCTACTTCTGCTCAACAAAAAAATTTTCTAATGAACACAACTGGCCTGCAACTGTTTTTCACCTTCACACTGCAGCTGACACTTATTTATAAAGTGAGAAATGAGGGAGAGACTTCCTCTTCCTTTCTTAGAGGCTCTCAGGCTGCTGTGAAGACCACAGTGGATGTTCTGTGCTTCACCAAGAGTTTCTACTGAAGATATACAGTGTGTATGTAGACTATATGTAAAGAGGAAAGAACTTCTAGAGAGAACAGATCTAGAACCAGGACTGTGGAAGGATCTTCTGCAGAGCTGCTCTGTATTCTGGTTCCAGACACAATGCTGTTCTTCACGATGCTGCTGATGTTCTGCACAGGAACCTCACACAGTAGGTTTATATTATGAACCCAAATCTACAACAGAATGATATTTGACATGATTATTTTAAGGAACTTATATTTGAAACATTACTTGATGAGAAGAAATCCCTCCGAGAGGTTTATTCTGGATGAAGGACAGAATGTTCTTGTTTGTCTTCCTCTGCAGGTTCGGTCACTCACTGCAGGTTTAATCAGAGTGATCCGTGTTATGTAGCTGTGGGACAGACCCTGTACCTGGAGATGGAGAATCAGGCTGATCAGTTCAAGTTAAAAGGGACAGATGTTGTTCTGAGCTATAAAAAGCCAAACATCAAAACAATAAATGAAAATTGGCATTATTTCAAAGTAAATAGAACCATCGTAGTGCAGAGTGTGAACAGAACAGAATCGGGAAACTACAGTTTGGACACCTTTGATTCAGGCGGGACCACTCGAGGCGTCTTTTATCTCCGTCTGATTATTGAAGGTGAGTCTACCCGACCTGTAATCCCATCACACTGTTAGAACTACAGACGTCTCAGATTAGTAGAGATGAAGTCTGTGATCATCTCACTCAGGGGAGTCAGACTCAATTACACAGGGCCAAAACTCTTTTCTGAACTCAAAACTCTTTCTGTTTCTTTTTTGAACATAAATATGTATCGAATTAGACAGGATACAATTTAATTCTGAAATAAATCAACTTAAACTTAAAATAACTTAAATATTTTGCTCTCCATAAAAAATATCTCCTGTCAAAATGATACAAGTTAACATCATGAACACACTGCAAAAAGCTTGAAAATATAAAAAAATTGTACCTTTAAGGAAAAGTTAAAATAATAAGACATTAAATTGTCCTCATGCCCTGTTTTCAGAACTGGGTTCTTGGCATCATTTCATGGCAACAAGTTGGTTTATGTTTGGTGTGAAAGGTTCCGTGTTGTGGAGATCCTCAGGATGGACTGCTGGACTCCAGTGGGATGTTTTGTTGATCTTCATCACAGAGCTCAGGTTCTCACACAGAAAAGGTTCTTGTAGACGGAGCTGGAGCGTTGTTTCAGGAGTGAAGTGCATGAACTGAGTGGCCTCAGTTTATCAGCAGAGTGTGAATTTGGAAACACTGTGGTTCTGACTCGGTTCATCGTTACTCAGAACAGGGAAAATGAGATGAGCTGCACTGGTGAATTGGTGTCTCCCACAAGCGCAGCTTCACTGGAAACACCTTCACTGCATCGTCCACGTCAGTGATCATGTGCTCCTGTCCCTAGAGCTGAAGGTTAAAGACGCTGAGATGAACAGTGATCTCATCCAGAAACACCAACTCACTCCACTTCTGTCACCACACATCACCACTGTTCCATCTGTTGCAAGTCCAACAAGTTTGTTTCATGTCGGTCACACTTTGACATAAAAAATGTCTTCGTCCCATGCATCGACTTAATGTCCAATATTTCCTCTGTAAGGCACAAACTGGAGACCACTCCAGGGATGAAGATGACCAGTGTCAGACTTTCATCCACATCAAGGGAGTTTGGAACAGTCTTGTCCTCTTCCAGTCACCTGTGTTTCCAGATCAGTGACCGTCTCACAAACCCGATCAGCAGCCGTGTTTCTAACAGGTTTACGTTTGTGAACACCTGCTTTTTGTCTGGACACAAGACATCTCACACTGTGGTCGTCCAGCTCTTCAGGAACTGTCCCTCGGTACATGGCCGGGCCGACTGGGCTGATCTCCTCCGCCACAATAAAACCTGCTTTCAGAAATGTCTGCTGTGATGTCAGATTCCTCTTCAACTCCTCCACCTTCTGTAGCTCCTGCTCTGCGTTCAGGTTTTTCAACCTTTCCTGATGTTTAGTCTTGTAGTGCCGTCTTAGATTATATTTAGATTATACATATAAAAGATATATAAAATTATCTCGCAGGCCGGATATAATTGTATGCCCGGCTGGATGTGGGTGTGAGTTTGAGGTTTGAATTTGACACATCAAGACTAATCTGTTGATCTATAATCTGCAGCTGCAGTGTCCTCAGTGGAAGTGACCCAAAACTGCTTCACCAGTAAAAGGACAGTGTCCTGTTCCTCTGATGGAGACGAGACCCGGATCAGCTGGACTGGAATCCCATCTGGAGTTCAACTGGCTGGTGGGAGCAACACTCTGGAGCTTTATAAAGAACACGTTGGAACTGCGACCTGCCGCGTAGAAAATCATGTTAGTCTTGGAAACAGGACGATTGAGCTCCAGCAGTGTCCTGGAACATCTGGTAAGATCTGAATGATCATGTGAAGATGAGCAGCAGCACCGATGTAGTGGTGGACATTTCTGTAGACAGTGATGCCAGAATCAGCTGATCTGTGTTTTGGGTTTTGGTCTTTCAGTCCATCAATCCATCCATTTTCTTCCGTTTATCCGAGGTCGGGTGGCGGGGGCAGCAGTTCCAGCAGGGATGCCCAGACTTCCCTCTCCCTGGCCACTTCTTCCAGCTCCTCCGGGCAGATCCCAAGGCGTTCCCAGGCCAGCCAAAAACGTAGTCTCTCCAGTGTGTCCTGGGTCTTCCCCGGGGTCTCTTTCTGGTGGGGCGTGCCCGGAACACCTCACCAGGGAGGCGTCCAGGGGGCATCCTAATTAGATGCCCGAGCCACCTCATCTGGCTCCTCGATGCAGAGGAACAGCGGCTCTACTCTGAGCCCCTCCCGGATGACTGAGCTTCTCACCCTATCCCTATGGGAGAGCCCAGACACTCTGCGGAGGAAACTCATTTCGCCTACTTTTTTTCGCGATCTCGTTCTTTCGGTCACTATCCATAGCTCGTGGCATCCTCCCCCAACAACGAAGCCTACTCACCACCAGGTGATGGTCAGTTGACAGCTCCACCCCTCTCTTCACCCGAGTGTCCAAAACATGTGGCCGCAACTCCGATGACATGACCACAAAGTTGATCATCGAACTGCGGCCTAGGGTGTCCTGGTGCCAGGTGCACATGCGGACACCCTTATGCCTGAACATGGTGTTCGTTATGGACAATCCGTGATGAGCACAAAAGTCCAATAACAAAACAACGCTCTGGTTCAGATCGGGCGGGCCATTCATCCCAATCACACCCTTCCAGGTCTCATTGGTATTGCCCATGATGTCCCCCAGCAGAACGATGCTCTCTAGCGCCCCCTCCAGAGACCCCAGAAAGGGTGGGTAGTCCAGACTGCTGTTTGGCGCATAAGCGCAGACAACACTAAGGACCCATCCCCCAACCCAAAGGCGGAGGCAGGCCACCCTCTCATCCACCAGGGTAAACCCCAATGTACTGGCCCTGAGCCAGGGGGCATTAAGCATGCCCAGGCCTGCTTGGCACCTCTCACTGGTGGCAAATCCAGAGTAGAAGAGAGTCCAGCCCCTCTCAAGGAGACTGGTTCCAGAGTCCAAGCTGTGCGTCAAGGTGAGTCCGACTTTATCTAGCTGGAACTTCTTGACCTCACGCACTAGCTCAGGCACCTTCCCCAAAAGAGAGGTGACATTCCACGTCCCTAGAGCCAGCTTCTGCAGCCGAGGGTCGGACCGCCAAGGCCCCCGTTTTCGGCCACCACCCAGCTCACAATGCACCCGACCTCTTTGGCCCCTCCCACGGGTGGTGAGCCCATGGGAAGGGGGACCCACGTTGCCTCTTCGGGCTGAGCCCGGCCGGGCCCCATGGGTGAAGGCCCGACCACCAGGCGCTCGCCAGCGGGCCCCACCTCCAGGCCTGGCTCCAGAGGGAGGCCCCGGTGACCCATGTCCGGGCGAGGGAAAACATTTTCCAAAGATCTTTCTCGTCATAAGGTCTGAACCGCTCTTTGTCTCTTCCCTCATCTAGGACCTGTTTGCCTTGGGTGGCCCTACCAGGGGCATAAGCCCCCGACAACATAGCTCCCAGAATCATTGGGACACGCAAACCCCTCCACCATGATAAGGTGGCGGTTCGAGGAGAGGTCGTTCAGTGTATGTAGAATTATCAATAATAATAAATGAAAAAACCTTGTATTTCCTGTCCTTAACTGTATTCAAGTGATAAATACTTCAAATAATTACAAAGCTCATATGAACATGAACGTATCAGTCTTATTTTCACATGACGACTGTGTTTTCAGATTAAAGAATTGGAAGTTCTTGTTGTTTGTAAGCTATTGGAAGTTCTTGTTGTTTGTAAGCTCAAAGAAAATTTTATCCCCGTTTCCATCCTTTCTTTCACCTTTAGATTAGACTTACTGCACATTTAACATAGTAAATCCAGAGGTTTAAGCTGTAGACCAGGTTTATTCTGGATATAGGACAGAATGTTCTTGTTTGTCTTCCTCTGCAGCTTCGGCCACTCACTGCAGGTTTGGTCAGATTGATCCGTGTTATGGAGCTGTGGGACAGACCCTGTACCTGAAGATGAAACATCAGGCTGATCAGATCATGTTAAAAAGGGCAGCTGTTGTTCTGAATTTTAAAAACTCAAACATCAAAGTAAAAAAAAGTGAAAATTGGCATTTTTTAGATGAAGGTAAGACCATCGTAGTGCAGAATGTGAACAGAACAGAATCAGGAAACTACAGTCTGGAAACCTTTGATTCATACGGGACCAGTCGAGACACCTTTCATCTCCGTCTGATTATTGAAGGTGAGTCTACCCGACCTGTAATCCCATCACACTGTTAGAACTACAGACATCTCAGATTAGTGGAGATGAAGTCTATGATCATCTGACTAAACATGACTTTCATTTTAAAGTACTTTAAATTAAATTTCATCATTATTTTACCAGAATCATGTGTGTTTTATGGGATTTATATGAACAGACATAAATCTAGAGCAGATCTGGATGGAGCACCTTTTACCATGTTAGTCCACTTGTGTAGTTTATTTAAGAAAACATTAATATCAGTATCAGTTTTATAAACAACAAGAAGTCCCGTTTAACAAAAACACACGGAAATATTTTATTCATTAAAGACAGAGCTGTTGACTAGTCTAGTCTGAGCTGTAATCTAGACTGAATTTTATTCTAGAATGAAGTGTTCTGTAGATGAGTCTGTTATGTAGGGTAAGATCAAATCTAGACTGAACTGTTTCTTAGAATCTAGACTGAGCTGTAATCAAGTGAAAGTGACAACCCTTGTCATTGCGAGGTCAAAGCACAGCAGACAATGAACCACAACGAAATTGGACCTCTGCATTTAACCCATGCACACTCAAACACCGTGCAGCAGTGGGCAGCTATTGAAAGCACCCGGGGAGCCGTGATGGGGGCAGCACCTTGCTCAAGGGTACCTCAGGGCAACCTATTGGGAAGGGGTTCGAACCCCCGATCCTCCGACCAACACCCTAACCACTAGGCCACCGCTGCCCAATCAAGGCTATGATCTAAGATTTTGATCAAGCTTTAATCTAGTTTTAGCTGTAACATAAACTGCTCTGTAATTGACAATGCACTGTAATCTAGACTGAATGACAATCTAGAACAAATTAAGACAGAGCCGCCTGATCAGAGGATTGGGGGTTCGAACTCCTTCCCAGTAGGTTGCCCTGAGCAAGGTGCCATCCCCGTCACGCTCCTCCCTGCGATGGGCTGGCGACCTGTCCCCCTTCCTTTGCCCTGTGTGAGCTGGGATGGACTCCAGCACCACCCTGCGACCCTGCTTGGGGCAAACGGCAGAAAATGACTGACTGACTGTACTTTAGACTGAGTTGTAGTCTAGACTGAAAAGAAACAAAGATCTAGATTGTGTTGTAATCAAATAAATCATCTAACATAACCACCTATTTGGACTGGGTTTTAATCTAGAATTAGCAGCATTCTAAACAGAACTGTTTTCTAGTCCGAGTTGTAATCTAGACTGAACTGAAATAGAACTTGAAAGGAGGAGCTATAGTTGTAACTGAACTATAATCCTGCGGATCAGCAGTGGCCTGGTGGTTAGGGAGTTGCCCCGGATTGGAGGATTGTGGGTTCAAATCTCTTTCCAGTGGGTTGCCCTGAGGTACCCTTGAGCGAGGTACCGTCCCCGTCGGTCAGCATTTCCCTGCGATGGGCTGGCAACCTGTCCAGGGTGTGTCCCCGTCTTTTGCCCTGTGTGAGCTGTGTGATGGACTCCAGCACCCCCCGTGGCCCGGAAGACAGACTGACTATAATCTAACCCAAGATTTAATTTAAATTGAGCTGTAATCTAGTTCTATAATCAAGATTAAATATAGACTAAATTCTTGATCTATAACCTGCAGCTGCAGTGTCCTCAGTGGAAGTGACACAAACCTGCTTCACCAGGAAAAGTTTGGTTTCTTATCTAGAATGAGCTGAGATAGAACGTTAGTCTTGATTGAGCTGTATTCTAAATTAAACTTGTGTCTGTAATCTAGACTAAAATTGACACAGAACACAGATCCAAGTTTAACCAAGCCATTTTCTAGATGCAAACCTAATCTAGACTGGACTGTAACTCAGCCCCATTCATGATCTAGATTAAACCGAGAAGGAGCTATTTTTAGACGCAAACCTAATCCAGACTGAGCCGTAATATTGACTGAGCTGTGATCTAAACTGAAACTTTAATCTAAGTTTCATTTCAGTAAAACTGTACTTGAAGCCAAACTGCACCATGCTGTCCTGCACTGTAATCCAGACTGAGCTTTAATCTAAACTGCACCGTAATCCAGACTGAACTTTATTCTTAACTGAGCTGTAATCTAAATTGAGCTGTATTCCAGACTGATCTTTAATCTAAACTGAGTTCTTGATCTATAACCTGCAGCTGCAGTGTCCTCAGTGGAAGTGACCCAAACCTGCTTCACCAGTAAAAGGACAGTGTCCTGTTCCTCTGATGGAGACGAGACCCGGTTCAACTGGACTGGAATCCCATCTGGAGCTCAACTGTCTGGTGGGAACAAAACTCTGGATCTGGATAAAGAACATTTTGGAACTGTGACCTGCCGTGTAGAGAATCACGTTAGTCGTGGATCCAGGACGGTTGAACTCCAGCAGTGTCCTGGTAAGACTGGTTAGATCTGAGTGAAAGTGAAAGTGATTATTCTGGTCATTGTGAAACACAGCACAGCACACAGTGAACCACAACAAAATTACAACCTCTGCATTTTACACACAAACACGTGCAGCAGGAGGCAGCTATTGAAAGTGCCCAGGGAGCAGTGACAGGTACGGTACCTTGCTCATGGGTACGTCAGGGCAACCTACTGGTCTGTGATTCGAATACATGACCTTCTGATCCAGAGGCCGACTCACTAACCACTTGATCACCACTGCCTCGACCCACTGCTGCCTACTGGTTCGGGAGATCATGTGAAGATGGACAGCAGCAGTGATGCAGTGGTGGTCAGTTCTGTAGACACTGGTTGTCTGGATCTCGTCCCTCCAGGATCAGATTTTGGACCCCTGCTCGATCCTGGAGCTCAGATCAGGCAGGTCTAGTGTAGGTTATTAAACGCTGCATAATTGAACTTGTCCTTCATAGCAGTAAGTGTGATTCACAGCTCAACACGCTTGGAGGAGAACACTAACTGTTCATTCTGTTACTAAGAGATGAGGGAGGACCTTTCAGACAGGAACTAAACACAGAACCCCCGAACAACCCTGAGACAGTTCACTACTGGGACGTCCCATCTTCCTGTTTCCAAATGAAACTAAACCAGATTCAAAAGAGAATTTTCTAACAAACAGAGCTTCTCTCTAGCATCCACATCCTGCTCCCCTTTTTTTTCTTTTTCAGGGTTCATCATATTCGTGTCTGTGTGGCTTTCTGAGATCTTCATCCTGCTGTCCCTGTTAGCAGGAGGGCTTTACATCTCCACCCGAAAAAAGAAAAGAGCAGCTGAGAGTAAGATCCACATCTTTATTACGGAGTGAATAAATAAATATTGAACAATTAATCCAGAATAAGATCAAACTGATACCACACAAAATCTCCCCATACTTCCATTAAAAGGCCACTTTATTAGAAACACCCTCCTTACAGTTCCCTCACTGGACACTTTATTAGAAACACCCACCTTATAGTTATCTCACTGGACACTTTATTAGAAACACCCTCCTTATTGTTCCCTCACTGGACACTTTATTAGAAACACCCACCTTATAGTTTAATCCCTGAACACTTTATTAGAAACACCCAGAGCTTCTCTGTGATACTTGTTGGTCTGAAACAGGAGGACGAGGATCTGGAGACCTAACCTGGATGAAGAAGAGAAGAAACCCATCAGAGCAGCATCAGGAGCAGCATCACACACAGTCTGACACGCCTGCAGAAGACGAGTGTTTCAGAAAAGAAGAAGAAATCCGTTTCTAGAACAAAGAACCGACACTGATCTGGAAGAAAAAACTGATTTTTCTTTTTTCTGGAAACATTTGTATGAAATCATACTTCTGATGATGCTGATGATACTTCTGATGATGGTTCTGATGATGCTGCCTGATGCCTGAGATGTTGTTTCTCCAGAGTTTGGAGAAGATTTGGTTGTAAAATTGATTCAAAACTGGCACTGAGGTGCACACAGGATGATCTAAAGGGAAAATAATTCCAAAATCGCTGTTTATTCAACTGTATAATGTCATTAACACAGTAAGAATAAAACCTCTTATCTTCAACATTCTTATCTTCATATCTTCATTTTACAAGATGATGAAAATAATGTTTCTAATTTTCAGTGGAAATGAATTTAAAAAGATATATTTCTGAAAAAGTCTGTAAAAAAGACAAATAGGAAAAATTAATAAAATGGAGATACGAGATTATGTTTCTGATTAGTTTACATGTTGTATTTTTCTTTATGTTCCTGAACTGATTGATGTATTTACTATAATAACCGTTAAGATCTCTGTAACCAACGTTCTTTGTGATGTTTGTGATTAAAGCAGTTTCAGAGAAAAGTCTCTTCTTGAAGTCTTTCTGGAAAAGGTCCCGGGACAGCTGGGCTCCACTCACACTCTCCAGCAGCGCTCCTTCTTTATCTTCATGAAAATCTCCAACTGTAAAAACTGATCTGGAATCAGCATTAGTGTCAGTCTGCAGTGCTGTGTTCCTGCCACCAGAGCAGAGTGTCAAATATAAAAGAGTGATTTTAAATCAACATCAGTCCCAACTGCTGACCGGAACCAGTGCAGGTCACGGTTCTGCTCTTAGAACTGGACGTTTCTATCATTCAACATCAGTCAATGTTGATGAAACAAAATGTTGCTTTTTATCTTTTGTTCATTGCTTCTGATTGTAGTTAATTAATGTTCTAATATATTTAGTGCCTGTATAACTAAAATGAACATTGTCCAGCAGGCAATATCCAGAGCAGTGATGGGGACAGTACCATGCTCAAGAGTAACCCAGGGCAACCGACTGGTCCGGGACTCAAAGCCTCAACCGTCCAATTCTGGTGCCTCGTCCATAAACACCAGGCCTCCACAGCCCCAGGACGAGGAGAAGAAACGGGGGAACGGGGGTGTGTGCTGGAGTCCATCCCAGCTCACACAGGGCAAAGGACGGGGGGACACAGCCTGGTAGTACAAGTCAAGGGTACCTCAGGGCAGCCTATTGGGAAGGGGTTTGAACCCCTGATCCTCTGATCATGCGGCTAACGCCCTAACCACTAGGCCATCACTGCCCCATAACTTGAGATTTGCATGACTGAAATCTCCAGCGACAATAAACAGTCCGTCCGGGTGGGAGTTTTGGAGCTCGCAGATCGCTCCATAAAGTTCAGCCAGCGCGCTGTTAGCATTAGAACTATTAGCATTAGCGCTGTTAGCACTAGCACTGGGTGGAATGTAGACCACCGTGATAAACACTGTGGAGAACTCCCTGGGCAGATAAAAGGGTCTGCATCTGACTGTAAGCACCTCCAGCAGTGTTGAACAGTGTGTAGAGACCAGCACAGCATTCGTACCCCATTGTGTGATGTAAACACACAGGCCCCCTCCGCGAGTCTTGCCGGTCAGAGCGGTGTTTCTGTCCGAGCTAAACGCGGTGAGTCCGGCGAGCTGGATGGCGGTGTCCGGAACGCCGTCCCTGAACCATGTCTCCGTAAAAACAAAAACACAGCAGTCTCTGTCCTCACGCTGGGTGTTCAGCTGGAGTGGTATACAGTCCAGTTTATTATCCAGGGAGCGGACATTGGCGAGGAGGACAGACGGGATAGCCGGTTGGCTAGTGTTAACCTTTAGCTGAGCCCGGACCCCAGCACTCTTGCCGCGTTTCTGTTTCCTCTCGCACCACTTCCGATGTTCTCTCAGTGCGCCAGGTAGAGCAGGCGATCTCAGGGACTGAAGGCCTGGTCTTCTCAGCATGCCGAACTCTCGTTGCGTCGTTCGGAGAGTCACTGGAAGACTGTATCACTGACTGATTCCTGAGCTCCAGCAGTGTTTGGCGGTTATATTTAAGAGCATTCACAGATGTGACGCTCATGTGCAAGTCTACTGATGAAAAGTAGTCAGATGAAAGACTTTTTTACAGACTTTAGCACTGAAGTTTGGAGAGGCTGCTGCGTGTTACCATCTTGGATCAAACACACACTTTAATGCAGCACTTTCTCTACACTCTTCATGTCTCATGTTTAGCTCTCTCAGTAGTCTATTGTCTTGGTGGTCAGTAATCTCATGTTTAGTTGTCTCACTATTCAGTCGTCTCATTGTTTAGTTGTCTCTGTATTCAGGTGTCTTAGTGGTCATTGGTCTCAGTGGTCAGTCGTCTCAGTGGTCAGTCGTCTCAATAGTTGTCTTGTTGGTGTGCTGTCTCAGGGGACAGTTGTCAGTGGTCACTAGTATTGGTAGTACCACCAGACAGGTGTCTTATTCCACCCCCCTCCACGTTTCCCTCTTCCTCTGTAGGTCTCCCTGTCTGTTTCTGCAGGTTGTGGAGGGGGCATGTCCACTCTGTGATGGTCTACAGGTTTGTCCTCTGTCTCCTGTCTTCCATGCCAGGCAGGAGTCTGGAGATTTGAGCTCCTCTGGGCTCTTGGCTGTTTTTTTCCTGCTGTTCTCCAGACGCCCTCAGCTCCTCTCTGCTCCTCTGGATCAGACTTTCTGTCCTTCTGTCCCTGAGCTTGTCTGGGACAAGTCATCTCAGGACAACAGTTCCTGCTGTATCCTTTCTGTGGAGCTGCACTCCTCTCAGAGCCTGCAGCACTTTGTTGTCTCTAATACAAACCAACAAATAAACAGAAATGCCTAAAGCTGCTTAAATGCTACAAGAAACTGAGAAACTGTCTGATAGTTTAAGAGAGAAGAAGTTCTCCTGTACCTGCCCCTTCCACTGGGGATGTCCTCTCTTCGCTCTGTTCTCTGTTGGTGAGGAACAGCTCTGATGTCTCTCTTCTCCACGGTTGTCTCAGCTGTCCTCTGATAGGACTGAGTGACTCTTCCAGATGGTCCCGTGGGTTCTCGATATGTCCTCCTTTCCTGATTGTTCCCCTGGGCCTGGGCTCCTGAGAGTTCTTCAATAAACAAACATAAATCCACAGATAAATGTTTCTTGTCCCCTTGGATCATGAATAACTAAACAAATTAGGAACCAAACATTGGGCCGTACCTGTTCTCCATTCCTGGAGATCACTCTCTGATCCTGGTTCCTCTCAGGCCTCCTCCGGTGATCAGGACAAGCTCTGGGTATTCCTTCATGGGCCCTTGGGGTCTCTGACTGCGTCCTTCTGTTATTTTCAGGACAGGTTCTTTGACCCCTGGGCCCGGGTCCTCCTCCTCTTTCAGCAGCTGCTGTATCGAGGTTCTTATGTTGTTCTATGTTCTTTGGCATGTCTTTGTCCTTTTTGTAGTGAATAACTCGACTTCTCCCGTGGGTTCCTCTCCTGGTCCTTTTCTTCATTCCTTCACCCACAGGGAGGACATTATTCACTACGTCTTTTTCTGCTGTAAAACAAAACGAGTTCAATCAGAAACAATCTTTTCATCGACAATCTTTCCTGAAGCACAGAATTAGTGACCCGTAATCAAACCCCAGTGTTCTTCAGTGTTCTGAATTGTTCAGTGTTCTAGATAACTCATTAAAACAATTCTATTCTTTTTTTTTTTGCTGAGGTTTTCTCACCTGGTGGCTCATCATCAGTCATTCTGGCAGGTGTTACTCACCAAAAGCCTGAAGCTGGTTCTGACTGAAATCTGTCTCGTCCAGGGTGAGGTTTGGAGTAGTACTGGCAGCTTCACATGGAGCTTCAGCTTCTGCTTCTACAACAAGAAGAATTCTTCAATAAAACAGAAACTTTTTTATTAAATAAAAGAACTGAATAATCAGACAAAACACATTTAAAGTTTGTAGGATCTGATTGTGGAATGTTGTGACACCGCACATAATACTGCCATAGCCGATGGCCATAAGGGAGGTACCCCCTAGGCTCGGCATGGTATCCCTCCAGAAAGCCAGAGGGCGCTCTAGCCCCTTATTAACACTGCGCTTCCCCTTTAAGAGCTTACCTGATATAATCAGGTGACTAATTAGCAGGGGTGTCGGTTTTTTGGGCAGTGTTTGGAAGGAGTTGTGTGTTTAAAGCTTTGGGAAGAAAGAGTATGAGAGAGAAACTAAGTTTCCATGTCTCTTGTTAAAAATCCTTTCTTTCATGGCATGTGTATGATATGCATTCACAAAGAGGACTGGCAGAGCCCGTCTTCCATTTTTGTGGATTAACCCCGTTGGACTATTTGGACACTCATTCAACTCAGGATTACTCTTACCATCTGTTCTATCATCCCCTACTCCATCACCTTCGTGGTAAAACTTCCGTTTGCCATCTACCATCTCCGGAATCATCCTTAGACTGGACAATACGGTTGGACTAAATACATGTACTTTCATTGTTTGTTTGCTTGTTTGTTTGTTATATTCAATGTTGTTTGGGGAGCACTGTTACATATTAAAACACTGAAGGTTTTTGTCCCGAGTATTGTGGTGGAGACGGGGTCTGTTCGATTTAAGACGGATGAAGGAATCGTTCAGTGATCGCTGCAACCGCTACAATGTGATTTCATTAAGAGAGTAAGTAGAAAAGGTTCTACCATAGAAAGAAACCATAGAAGATCCACTTTTGGTTTTCAGTTCTTTTGTTTTGAGTTGATGGAATGTGCAAGAACTATAAATGCTTTAAGAACTTCAACATAATGTCAAGTAGGTTTGCAAATTCAAAAGCTGTTAACAGAATCATTCCCCCATTAACACCTGGGACAGCATAATGACAGCCTAGAAACACCTTAGCAACCAACCACAAATACCCTTTCGATCACCTGGGATGACATGATCAAAGACTAGCAACACGTTACCAACCCTCCAATAGTCTCTTAACCACCACTAAACAACATCATATGTTGGCTGTGCAGATCCTGCATGTTCATGGTTTTAGGGTTGTTGATGGCTTCAGCCTGAGCTTCATCAGCCATCATTGTTGCCATGGTAATCTCACTCTCTGCTTTCATATCAATGAACACCATCAGTTTTCCAGCTCTGTCTTTTTCCCTTTTTGCTACATTTCCACCAACCTTTTCCAAAACTCACCAAAGGACTGACCTTGATGTGTCTCATCCAGATTGTTGGACACTGCCTTGGTCCCATCAGTCTCTGGCTCCAGGTCCAGTTAGTTCCTGTATGATTCCCAAATCAGCGCTGGGATCTTTGGGAATCATGTCCACATCTACAAAAAGTCAAATATCAGTTCAAAGATCAGATCTACAGTAAAATTCGATGTTCAGTGGTTCAGTCTGGTCTTCATTTCTTTTCTAATTTAATGATGACATACATTATATATGTCTAGATCATCATTAGACACTGAGTGGTTACTGGATGAAACTAGAGGACAACAGAGGGTCACTGGATGACAATAGAAGACACTAGATGTTTATTGTATGACATTACAGAACACTAGATGATCTCTGGATTACACTAGATGACACTAAATGCTCAACTGGATAACACTAGAGGACACTAGATGGTCAATAGATTTTCCCTTTTCCATCTGACCAGTCTACTTTTCATGGACTGAATTTCCAGAGCAGTTTAATGATCAATTCACAATATTTCACTGCATCTTTTATGACCTTCACAGAAACTTGATCTTTGGTGGACATGCTGACATGGTTCACAGTTTGTAGCTCTACTTGGTGTCTTTTCAGTCTCACCACATGTCTCCTCACTGGGTTTCTCTGTCTCTCTCTTTTAGATTTCACACTCAGAGCTGACTGTGAACAGACTGTTCCATTACTGCAGAACCGGTTCCACACTCTGAACCCATTACTTCCCTCTAAAGCTTCATCCGTCCAGCAGGACCGAGTGTCTTTATAACTGTATGTTATAAATGTGTCTTTCTGCTTCACTTCCATCCATGTCTCTACTGGTTCTCCCGTCATGGACATCACACTCAATACACACCTCTTCTCCATCGTCCACTCTCCCTGTCTTCTTTCTTATGTCTCCTTCTGTCCTGCACCAATGGACTGTAACTCTGGGATATCGTGAGCTGGACATCAATGCAGAGCCGAGAGCTTCTTACCGAACTTTAATAATTCATATAATGTGCACAGAACTCATAAACTAAACACACTGAAAATATGTGAAAAAGAAAACAAACACAAAAGAAATCACACAGAATGAGCAGCGCTTATAAAGCCGAACCCCAGTGAGGCTCACCTGTCACCCAAAGCAAAAGTGTGCACAATCAGAGCAATCAAACGTTGCCCCATCCTGAGCAGTTACAGGGACAACCAGGCACCGGTTTATAATTATAACATTATAACTTCCTGTGAAGGAGCTTCAGAGGTCTGGTTCCCTTCACCACCGCTGCTCCTCCAAACCCCGTCCTAAATGACGTGTTGTCTGTAATTGTATCTGAATTAAAATCTACAATGAGCTTTAATCTAGACTGAGCTGTAATCCAGACTGAGCTGCAGACCGGAACCACTGCAGGTCATGGTTCTGCTCTTAGAACTGGATGTTTCTATCATTCAACATCAGTCAGTGTTGATCAAATGGGATAAAAACACACAGGAAAAGTTGCTTTTGATCTTTTGTTCATTGCTTGTGATTGTAGTTCATTAATGTTCGAATATATTTAGTGTCTGTAGAAGCAAAATGAACATTTCTGATTGGTGCTGGACTGTCCAGAGACACGTTCTGCAGGGGACACTTATTCATAAAGAGAGAAATTAGGGAGTGTGTTCCAACAGATAAATATACTTCCTCTTTCTATAAATTCTACTGCTTTTCTCTGAAACAGATAGTTTTTAAAGTCTTAAAGAGTCCTAAAGTTTCTAAAGTATTAAGTTTTTAAAGACTTAAAGAAAGGCGCTGGTCTAAGAGAGTTGAGGCTGTGCTGAAGAATAAAGGTGGTGAATATTTACTTAAAAGCTGGTTAGAATGGAGCTCTCTTTGTGTTTAGACTGGAGTTACATGGATTGTACACAAATCACTGAACCTACTGTATCAGCTTCAAACAGAACAGAGAAGTGAAAGTGAAAGTGACAATTGGCCATTGTGAGCACACAGTGAACCACAACCAAGCACATCCTCTGGATTTAACACACACACACACACACACACACACACACACACACACACACACACACACACATTGTCCAGCAGGCAATATCCAGAGCAGTGATGGGGACGGAACCATGCTCAAGAGTAACTCGGGGCAATCAACTGGTCCAGGACTCAAAGCCTTAACCTTCCAATTCTGGGGCCTCGTCCATAAACACCAGGCCTCCACTGCCCCAGGACGAGGGGAAGAAATGGGGAAACAATAAAACGATGAAAAAAACTTATGCACATCACAGCTGCTGTTCTGAACCAGTTTAAACTGAAACTGACTTTTTATAAAAACTTAACCTGTTTTTTCTGGTTCAGTTTAACCTTCTCCCTGGAGCGAGCCTTCAGCACAAAAATTAATACTAAACTTCTAAAATATGTAAATATATGCATATTTAAGTTCATAGCTTATCCTGAGGATCCCAGTTTGGTCTGATTGGTTGGTGTTTTATTAGATGTTCTGTTTGAGAAGGTCTGAACCGGAGCAGTAACTGCAGTAATTCAGTTCTGAATGAATTCTGATGACAGTCTGTGAAGGTGTTCCTCAGATCAACTCTAAAAAGGTGGAGTTTTGATGAGTTTAAGTGAGAAAAGGACATGAATGACAGGTTTGTCCTCATGAACTGGTGTTGAGGGGCGTGTGAGAAGTTCAGAGAAAAGAGTGTTAGTTTTAAAAAAAGACTAAAATGTTCAGGAGAGACAGGAACTGATCACATGACCTCCAGCAAGAAGTGTCTCCCTGAAAACACCTCGGATCAGAGACGCAGGAATAAAGGGACAGTAAAGAGCAGATTGTCCTCTAATAGAGTCTCAGCAGAGGATTCAGTGAAGACACTCAGTGTGTTCCAGTAGAAACACACAATAAAGACACTCTGGAACAAACACACTCTTTAATGCAGCACTTTCATCTTTCTTCACTTTCTCTAAACTCTCCACCATGAGTGTGTGTGTGTTTTTTTTTTTGCAAATAAGGGAGTGGTTGAGGTGTTAAGTGTCTTCTAGGTGCTCAGCTTGTATTGGGTTGTCTCTGTGCCCATGTCTCACGTTTAGCTCTCTCAGTAGTCCGTTGTCTTGGTGGTCAGTAATCTCATGTTTAGTTGTCTCACTATTCAGTGTGTAGTTGTCTCAATAGTTGTCTTGTTGGTGTGCTGTCTCAGGGGACAGTTGTCAGTGGTCACTAGTATTGGTAGTACCACCAGACAGGTGTCTTACTCCACCCCCCTCCATGTCTCCCACTTCCTCTGTAGGTCTTCCTGTCTGTTTCTGCAGGTTGTAGTGGGGTCATGTCCACTCTGGGATGGTCTCCATGTTTGTCCTCCATACCGGGCAGGAGTCTGGAGATTTGCGCCCCTCTGGGCTCTTGGCTGTTTTTTTCCTGCTGTTTTTTCCTGCTGTTGAAGGAGCTGGTGTTTGACTTTCACAGGAAGTCACCCCCCATTACAACGGTGGACATCCAGGGTTTGTGCATTGAAATGGTGGAGGAGTACAAATACCATGTCCACATCACAAACTGGACTAATCCTTGTTAAACACTAACGCTTTGGTGGCCAAAAGGGCCTCAGTCGCCTCCACCTGCTAAAGCCGCTGAGGTCCTTTTTGGGGGTAACAAACATCTCATGAGTGACATTCTATGACTCTGTGGTAGCGTCGGCTGTTTTTACGCTGTGGTCTGCTGGTGTGGAAGAGTCGCAGTGAGGGACAGAGGGAAACTTAACAAACTGGTCAAGAGGGCCAGCTCTGTCCTGGACTGCCCACTAAGTCCATCGAGCAGGTAGGGGAGGAGAGGATGTCTCCAAACTAACATCCATCATGGACAACACCTCCCACCCTACATCGTAGGACTGTAGGAGCACTGAGAGCAGCTCACCAGCAGCAGACTGTTACACCCACAGTGTGAGAAGGAGCTACCGCAGGTCATTCCTACCTGCAGCAATCAGACTCCACAACTCATCATCATAACATTACATTACACTACATTGCTTGTTTTATTATTATAAATTATTATATATCATATTATATTATATATTATTATTATTAATGAATATTAATGCATATTATTACTGTATTGTATATTATTATTATTATTATTATTATACTTATATCTTGCTACTTGTTTATTTATATAATTATAACTTATTTAAAAATTTGTGTACTGTATATATATGGTCACCTAATTCACGTAGATATGTATATGTATATATTTATATATGATAGATAATTTGTTATTTATTTTTATAGCTCCTGCAATTTCTCCTGTACTTGTTCCCTTTCCTCTTCCTTATGTCTCTATTTTTAATATATCTTACATCTGTCACTTTTATAAGAGCCCTGTAACACCCAAATTTCCCATTTGTGGGATAATAAAAGAATACTCTACTCTACTCCAGACGCCCTTGGCTCCTCTCTGTTCCCCTTCCTTTGATCAGGACTTTCTGTCCCTTCTGTCCCTGAGCTTGTCTGGGACGGTCCCAGGACAACAGTTCCTAAGCAAAATTTTCAGGAGCTTGACTCCTCTCAGGACCTGCAGCTCGTTGATGTCTCTAAAACAAAACAACAAATAAACAGAAATGTCTAAAACTACTTAAATGCTACAGGAAACTGAGAAACTGTCAGAGTTTGAGAGAGAAGTTGTTCTCCTCTACCTGTCCTCCATCAGGGATGTCTTCTTCCTGTCTTCGGCCTGTTCTCTGATGGTGAGGAACAGTTCTGATGTCTCTCTCTGCTCCACGTGTTGTCTCAACTGTCTTCTGATAGGATTGGATACTCTGCCAGATGGTCCAGCTCGATACGTCCTCCTCTCCTGATTGGTCACCTGGGGCCTGGGCTCCTGAGAGTTCTTCAACAAACAAATCCACAGATAGATGTTTCTTGTCCCCAACTATAATAACACTAACCACATTAACCCACCTGTTTCCATTCCTGGAGATCACTCTCTGATCATGGTTCCCTCTCAGGCCTCCTCTTCAGATCAGACAAGCTCTGGTTTTCCTTCATGGGCCTCAAATAGAATTGTATCAGCAGTTCTGCAGCTGGGTCATGTCTATCTGGTGTTCAGGTCATTTATTTCCGAACTGATGCTGGTCAGGAGTTGATGGTTCTCCTTCCAGCAGGTTCTCCATGTGCTCTGCATCAGCAGGTGCTTCATCTGCAGTGAGAGCTTTTAATTAATACATGAATACATTAATTATAATAAGGAGTTTGGTGTTTACACTGGTCAACTTTTGCCAGAGTGTCAGAAACCAGCATGTCCAGGAGCACTCTCTGAACTTCATGGTGGCTTTCTTGCTGTAGTTGTTCTTCTGCTTTAATATCAGCATAAAGATCAGCATCTCCAACAAATAACTCACAGTTATCCTGGATTACACTAATGGATCTAATTGACTCACCCAGCGGTGTGGTTTCTTGGAGTTCCAACATCCTTAAGCTGGTTTTCTGGGTTACTACCAGAGTATCCTCTTCAGAAGAAATGTTTTTCTGGAGCTCTGTCACACCATCAGGTGTATTTTAATTAAAATGGCTGGATTACTTTCATTGAAACATTACTATGATCCAGATGTTTTTGTTTTTTGTCCTTCACTCACCCAGACGCTGGTCAGCAGCTGCTACAAAATCTGTGATCATCCTCTCCAGGAGCTCTTCTGAGAACTTCCAGGGCTGTTCAACTTCTGTAGGTGATTTCCGCTTTAATATCAGCATTAAAACAGAATTAACATGTTAGTTATTCATGCCTTAAAGTTAAAATGCTGTACTCTCATATAATACTTCAATATTGTAAAGTAGGCTTATAAACATAATTACAATATAACTATCCATTCAGCAAATACTGTAAGTTAACATGACAGCATAGCAACACCTTTTTAGCAAACTAAAAGATGATAAATTCTGTTTACCAATTGTAAAAAATTGAAAAGGTCTAGCAACACCTGCTACACCTTGTTTCAAACACTTTGGTTAATATAACAACAGCTCAGCAACATGTTAGCAACCACTTAGTAACAGCGTAACAACACCTTAGCAACCAATAAGATGCACCTTTTCAAACATTTTTAGATAATATTACAACAGCATAGCAACACCTTAGCAACCACTTAGTAAAAACCTCAAAACCATTTGGCATGATATATTAATAGTCTAGCAACACCTTAGCAACCAATGAGATGCACCTTTTCAAACTTTTTTAGACATTATAACAACAGCCTAGTAATGCCTTAGCAACCACTTAGTAACAACCTAACAGGCATTTTGCATACAAAAATTAATAGCCTAGCAACACTCCTCTCTACAACCACAAAAGCTTCACCTTATCAAACTCTTTGATAATATGCAAACAATTTAGCAAAAACTCACAACCATTTGACCCTTTCAAATCACCAGTGAAACATCAAACACTTTGGAAAATATAAATAACAAATGTTAGTGAACAACATTCTTGTGAAACAACTTAGTAACAACATACCAACCATTTAGCATAACATTTCAATAGCCTAGCAACACCATAGCAACCAGTAAGTTACACCTTATCAAACACTTTGGATAATATAACAACAACCTGGCAATGCCTTAGCAACCACTTAATAAGAGCCTAGAAATGCCTTAGTAACCACTTAGTAACAACATAACAATCATTTGGCTTACAATATTGGTAGCCTAGCAACACCTTAGCAACCAAGAAGTTACACCCAGTCAAAAACAGTGTCTTCTGTTTTGTTTTTTCTGTCTTCTGTGTCTTCTCCTCTCTCCACATCAACCAACACCATCAGTTCACTTCTCACACCAGGCTTCACTTCATGAACAACACATCATCATCATCACCAACACATCACATCACTCAGTGTGTTCCAGTAGAAACACGCAATAAATACACTCTGGAACAAACACACACTTTTAATGCAGCACTTTATTCTTTATTTCACTTTCTGCTAATTTTAGTGTGAGAGTGAGTGAGTGTGTGTCTCATGTTTAGCTAACTCGCTCTGCATTTACACTAGACAGGAGCTCAGCGGGAGCCGCATGATACGTCACAGCGCCAGCTTTTCCACTGCTCAGGTTTCCGTGCCGGTTTCCAATTTTGGAACCAGGACGCTTCAAGGTGACGGTGGTCTAAACCAGCACCTGGACCGCCCCAAACTAAGCTTGATCTAGATGCGAACCCGTGATTACTGTCACCAGCAGGGCGGAGCACAGAAGCTTAGAAGAGAAATGGTTGGAGGAGCTGTGTTACACACAAGGCAAGATAAAAGTTTTCAGCGAGCACTGACGTTCACAGAGATTCAGCAGCAATTGAAAGTGCACTTGAGAAAGAAGAAAAGTGTGAGGAATAAGGGGAAGAAACTAAAAGCCGAGGCTTCACCAACAACCGCCAAATAGTCAATAAACTAAAAACCTGGGAGACTGTTAGGACAGTGAAGTGCGACGCTAAAAGAGTGCCCAAAAGATTTCACTACGATGTAGGCGTGTGTAGTGGCGTGACCTGTGACGTATTATCCTGCGGCTCCCGCTGAGCTCCTCTCTGGTGTAAATTTGGACCGGTTCTCGGTCGGTTCTGGCTGGTCTCAGGCTGCCCAGTGCTTTTGCTTTAGGCACCGCAGCAATTTTAATTTTTTTCTGTGGAAAACCACGGCACTGGTTCCACATTTGGGAAACTGCACGGGAACCGGAGCAGTGGAAAAAGGGGTAGTCCGTTGTTCAGGGGTTAAAGAGCCCGCCTCACGGTGCACTAGGGGCAGCCACCGCTGTTGGGAGACCATGTAGTCCGGTGCTCTGGTATTCAGGAGTGATTCTTTTCAGTGGACTTCTTCCCTTTATAAACGGGCAAGTTCATAAGACTGCAAGGTCATTTTCTTTAACGGCCCGGTAATTTGGTAGAGATCCTGGGTCTACCTCTCAGGTCTCCTGTCTCTCTCTTGAATCAGTCGACTACACCTCAGCTCGCTTGTGCTGACTGATGCTGACTGATACCCCCGAGTTTACACTTCAGCACTTTGTTTTCCAACCATTTTGGGGTTTGACGGGTGTATCTCGGCAATCTCGAGTGATGGGTGCTGCAGCTTCGGTGCTTGGCTTTTGGTCCGAATCAGGCCCGTGTCAGGAGCGGGACACACTAACAGTCAGTCATGTCAATCCTTTTCTGCCGCTTGTCTCAAGCAGGGTCACGGGGGGGTGCTGGAGTCCATCCCAGCCTGGTACAGGCATGACGGGACACACCCTGGACAGGTCGCCAGCCCATGGCAGGGAGGAGCATGACGGGATACACCTTGTCAGGGCAGCCCATTGGGAAGGGGTTCGAACCCCCGCTCATGCAGCCAACGCCCTAACCACTAGGCCACCACCACCCAGTGGCCATTAGTCTCACGTTCAGTTGTCTCAGTCGTCTTTGTTCTCTGTGTTCAATTGTCTCAGTGTCCAGTTGTCTTAGTGGTCATTGGTCTCAGTTATTAGTTTACTCAATTACTTTATTACTTACTTTATTAGTTTAGCCAGTTGTCTTGTTATGTGCTGTCTCAGACAGTTGTCAGTGGTCACTAGTTTCGGTAGTACCACCAGACAGGTAAGTTCACTACACAAATCTCTCTGCACGTTTCCTTTTCTCTGCAGGTCTGTTTCTGCAGGTTGTGGAGGGGGCATGTCCACTCTGGGATGGAAATGGGGGGGAAACAATAAAGCAATGAAAAAAAAAAATTACATCACAGCAAGTGGCAAGTGAACTAGTTACAGTTCGAAATTGATTCTTTATAAAAACTAAACCTGTTTATTCATGAATAAAACACTAAACTCTAGGATCTGACCAATCTGTTCAGTTTAATCTCAGCACGAAAAAAAAAATTTATACTAAACTCCTAAAAATATGTAAATATATGCATATTTAAGTTCATAGCTATCCTGAGGATCCTGTTTGGTCCGATTGGTCAGTTTGCCAGATGTTCTGTTTGAGAAGGTCTGAACTGGAGCAGTAACTGCAGTAATCAGTCTGAATGAATTCTGATGATCTGTCTGCAATGTCTCTAGATCAGCTTCAGCAGAGCTGAATGGGGGCGGAGTTGATGAGAAAAGGACGAAAGACAGGTCGGTATCCTCATGAAACTGTGTTGAGGATGAGAAGTTCAGAGAAAAGAGTGTTGGTTTGAAAAAGACTCAATTAGAGCAACGATTATAATGTGAGCAGCCTGGCTCCAATTTCAAGACAGACTCGACCTGGTGTCAGGGACATCATTCCTGAATCAACTAAAGCTAGAACAGGTGTTACACATTGTCCCCTAAGACTGGTCCTGGAGATATTCCTGTCTCCACACTCGGCGCTCCACTTGATCAGCAAGCGGACGCTGTGGTTCAGAGAGACAGGAACGATCACATGACTCTGAGGCATGTCTCCTGAAAACACCTCGACTGTATGGATGAGAATAAAGTACAGTAAAGATGATTGTCTCTTCTAACAGAGTCTCAGCAGAGATTCAGTGAAGACACTTAGTGGCCCAGCAGAAACATGCACAATAAAGACACTCTGGAACAACAATTCTTTTACTGCACGTCAGCATCTTTGTTTCACTTTCTCTAAACTCTCCACCACAGTGTGTGTGCTTTGCTTTTTTGTAGTTGAGGTAAGTATGCGGCTCGTAAGTGCTTCTTTCTTCAGTTGTAATAGCGCTGTCTCTATAACCATGGTCCTCACGCTTTTAGCCTCTCAGTAGTCCGGTTGTCTTGGTGGTCAGTAACCATGTTTAGGGGTGTCTCACTATTCAGTGGTTGTCTCAATAGTTATTCCAGAAAGAAAAAGGTCTCAGGGACACTGTTTGTGGCTACTAGTATTGGTAGTACCATCATTGTGGTGTCTTACTGCCCCTTCCATGCTCCCTACTTCTCTGTAGGTCTGAAACAAACACATACTAGCTGCAGTTTCACTTTCTCTAAACTCTCCACCATGAGTGTGTATGTTTTTGTTTTTTTTAGGGGGGGGTTAAGGGGTGGTTGAGGTGTTAAGTGCATTCAGGTGTTTTTTCTTCAGTTGTTGTCAGGTGTCTCTATAACCATGTCTCACGTTTAGCTCTCTCAGTAGTCCGTTGTCTTGGTGGTCAGTAATCTAATGTTTAGGTGTCTCACTATTCCGTCATCTCACTATTCAGGTGTCTCAGTCGTCATTAGTCTCAGTGTGTCTCAATAGTTGTCTTGTTGGTGTGCTGTCTCAGGGGACAGTTGTCAGTGGTCACTAGTATTGGTAGTACCACCAGACAGGTGTCTTACTCCACCCCCCTCCACGTCTCCCTCTTCCTCTGTAGGTCTTCCTGTCTGTTTCTGCAGGTTGTAGTGGGGTCATGTCCACTCTGGGATGGTCTCCATGTTTGTCCTCTTTCTCCTGTCCTCCATGCCGGGCAGGAGTCTGGAGATTTGCGCTCCTCTGGGTTCTTGGCTGTTTTTTTCCTGCTGTTCTCCAGACGCCCTCAGCTCCTCTTTGTTCCTCTGGATCAGACTTTCTGTCCTTCTGTCCCTGAGCTTGTCTGGTTCTCCTGTTAAGCTCTGTCAAGTTCTCCTGTACCTGTCCCCTCCACTGTGGATGTCCTCTCTCCTGTCTTCGCTCTGTTCTCTGATGGTGAGGAACAGTTCTGATGTCTCTCTGCTCCACGGTTGTCTCAGCTGTCTTCTGATGGGATTGAGTGACTCTGCCAGATGGTCCTGTGGGCTCTCGATGCGTTCTCCTCTCCTGATTGGTCACCTGGGGCCTGGGCTCCTGAGAGTTCTTCAACAAACAAATCCACAGATGGATGTTTCTTGTCCCCTTGGATCATGGATAACTAAACAAGTCAGGAACTAAACATTGGTCTGTACCTGTTCTCCATTCCTGGAGATCACTCTCTGATCCTGGATCCTCTCAGGCCTCCTCTGGTGATCAGGACGAGCTCTGGGTTTTCCTTCATGGGCCCTTGGGGTCTCTGACTGGGTCCTTCTGCTGTTCTCAGGACAGGTTCTTTGACCCCTGGGCCCGGGTCCTCCTCCTCTTTCAGCTGCTGCTGCATCGAGGTTCTTATGTTCTTCTATGTTCTTTGGCACGTCTTTGTCCTTTTTGTTGTGAATAACTCGTCCTCTCCCACGGGTTCCTCTCCTGCTCCTTTTCTTCCTCTCGTCACCCACAGGGAGGACATTATTCACTACGTCTTTTTCTGCTGTAGGACAAAACGAGATCAATCAGAAACAAATCTTTCCATCAACAATCTTTCCTGAAGTACAGAATTAGTGACCTGTAATGAAACCCCAGTGTTCTTCAGTGTTCTGAATTGTTCTTCAGTGTTCTAGATAACTCACTAAAATAATTCTATTCCTTTAATTTTACTGATGTTTTCTCACCTGGTGGCTCATCATCAGTCATTCTGGCAGGTGTTACTTGGGCCTGATGATCACCCGCTCCAGTTCCGAGCTCAGGATCCATCTTTAGTTCCTGGGTTCCTGCTTTAATAGGAGTTCCTATCAGCACTTTCCTGTCGTTGTCCTTCCTCATGATTTCTTACTCTCATGTTCTTCACTTACCCATTGGGTTGTTGTCCGATTCCACCTCCAGGATAGTCTGTTCTGGAAGTTCTTCATCTCTGATCCTAGCTTCTGAAACTGGACTCGTTGCTGCGTCTTTAGAGACACAAGACAGAATGTTGACTCCACTGTCCTTCAGTGTTGCTACCTTCAAAATATTTAAAAATGCTATCCATCACTCACCAGGAGCCTGAAGCTGGTTCTGACTGAAGTCTGTCTGGTCCAGGGTGAGGTTTGAAGCGGTGCGGGCAGCTTCACACAGAGCTTCAGCTTCTGTTTCTGCAACAAGAAGAATTCTTTAATAAAACAGAAACTTTTTTTATTAAATCAAAGAACTGAAAAAAACAGACAAAACATATTTTAATGTTTGTAAACTCTGATTGTGGAATGTGATTTTTATTAGAAGAAGAAAGTAGAAAAGGTTCCACCATAGAAAGAAACCATAGAAGAACCACTTTTGGTTCTCAGTAAATGGAGGCTTTTGTGGCGATGGGATGTGCAAGAACTATAAATGCTTTAAGAACTTCAACATAATGTCAAGTAGGTTTGCAAATTCAAAAGATGTTAATAGAATCAATCCCCCATTAACACCTGAGACAGCACAACAACAGCCTAGCCACACCTTAGCAACCAAGCACCAATACCCTTTCAATCACCTCAGAGGACATGATCAACGCCTAGCAACACGTTAGCAACCCATCAATAGTCTCTTAACCAGCAATAAACAACATCATATGTTGGCTGTGCAGATCCTGCATGTTCATGGTTTTAGGGTCGTTGATGGCTTCAGCCTGAGCTTCATCAGCCGTCATTGTTGCCATGGTAATCTCATTCTCTGCTTTCACATCAATGATCAGTTTTCCAGCTCTGTCTTTTTCCCTTTTTGTTACAATTCCACCAACTTTTTTCAAAACTCACCAAAGGACTGGCCAGGATGTGTCTCATCCAGATGGATGGACACCGCTTTGGTCCCATCAGTCTCTTGCTCCATGTCCATTGTGTCCTGAAGCTCTGCTCCTGGATCAGTTTTAGAGAAGATGAGCAGATGTTCGGCCTAACTGTTGTCTCTTTTATGAGAGTTTTCACTTTACTCACCAAGACACTGGTCTGCTGTCCTCTCAGTCTCATTGAGAAGCTCATCCAACAGTTCCTGTATGATTCCCAAATCAGTGCTGGGATCTTTGGGAATCATGTCCATGTCTGCAAGAAGTAAAATATCAGTTCAAAGATCAGATCTACAGTAAAATGTGTCTGGATCGATGTTCAGTGGTTCTGTCTGGTGTTCATTTATTTTCTAATTTAAAATGAATAAATATCAGCAGTTCTCCAGCTGGGTCATCTTCATCTGGTGTTCAGGTCATTTACTCACCCAGATGCTGGTCAGGAGTTGTTGGTTCTCCTTCCAGCAGGTTCTCCATGTGCTCTGCATCAGCAGGTGCTTCAGCTGCAGTGATAGCTTTTAATTAATACATGAATACATTAATTATAATGTGGAGTTAGGTGTTTGTGTTCTTTACTCACCCAGACACTGGTCAACTTTTGCCAGAGTGTCAGAAGCCAGCATGTCCAGGAGCACTCTCTGAACTTCACGATGGCTTTCTTGCTTTAGGTGCTCTTCTGCTTTAATATCAGCATAAAGATCAGCATTTAACAAATAACTAATGGATACACTAATGGATCCACTTACTCACCCAGAGATGTGGTTCCTGGAGTTCCACCATCATGGATCTGGTCAGCCATTGCTTCTGCTTCTGCCACAGCTTCCACATCAGCAGAAACATTTTTCTGGAGCTCTATAACACCATAAAATAATAATTGCCATTAAAAGCAGTTTATTTTGATTGCTTCTCATTAAAACATTCCTACTATCCAGATGTTTTTGTTTGTTGTCCTTTACTCACCCAGACGCTGGTCAGCAGCTTCCAGAACATCAGAAATTATTGTATCCAGGAGCATTCTGACCACTTCAGGGTAGATCTCAGGTTTTAGGTGCTCTTCTGCTTTAATTTCAGATTAATATCAACATTTAACACATAACTCATTTATCAGGATCCTGATTACACTTATGGACCCACCTACTCACCCTGAGGTGTGGTTTCTGGAGTACCAATATCCTTAAGCTGGTCCTCTGTTGGTTCTACCACACTCTCCCCATCAGCAGAAACATCCCTCAGGAGTTCTATAATACCATCAAATAATCACCTCCAATAAATCAGTTTATTTTGATTGCTTATTAAATAATGCATTAATAATAATCAGATGTTATTGTTTGTTGTCCATCACTCACCAAGATGCTTCTCAGGAGATGTTTGTTCTCCTTTCAACACGTTCTCTATCTGTTCTGCATCAGCAGCTGCTTCAGGTACATTGATTGTTTTCCATTAATGAATGAACTACAATAAGGAGTTAGGTGTTTGTGTTCTTTACTCACCCAGACACTGGTCAACTTTTGCCAGAGTGTCAGAAACCAGCATGTCCAGGAGCACTCTCTGAACTTCATGGTGGCTTTCGTGCTGTAGGTGCTCTTCTGCTTTAATATCAGCATAAAGATCAGCATTTAACAAATAACTCAGAGTTATCCTGATTACACTAATGGATCCACCTACTCACCCAGAGATGTGGTTTCTGAAGTTCCAACATCCTTAAGCTGGTTTTCTGTTGGTTCTACCAGAGTATCCTCTTCAGAAGAAACGTCTTTCTGGAGCTTTGTAACACCACCAGGTAACATTTTTCATTAAAGTTTATTTTGATTGCTTTTCATTGAAACATTACAATGATCCAGATGTTTTTGTTTGTTGTCCTTCACCTTCAGAACATCAGAAACGACTGTATCCAGGAGCACTCTGACCTCTTCAGGGTCGATTTCACGTTGTAGGTGCTCTTCTGCTTTAATTTCACATTAATATCAGCATTTAACACAGAACTCACAGTTATCAGGATCCTGATTACACTAATGGATCCACCGACTCACCCAGCGGTGTGGTTTCTGGGATTACAGCCTCATGATGTTGGTTCTCCGATGGTTCTGGTCCTGCCTCAGCAACATCCTTCTTGAGATCATCTACAGCGTCAAGTGATATTTTACAATGAAACCTTTTTTATTCTGATTGCTTTTCATTAAACATTACAGATCAGATGTTTGGTGTTTGTATGTGTTTCTCACCCAGACGCTGGTCAGCAGCTGCTACAAAATCTGTGATAATCCTCTCCAGGAGCTCTCTGAGAACTTCAGGGCTTTTCACCTGCTGTAGGTGATTTCCTGCTTTAATATCAGAGTATAGGTTGCCCTGAGGTACCCTTGAGCAAGTTACCGTCCCCATCACTGCTCCCCGGGTGATTTCAATAGCTGCCCACTGCTGCACGGGTTTGAGTGTGCATGGGTTAAATGCAGAGGTCCAATTTTGTTGTGGTTCATGTGTGCTGTGCTGTGACCTCGCAATGACAAGGGTTTTCACTTTCACTTTTCCACTTTAAAAACAGAATTGAACATGTTAGTTATTCATGCCTTAAAGCTAAAACTCTGTACTCTACATATAATACTTCAATATTGTAAAGTAGGTTTATAAACATAATTATTAATATAACTATCCATTCAGAAAATACTGGGGTTAACATGACAGCATAGCAACACCTTAGCAACCAAGTGATGACACCCTGTTAACCACCTGTGAAAAAAATAGACAAGGCCTAGCAACACCTAAGTAACCTTATCAAACACTTTGGTTAATATAACAACAGCCTAGCAACATGTTAGCAACCACTTAGTAACAGTGTAACAACACCTAGCAACCAATTAATGACACCCTTCTAACCACCTGTGAAAACATGGAAAAGGCTTTGTAACACCTTAGCAACCAATAAGATGCACCTTTTCAAACTTTTTTAGATAATATAACAACAGCCTTGCAATGCCTTAGCAACCACTTAGTAACAACCTAA
>CM029384.1:24883685-24906965 GCA_017165825.1 Hepsetus odoe
GGACAGAAAGAGGAGCAGGATGTGGATTCTAGAGAGAAGCTGTGTTTGTTAGAAAATTCTCTTTTGAATCTGGTTTAGTTTCATTTGGAAACAGGAAGATGGGACGTCCCAGTAGTGAACTGTCTCAGGGTTGTTCGGGGGTTCTGTGTTTAGTTCCTGTCTGAAAGGTCCTCCCTCATCTCTTAGTAACAGAATGAACAGTTAGCGTTCTCCTCCAAGCGTGTTGAGCTGTGAATCACACTTACTGCTATGAAGGACAAGTTCAATTATGCAGCGTTTAATAACCTACACTAGACCTGCCTGATCTGAGCTCCAGGATCGAGCAGGGGTCCAAAATCTGATCCTGGAGGGACGAGGTCCAGACAACCAGTGTCTTCAGAACTGACCACCACTGCATCACTGCTTGCTGTCCATCTTCACATGATCTCCCAAACCAGTAGGCAGCAGTGGCTCGAGGCAGTGGTGATCAAGTGGTTAGTGAGTCGGCCTCTGGATCAGAAGGTCATGGGTTCGAATTACAGACCAGTAAGTCGCCTGATGCAACCATGAGCAAGGTACCGTACCTTTCACTGCTCCCTGGGCACATTCAATAGCTTCCTCCTGCTGCATGTGTTTGTGTGTAAAATGCAGAGGTTGTAATTTCATTGTGGATCACTGTGTGCTGTGCTGGGTTTCATAATGACCAGAATAATCACTTTCACTTTCCTCAGATCTACAACCAGTCTTACCAGGACCTGCCGGAGTTCAACCGTCCTGGATCCATGACTAGTGATTCTCTACACGGCGGGTCACCCAGTTCCAACATGTTCTTTATCAGATCAGAGTTCTGTTTCCCGCAGACAGTTGATCTCCGGGTGGGATTCCAGTCCAGCTGAACCAGGTCTGGAAGTCTCCATCAGAGGAACAGGACACTGTCCTTTTACAGTCAAAAGCAGGTTTGGGTCACTTACTGAGGACACTGCAGCTACGGGTTATAGATCAAGAGTTTAGTCTATATTTTAAACTTGATTACAGAACTAAATTTACAGCTCAGTTTAAATTAAAGCTTGGGTTGGGTAAAGTCAGTCTGTCTTCCGGGCCATAGAGTGCTGGAGGTTCATCCCGCTCACGCAGGGAGCGAAAGAGCGGACACACCCTGGACAGGTCGCTAGCCCATCGCGGGAAGAAGCCCGGACTGGCCAGGGACGGTACCTTGCTCAAGGGTACCTCAGGGCAACCTACTGGGAAGGGGTTTGAACCCCCAATTCTCTGATCAGGAGGCCAACGCCTGAACCACTGAGATGCGCTGCCTCATAGTACAGCTCTGTCTTAATTTGTTCTAGATATTCATTCAGTCTAGATTACAGTGCATTGTCAATTACAGAGCAGTTTATGTTGCAGCTAAAACTAGATTAAAGTTTTATCAAGATCTTAGATCTTAGCCTTGATTACAGCTCAGTCTAGATTAAAAACAGTTTTAGTGCAGATTTGATCTTACCCTACATAACAGACTCATCTACAGAACACCTCATTCTAGAATAAGTTCAGTCTAGATTATAGATTCAGATCAGACTAGACTAGTCACCAGCTCCGTCTTTAATGAATAAAATAATTATGTGTGTTTTTGTTAAACGGGACTTCAACACTTGTTTATAAAACTGATGCTAATATTACTGTTTTCTTAAATAAAGCACACAGGTGGACTAACATGTTAAGGTGCTCATCAAGATCCACTCTAAAATTTTATTTCTGTTCATATAAAAACACATCAAACACACTTGATTCTGATAAAATAATAATGAAATTTCATTCAAAGTACTTTAAAATGAAAATGCGTGTTTGATCAGATGATCACAGACTTCATCTCCACACTAATCTGAGGCGTCATAGTTCCCAACAGTGTGATGGGATTGCAGGTCAGTAGACTCACCTTTGTCATCAGGCGGAGATAAGAGGGTGTCACGTCCCGTCTGAATCAAGAAGCCCAAGAAAGTGTAGTTTCCTGATTCTGTTCATATTCCACACTCTGCACTCTGATGGTCTTAGTTTCATTGAAAAATACGAATTTTCTTTGTTTTTTTGTGTTTGGCTTTACATATTCAGACAATTAAATATTCATTTATTAACTTGATCTCATCAGTCTGATTGTTCATCTTCAGGTACAGGGTCTGTCCCACAGCTCCATAACACGGATCACTCTGATTAAACCTGCAGTGAGTGGCCGAACCTGCAGAAGAGACAAACAAGAACATTCATCCTTCATCAGTGTTACAAAGAGCCAAATATCTTTAAATCGTCTAATTTAAATACAGTTAGAGCCAGAAATAGAGGTTTTCATTTATTATTGTTGATAATTCTCCACACACTGAAGGCCAAAACCCAAACACAGATCAACTGATTCAGCCTGTCTACAAACGTCCACCACTGCATCACTGCTGCTGCTCATCTTCACATGATCATTCAGATCTTACCAGATGTTCCAGGACACTGCTGCAGCTCAATCATCCTGGATCCCACGATATGGCTGATTTTCTACATAGCAGGTCACACAATTCAACGTGTTCTTTATAAAGCTCCAGAGTGTCGGCTCCACCAGCCAGTTGAGGCCCAGATGGATTCAGTCCAGCTAGACCGGATCTAAATCTCCATCAGAGGAACGGACATGTACTCTTTACTGGTGAAGACAGTTTTGGGTCACTTCCACTGAGGACACTGCAGCTGCAGATTATGATCAACAAGATTAGTACTGATGTGTCAAACTCAAACTCAGATTCAAACCCATCTGCCTGCGAGATCATATTATATATATTTCTTTTTTTTCCTGGTGATATGTAGCAACAGCTCCATAAACTACACGTCCCACAATGCAGGTGCAACAGCTGCCTTACGACAGGCTATCTTAGATCATTCCTGCATCAATTAGATCAGTCGATCAATCATCTGTGGATGTAAGAACCTAATCTCAAGCCAGATCAGCCCCTAACAGTGGTCAGAAGCTGGTTCTGTGAAAGCAGAGCCTTTCCCAAATGGCACAGGTCTGAGTTTATGTTCCAACATCACCAGTAAACCGTGTGTCTTATTTATTGGAGCTAAACCTTGGCTGTAATTCAGAAATATGATCTAAGACAGCACTACGAGACTGAACATCAGGACAGGTTGAACATCCTAGACATAGAGCAGGAGCTACCACAGAAGGTGGAGGTTGAAGAGGAATCGGCCTCACAGCAGATGTTTCTGAAAGCAGGTTTTATTGTGGCGGAGGAGATCAGCCCAGTCGGCCCGGCCACGTACCGAGGGACCGTTCCTGAAGAGCTGCACGACCACAGTGTGAGTGTCTTGTGTCCAGACAAAAAGCAGATGTTCACAAACGTAAGCCTGTTAGAAACACGGCTGCTGATCGGGTTTGTGAGGCCCGGTCACTGATCTGGGAAGCACAGGTGACTGGAAGAGGGACAAATTTGTTCCAAGTCACTTGCTGTGGATGAAAGTCTGACACTGGTCATCTTCATCCCTGGAGTGGTCTCCAGTTTGTGCCTTACAGAGGAAATATTGGACATTAAGTCGATGCATGGGACGAAGACATTTTTTATGTCAAAGTGTGACCGACATGAACCTGCCTCAGAACAAACTTGTTGGACTTGCAACAGATGGAGCAGTGGTGATGTGTGGTGACAGAGTGGGTGAGTTAGTGTTTCTGGATGAGATCACTGTTCCTCTCAGCGTCTTTAACGCTAGCTCGAGACCAGAGCACATGATCACTGATGTGGGCGATGCAGTGAGTGTTTCCAGTGAAGCTGCGGCTTGTGGGAGACACAATGCACCAGTGTGACTGCGTCTCATTTCCACCTGTTCCGAGTAGCGATGAACCGAGCAGAACCACAGTGTTCCCAAATTCACACTCTGTTGATAAACTGAAGGCCACTCAGCTCCGTCTACAAGAACCTTTTCTGTGTGAGAACCTGAACTCTGTGATGAAGATCAACAAAACATCCCACTGGAGTCCAGCAGTCCATCACAGGGATCTCACAACCATGAGACCACCCTACACACAAACATAAAGCTAACTTGTTGCCATGAAATGATGCCAAGAACCCAGTTCTGAAAACAGGGCATGAGGACAATTTAATTTCTTATTATTTTAACTTTACTTAAAAGTAACATTTTTTGATATTTTCAAGCTTGTGGGCAGCGGTGGCCTAGTGGTTCGGGCGTTGGCTGCATGATTGGAAGATCGAGGTTTCGAACCCCTTCCCATAGGTTGCTGGGGTGCCCTTGAGCAGGTGCGTCCCGTCAATTCTCCCAGGTGCTTTACGATAGCTGCCCACTGCTGCATGAAAGGAAATTTCATGCAATTTCGTTTCTTTTTTTTCTTTTAGCAGCGTGTTCAAAATGTTTGCCTTATCATTTTGACTGGGAGAAATTACATGGAAGCAAAATATTTTAAGTTATTTTAAGTTTAAGTTAAGACTTATTTGAAATAAATTGTATCTTTTCTGTTTCGATTCATATTTAAAAAAAAAATAAATAAATCAAATAAATAAAAAAATAGAGTTTTGGCCGTGTGATTGAGTCTGACACTCCTGAGTGAGATGATCACAGACTTCATCTCCACTAATCTAGAGGCGATCTGTGATTCTAACAGTGTGAAGTGGGATTACAGTCGGTAGACTCACCTTCAATCATCAGGCGGAGTTGAGAAGGTGCTCAGTAGTCCCTTACAGATCATGGTTTCCAAACTGTAGTTTCCTGATTCTGTTCTATTCCTCTGCACTCTGATGGTTGCAGTTTGATTTAGAAAATGCAGTTTTCATTAATTTTATTGATGTTTGATTTTTATAATGCAAAACAATTGTTTCTTTATTTTCTCTTTTTAACATGATCTCATCAGCCTGATTCTCCATCTCCAGGTACAGGGTCATCCCACAGCCTCATAACAGGATCCTCTGGATTAAACCTGCAGTGAGTGGCCAGACCTGCAGAGGAAGACAAACAGAAACATTTGTCTTCATCAGAATAAACCTCACGGAGGATTTCTTCTCATCAAGTAATGTTTCAAATATGAGTTCATTAAAATAATCAAATAATCATTTATTGTAGTTTTGGGACACTTGTATAAACCTACTGTGTGAAGGTTCCCGTGCAGGGTATCAGCAGCATCGTGATAGACAGCGTGTGTCTGGAACCAGAATACCAGAGCAGCTCTGCAGAATCCTTCCACGTCTGTTTAGATCTGTTCTCTCCTAGAAGTTCTCTCTCTCTACATATAGTCTACATACACACTGTATATGTGGTAAAAACTCTTGGTGAAACACAGAACATCCACTGTGGTCTTCACAGCAGCCTGAACAACTCTGTGATCTAAGAGAGAAGAAAGTCCATTAATGTTTGAAACCTCCCTCCTCTCTTTTAAAACACCTGTCAGCTGCAGTGTGATGGTGAGGATCAGGTGCACACTCATACACACACACACACACTCACTCACACACACACACACACACACACACACACACACACACACACACACACACACACGCACATACACACACACTTACACACACATACACACACACACATACACACACACACACATACACACACACACATACACACACACACACACACACTCTAGGAACAGTGAGCTGCAATGTGGGAGCAGTGTTAGTAATAAACCCTTGACTTTTTGATCTGAGCCTACAGTTTAGGGACCAGGACCAGAGGTTGTGGGTTCTAGTACCAGACCAATGGGTCGCAGGAGGTTCCAGCAGACAGGTACTGTAGAATCACTGCTGCAGCAGCTACAAATGTCTGCCCCCTGCTGAATGGTGTGTGGGTTAAATACAGAGATAGCATTTCGTTGTGGTTCTGTGTGTTCACGATGACTAATAGTCACTTTCCGCTGACCACTTTCCACATATGGTGATGTTTCGTCTCAGTTTATAGTTTACATCTTCTTCTGTGGAATAAGCGGACAGTGTGACCTTCAATGTGCAGTTTAATCAAAATATTCAGATAATTACACCATATTAACAGTTCTTCTGCTGGACCTCAAGCTCCACTGCCAGGCAGTGGGTGGAATATTCCCAACAGCTCAAACATTTCTGCAGAATCTTTTCATTTGAAGGTATTTATAGATGCACTTTATCCAGAAACACTAACAGAATGGCAGAGTAAAGATCTCCATTCTTCAAATATTCAAAGGATCCTTGTTTTACGAGGTCTCAGTGCAGACAGTCTAGTTTTCAATTTGTTCACCCAACAATAAACCCTTTTTTTTTTTTTTTGGACTTGACGCAACAGGAACCTGGAGTCTAGTCCCTTAACGTTCCTGGCCACTGCTGCCCGAAAAAAACTTACCCAGACTATAAAGAAAGACTGCGTTTCTTCCTTTCTTGTCTTGAGGATATCAGGCTGCACGAATGTCCATATTCTGCACTGCTGGAGGACACCTACCCATGGCAGCTCCTGTGAGCAGGACCAGGACTCCACAGCAGAGCAGCATTTTCATTCAGTCCAGAAAACAGAAGGAAGAAGCACCAGAATGTTCTCGACCTGACCAGAGCCAGACAACAGCCCGTTCAGAAACGTTCTCTGAGCACCTCAGTCTGTCCTTCAGGCTCTACACACATGTAGACTCTGCTCAGACCAGGAGGAACGGTCTGAAAAAGAAAGTGGATAGAAGAAAGAGTGGAAGTGCAGAGTGCAAATAAAATTCTATAATTAATAGTTTCTGTGCTTAAAGGAGAAGTTAAGTTTCAGTGCTGGGAAGTCCATCAAAAATGATGTTACAATAAAGAGAAAAAAACATCTTTAATGGTTCCTGTAACGCTGGGACGGTGTGGGTTGGACGTAAACGCAGAGCCAGGATTCTCACGCTTGACTGTGCCGAACTGAACAAATCCGATGATACCAGAAGCGCTAAAGCACCGGCGGCTGCAGCAGAACAAACTGTGCGAATATCCGGCTCTGCTGTGACTCACTGGGCTTCAACAGCCAGCCTCAGTGGAAGCACACCTGTGTCCTCATGAGGCTCAGGTATTATTTCGGTCAGAGCAGAAGCCCTCTCTACCCGTGACAGAGTTCACTTGTATTTGGTTCTCCTGGTTCTCAAAAAGAGTGTTTACATAATTCCTCGTTCTCTGTGACACTGCATTGCAGCCATCCACAGTCACAGAGACAGTAGCAGTTCATCTGTGGCTCCATCCACAACACATCTTCCAACTCTGAGTATTCCGACATCCAGATCTGTGAAGACACCTTCAAAATCCTTCCATAAATCCAGTCTATGGCACAAGATCTCACTGGTGTAGGTGCTTTTGATGGAGCTTGACTGTGGAACTTCACTCACTTCATTACATGAGCCTGATGTTTTAGAGCTTTTCAAGGGTGATCCCATACAAGCCATGCGTTGATGATTGTCTGAGCAGCTCTTATCTGAGCTATTTGCACAGCCCATGTTGCCATCACAGAACTGCTGCTCAGTCAGACACACTGTCCCCTCATCACCAAGCAGAAGACAGGAAACACCTGCAGTTCCTCTGAACCCTCAGAAGAACTCAGATCTGTGTGTTATGGAGAAACTTGGGATTAAAATCAGTGCATGGCAGAACCACAGGAAAGGAAATCTGTGAAGAAGTTTCAAATGTGTCACTGAAATGAAGCTGCCTTAGTATAAACTGTGGATTAAGGACAGATGGAGCGCCAGCGATGTGCGGTCAGAAGAGAGGACTGGTGGGCAGGGTTCAGGAGAAGATGTGCAGGAGAACTGTGCAGGTGAGCAAACTGTTTATCACTGCATTAAACATCAAGAATCACTGCGTGGCAAAGCCCTAAAGATGGAGCATGTTCTGACCACAGTAACAGTAGTTAGCTTTATAAGAGCCAAAGGTCTGAATCACCGCCAGCTCAGTCTTTTTTGGAGCAGTGTGGTTGGGAATACGCAGATGTGCTGGATCACACAGGTGAGATGGTTCAGCCCAGGAGAAGTACTGAACAGATGTTTCCCGAGCTGAGTGAGGAAACAGTTCCTTCTGGAAAGCAAAGGGAGAGACACAGCAGAGCTCCAGGAGCTGACGTGTCTGTGTGAGCTGGACTTTATGTGTGACATCACGAGCCATCTGGATGTGCTGAACCTGCAGCTTCAGGGGAGCATCATCACAGCAGACACATGCTTACGCGCAGTGAGGCTTTTAAACCAACTGGGCCTGTGGGAGACTCAGATCCTGCAAGAAAACCTGGGCCATTTTCCCTGCTGACAATCAAGTAAAACACAGATCTCCACCGCCGTGTTCCCACGTGCACAGTCTGCTCCCGGAGATCTGCTGACTCTGATCTCCAGGTGTGAACTCAATAATGCTCAATAATCCGTTTGCAGTTGACGTGGAAAACGCACCTACAACCTCAGTTGGAACTGATTGAACTCCAGTGTGAGACACACTGAAGTCAGAGTGTGATGCTGTGGGTGCTGCACAGTTTCCACACTTCATCCCTGACAAAAGGCCTCAGCGCTGCACCCAAGCTGCTCGGGTGCTCTCCATGATCGGCCAGCACTGATCTATGGCGACTGTTCTCTTCCATGAGATGACCAGGAGCATATCCGCGAAGTCGTCTGACAGATGAACACCTTTTCTCCATCTGAGGATTTCTACATCTCAGAGCCGGAGCCCAGATACTGATGAACTAGCATCCAAGAAGAGCTGCCAGGTATCTGCTCGAACACAGAGCAGATCAGTGTGCAGCAAACTGAGCAGCAGTTCTAGTTATTCTCGCTAGTCAGGCATTAAGGGCTTAAGTGGTTACCGCGTTCATTGAAGGAGGGTATCATTATGAGTCAATTGGTTGGTGTTATTTTATTTTTAAATGTATTGTGCCTGGAAAAATTACTGTTAGAAATTTCAAATCAAGAAGGTTGCAAATAAAAAAAAAAAAAGTAAACGATTTTTATTTACATTTTATTTAAGTGAATAACTTTTGTTGATGTGTTTTTATATTCGATTTTGCATGTGTGCAATATTAAGTTATATATTATTCAGTAAGCACAACAGTTCCTATTATTAAACTTGTTTAGGTCCATTTTTCAATAAATATCAATGTTGGCCAAGGACGTGTCCAAGTTTACATTTGGCCCACGTGTATTTGGGTTGACACCCCTGATCTAGTGTCTTCTAGTGTCATTCATTAATCATCTAGTGTCCTCTATGTGCCGTCCAGTGATCATCTAGTGTCCTCTATGTGCCGTCAGTGACCATTTAATGTCTTCTGTCAACCAGTGATCTAGTGTCCTCTCCTGCCATCTAGACCAACTAGTGTTATCGTGATCATCAGTGAGCCATCCTAATGTCCTCCTAGTGTCATCAAGTGATCATCCAGTGACATGCAGTGATCACATAGTGTCTTCTAGGGTCCTTTAATGTCATGCAGTGACCATCTAGTGACCATCGTCCTCTAGTGTCATCCAGTGACAATCTAATGTCCTCTAGTGTCACCAGTTACCATTTTAGTCTTACCTAGTGACCATTTAGTGTCTTCTAGTTTCATACTGACCATTTAATGTTCTTTAGTTTCATACGTGACAATCCTCTAGTGTCATCCAGTGATCATAGAGTGTTACCTCATGACCATGGTGTTCCTAATTGTCATCCAAGCGATGGTCTAATGTCCTCCAGTGTCATCCAGCGATGGTCTAATGTCCTCTAGTGTCATCCAGCGATGGTCTAATGTCCTCTAGTGTCATCCAGTGATGGTCTAATGTCCTCTAGTGTCATCCAGTGATGGTCTAATGTCCTCTAGTGTCATCCAGTGATGGTCTAATGTCCTCCAGTGTCATCCAGTGATGGTCTAATGTCCTCCAGTGTCATCCAGTGATCATCTTGCAACCTTAATATCATTCAGTGACCATCTAGGTTCTTCTTGGGGCATCCAGTGACCGTGTAATGTCTTCTAGTGACATCCAGTGATCATCTTAACTGACAATAGTAGGTTCGTCAGTGACCATCCAATAAAGTATCATGTCGCAGTCAGCTGAACCAGGTCTGATCTCCATCAGAGGAACGAGACACTGGCACTGGGGAGGCGGCACAGGTCACTTCAGTGAGGACACTGCAGCTACAGATTATAGATTACCAGTGTGAGGTCCCTGTGCAGAACATCAGCAGCATCGTGATGAACAGCATTGTTGGAACCAGGGCAGAGCAGCTCTGCAGAAGATCCTTCCACAATCCTGGTTCTATATCTTTTCTTTCTAAGTTCTGCAAAGTTCTAACTCTCTGATCTAAATACACACTGTATCTTCAATAGAAACTCTTAGTAAAAACACAAGACATCCTGTGGTCTTCACAGCGACCTGAGTTCCTCTCAGAGAGAGAGAGTGTTTTTTTTACTTTTTATCATAGCATGAACACCTCCCTCCATTTCCCTCTTTATAAATAAGTGTCCCTGCAGACATGTCCTGAACTAGTCAGCACCAATCAGAAATGTTCATTTTAGTTCTGGTATAAATATATTCTCACATTGTGAACTACAATCACAAGCAATGAACAAAAGATCCAAAAGCAACATTTCCTGTGTGTGTTTGTCCCATTTGATCAACTGACTGATGTTGAATGATAGAAGCGTCAGTTCTAGACAGAACCGTGACCTGCACTGGTTCCGGTCTGCAGTTGGACAATGTTGATTAAATGCACTCTGTTTGACACTCTGCTCTGGTGGCGGGAACACAGCACTGCAGACTGACACTAATGCTGATTCAGATAGTTTTACAGTTGAAATTTTCATGAAGATCATGAAGGAGAGCTGCTGGAGAGTGTGAGTGGAGCCCAACTGTCCCGGGACCTTTTCCAGAAAGACTTCAAGAAGAGACTTTTCTCTGAAACTGCTTTAATCACAAACATCCCAAGAGCGTTGGTTACAGAGATCTTATGGTGATTATAGTAAATACATCAATCAGTTCAGGAACATAAAGGAAAAATACAACATGTAAACTAATTAGAAACATAATCTCGGATCTCCATTTTTATGTTATCATGGTTTTTAGTCTTTTTGAATTCTCAAATATGTCTTTTCAAATTCATTTCCACTAAATATTTGAATCATTGTAAAGTTCCATTGTTGGAGATAGGAGGTTTTGTTCTGATTGTGATGATGACATTATACAGTTGAAAAACAGCGATTTTGATCATTTTCTCTTTAGATGAATATATGTGCACCTCAGGCCAGTTTAAAATCACTTTTACAACCAAATTGTCTCCAAACTCTGGAGAAACAACATCTCAGGCATCAGTGACATCATCAGAACCACGATTTCATACAAATGTTTCCAGAAAAAATAAAAATCAGGTTTTTCTTCCAGATCAGTGTCGGTGACACTTTGTTCTAGAAACGGATTTCTTCTTCTTTTCTGAAACACTCGTCTTCTGCAGGCGTGTCAGACTGTGTGTGATGCTGCTCCTGATGCTCCTCTGATTCTTCTCTTCTTCATCCAGGTTTAGTCTCCAGATCCTCGATCCACCTGTTTTGGAGCCAACAAAGTATCACAGAGGCGCTCTGGGTGTTTCTAATAAAGTGTCAGTGAGGAACTATAAGGGTGTTTCTAATAAAGTGTCAAATAGAGAACTATAGGAGTGTTTAATAAAGTGTCCAGTGAGGAACTATAAGGAGGGTGTTTTACAATAAAGTGTCCAGTGAGGAACTGTAGTTGGTGTTCTAATAAAAATTGTCCAGTGAGGAGGAACTATAGGAGGTGTTTCTAATAAAGTGGCCAGTCAGTGCATGTCAAAGGAGGGTGTTTCTAATAAAGTGTCCTTTTAACTAGAGTATGGGAGATTTTGTGTAGTATCAGTTTGATCTTATTCTTGATTAATTGTTAATATTTGTTATTCACTCCATAATAAGATGTGGATCTTACTCTCAGCTGCTCTTTGCACTACTAGGGTGGAGATGTAAGGCCTCCTGCTAACAGGGACAGCAGGATGAAGATCTCAGAAAGCCACACAGACACGAATATGATGAACCCTGAAAGGACAGAAGAGGGAGCAGGATGTGGATTCTAGAGAAGAAGCTGTTTCCACTTCAGTGCAGAAAGCGGAGCAGATCTTATCTTTGCTCAGATTTACTCCTGGGGTGAGAGTTGGAGTGATTTACCGAGGAGAAAGAGTGTGATTGCTGGTGGAAGTGTGACTGGGGTGGGTGGGAGCCTCAGTTACTGCAGGACTCGTACCAGTGTCTGTCCATGTTCGCTGTTCTGTACTGGGAGTCACAGTTGTAGGACCTGTAATTACACATCAATTAAGCATCAATATATGACTTCTTACCTTCTCCTGCATTAGATGAAACTAGTTTACAGATCAGTTCAAACTACCTCACTTACCTGAGATAGAATAGTGTATAATGTGCTGCAGTCCTTTCTCACTAAATATCATCTATTTATAATATGCAAGCAGCATTTATTTTTAAAAATATAGGTAAGCCTAAGTACAATTAGTAAGCAAGTCAGCAGATTTTGCAATATCTTAAACTACAGTGCTTTTGTTTCTGACATGTGAATGCTCAGTCAGCACTGTGCATTGTTAGCAGTTAATCCAGACAGTGTTATCATAATCAGATAGTTGTTGTATGATTAGGTTTTACTCTGACTGTCTAGAAGCGGTTCTACTTCTGTGTACAACAGATGATCCAGGAAACAGCAGCTTCTTTGTGTTTGTTGTTGGTGATATTTCTGCATCTGCTGGAAGAACAGAAATATAATCCACAGAAATAAAGTCTTCAATCTGGGCTCTGAAGCAGGAACACTCTCACTGCTGTGAAGGAGAGGGTGGAGATCATGCAGGGCTTATTAGTTTACACTGGGCTAAACTGAGATCCAGACTCCTGGAGGGGTCCATTTATACAGCAGGAGCAGGAGTCGAAAATCTGATTCACGGAGATTAGAACCGGGACTGGAGGGCTGTTATCTGAGTGCTGGGTTCTCCCCCTTGAAAACAGCGTCATCACTGTTGTTGTTGTTCTTCATTTCACTGATCTTTCTAGCCAGTCTTACAGGACACTGCTGGAGTTCAACCGTCCTGGATCTGACTAGCGTGATTCTCTACGATAGTCTGGTTCAACATGTTCTTTATCAGATCAGGTTTCTGTTCCCACCAGACAGTTGAGCTCCAGATGGGATTCCAGTCCAGCTAGACAGGTCTGGTCTCCATCAGAGGAACAGGACACTGTCCTTTTACTGGGGAGGAACTTGTTTTGGGTCATTTCCACTGAGGACACTGCAGCTGCAGACAGTCAACAGCTCAGTCTATGAATTAACGATCAGTCTGGATTACGGCACAGTTTAGATTAAAACTCAGTTTAGATTAAAGATCAGTCTGGATTACAGTAGATAAAGATTAGATTAGATTTAGGAGCTCCAGCTCCTTAACATGTGCCTGCCTCTTTATAAAGGGACCAAAAGTAATTGGACAATTGACTCAAAGGCTATTTCATAGGCGGTGCAAGCGATTTCTTCATTATGTCGTTATCAGGTAAGATGATAAAAGGTCTGGAGGTGATCTGAGGTGTGGTGCTTGATGTGGAAGATTTTGCTGTGAACAGACAACATGTGGTTGAAGGATCTCCATGCAGGAGAAACAAGCCATCCTTAGATGTGAAAACTGAAAAAACGCCCACGAAACTCCTTTCAGTTTTAGGGCAGCAAAATCTACAGTTTGGTCATCCTGAGAGAAAGAAAGCGAAAAAGGGCAGTAAAAGGAACCAGCAGCATCTGGAGACGTCCGTGAATCAGGACTTCAGACTGTCGGTCCCAGCAAGCGTTTTTAACCAAGTGTTGAGATGAACATTTAATTTCAGTTCATTTCATTCCAGTGCTTTTGAGCCTGAAATTGAAGGGATTGTGTTAAAGTGCTTTAGTTCCTCATATTTTTATACAGAAACACGTTAACTCACTGAATTAGAGCTTCAAGTCTGAACTTCAGCTGAACCTGAGTTTCATTTAAACTTCATTATAGTAACGTACAGAACCAGCATTAGAACAACGTTCTCTGTCCAAATATTTATGGACTAACTTTAGATAACAAAGCTCAGTCTGAATTAAATTAATCCAGCACGCAGTTGTGTCTCCAGTTCAGTCAGATTACGCCATCATTCTAGATTACAGCTCAGTCTAGGATTCAGTCTCAGCTCAGGCTGGATTAGTTCTTCACTTCCGAGTCACTTCGGATCAAAACGTCTCTCAGATGAATAAGCGTGCAAGGTTCTGATCAGATTGGCTCTGTAGGACATTACAGTTAAAATTAATAATGAAGCCACAAGATTATGATACAACAGATCAAACTCCTTTCATTCTCACAGATCACTTCACAGAAAGGACTGGAAGTCTGTTTAGTCGAATGATCACAGACTTCATCTCCACTAACAATCTGGGGCGTCTGTAGTTCTAACAGTGTGATGGGATTACAGGTCGTAGACTCACCTTCAATCATCAGACGAGATAAAAGGGCCTCGATGCTGCCCGTCTGAACTGGGTTTTCAGTGGTTTACAGTTGTTCTGTTACCTCTACTCACGATGGTTCTGTTTTCTTTGAGAAAATTCATTTCATTTATTGTTTTTTGATTTTGACATAATCAAAACAACTATTTTCTTTATTTTCTCTTTTAACTTCCTTATCATCAGTCTGATTCTCCATCTCTCCAGGTACAGGGTCTGTCCTGCAGCTCATAACACGGATCCTCCTGATTAAACCAGCAGTGAGTGACCGAACCTGCAGAGGAAGACAAACAAGAACATTCTGTCCTTCATCCAGAATAAACCTGGTCTACAGCTTAAACCTCTGGATTTACTATATATTAGTGTTAGAAACAAATGTACAGTGCGTCTAATCTAAAGGTGAGGAGAAAAGGATGAAGCAGGATCAAAGTTTCTTTGACCTTACAAAAACTAAGACCTGCCAGTAGATTTCAACCTTAATCTGAAAATACAGTCGTCAAGCTCCAGAGTGTCGCTCCCACCAGCCAGTTGAGGTCCAGATGGGATTTAGTCAGCCCAGCTGCATTACCCGAACAAGAAAAGCGGCCACCTGAATCATTCCTGCATCAGTTACATCAGATCGATCAAGCGTCTGTGGGCGTAAAGAACCACAATCTCAAGTCAGAATCGGGCCCTAACGCGATGGTCAAGAAGCTGGTTCTGAAAGCAGAGGCCTTTCCAGAAACCGCTGAGTCTGAGTTTATGTTCCCAACATCAGCAGCAGTAAACCCGTGTCTTATTTGTAGAGCTAATGTGGCTGTAATTCAGAAAATATGATCTAAGACGGCATACGAGACTGGGCATCAGGACAAGTTGAACATCCTGAACACAGAGCAGGAGCTACAGAAGGTGGAGGAGTTGAGAGGAATCGAGCATCACAGCGAATGTTTGTCAAAGCAGTTTTTTATTGTGGCGGAGATCAGCCCGAGTCGGCCCGACCCGCGTACGGACGTTCTGAAGAGCTGCGACCACAGTGTGAGTGTCTTGTGTCCAGACAAAAAGCAGGTGTTCACAAACGTAAGCCTGTTAGAAACACGGCTGCTGATCGGGTTTGTGAGACGGTCACTGATCTGGAAACACAGGTGACTGGAAGAGAGACAAGACTGTTCAAAGTCCTGCTGGATGAAAGTCTGACACTGGTCATCTTCATCCCTCCACAGTGGTCTCCAGTTGTGCCTTACAGAGAAATATTGGACATTAAGTCGATGCATGAATGAACATTTTTATGTCAAAGTGTGACCGATGCCACAGCGTTGATGGCGTGAATGGTGTGGGTGTTTGGGTTGATGTTTGTTGGTGATGTAGTGTCTTGGTGACAGAAGTGGCCTGCGTGGGAAGGATGTGGTTGAAGATGCAGAAGGAGAACTGGACTGGTGTGTTCACAGCAGATCACTGCATCCATCACAGGGCGGCTATTGCAGTCCTGAAGATGGAGCATGTAATGACCCTGTAGCACAAACCATCAACTCTCTCAGAATTGAGTTTTAAATCACGGCGAGTCAGTCTTTTTCTGCAGAAACAGATTCGGAGTTGGGCAGGAACTTCTGTCGGTTCATGGACAGTAAAGAAAAGACTCTGATCCTGCAGGCTGAACAGTGGAAATGTGAGTTGGTGTTTCTGGATGAGATCACTGTTCATCTCAGCATCTTAAACCTTCAGCTCCAGAGACCAGAGCACATGATCACTGATGTGGACGATGCAGTGAAGAGCGTTTTCAATCAAGCTGCGCTTGTGGGAGACACAAATGCACCAGTGCAGCTCGTCTCAACTTAAACTTAGGTTTTAAGCTCATTTGTTTTGGAATTAAATTGTATCTGTTTCGATTCATATTTATGCAATAAAGAAACAAGTTTTGGATCCTGTGTGATTGAGTCTGACACCCCTGAGTGAGATGATCACAGACTTCATCTCCACTAATCTGAGACGTCTGTAGTTCTAACAGTGTGATGGGATTACAGGTCGGTAGACTCACCTTCAATAATCAGACGGAGATAAAAGGAGCCTCGACTGGACCTGTCAGAACCAAAGGTGTCCAAAGTGTAGTTTCCTGATTCTGTTCTGTTCACACTCTGCACTACGATGGTTGCAGTTTGATTTAAAAAATGCCAATTTTTGTTTATTGTTTTGATGTTTGATTCTTTATAATGCAAAACAATTACATTTTCTTTATTTTCTCTTTTGAGCAGACTCATCAGCCTGATTCTCCATCTCCAGGCACAGAGTCTGTCCCTGGCTGTCAGGAAGGATTTCTTCTCATCAAGTAATGTGGTCCACTGTGGTCCACTGTGGTCTTCACAGCAGCCTGAACAGCTCTGTGATCTAAGAAGAGAAAGGAAGTCCATTAATGTTTGAAGACACTCCCTCACCTCTCACTTTAGAAACACCTGTCAGCTGCAGTGTGAAGGTGAGGATCAGGCGCACACTCACATACACACACACACACACTCACACATACACACACACACACACACACACACACACACACACACACACACACACACACACACACACACACACTCTAGGAACAGTGGGCTGCAATGTGGGGAGCAGTGTTGGTAACTCAAATCTTGACCTTTCAATCCTGGAGCCGAGAGTTTAGGGACCAGGACTCACAATCAGGAGGTTGTGGGTTCTAGTACCAGACCAGTAGGTCACCAGGAGGTTCCCTTGAGCAAGGTACCGCCACATCACTGCTCCCCAGCAGCTAGACATGTCTGCCCCCTGCTGGAAAGCGTGTGTGTGGGTTAAATACAGAGGATTTGTTTGGTTGTGGTTCACAATGACTAATAGTCACTTTCGCTTTGATCACTTTCCACATATGTGGGCATGTGAGTGATGTTTCGTCTCAGTTTATAGTTTTACATCTTCTTCTGTGGAATAAACTGACAATTAATGACCTTCAATGTGCAGTTTAATCAAAATAATCAGACCAGTACACAAAGACCAACGATTCATCTGCTGGACCTCGAAAGCTCCACTGCAGGCGGTAGGTGGAATATTCAACAGCTCAAACATTTCGGCAGAATCTTTTCATTTGAAGGTATTTATAGATGCACTTTATCCAGAAATACTAACAGAATGGCAGAGTAAAGATCTCCATTCCTCAAATATTCAAAGGTTCCTTGTTTTACGAGGTCTCAGTGCAGACAGTCTAGTTTTCAGTTTGACATTCACCCAACAATAAACCCTTTTTTTAATTTTTTTTATTCGACCCCATGACAGGAACCTGGAGCTAGTCCTACATTTGGCCACTGCTGCCTGAAAAAAACTTACCCAGGCTTCTCAAGAAAAGACTCGTTTCTTCCTTTCTTGTCTTGAAGATATCAGGCTGCACGAATGTCCATATTATATTCTGCACTGGAGGACACACCTACCCATGGCAGCTCCTGTGAGCAAGGACCAGGACTACAGTGAGCAACATTTTCATTCCCAGTCCAGAAAACAGAAGGAAGAAGCCGCAGAAAGTTCGACCTGACCAGAGCAAAACCGACAGCCCTTCAGAAACGTTCTCCTCGAGAGCTTCCCAGTCTGTCCTTCAGGCTCTCACACACATGTAGACTCTGCTCAGACCAGGAGGAGCAGTCTGAAAAAAGTGAATGAAAGAAGAAATTGGAAGTACCAGAGTGAAAATAAATTCTATAATTAATAGTTTCTGTGCTTAAAGGAAGAGATTAAGTTTCAGTGCTGAAGTCCATCAAAATGATGTTGCAATAAAGAGTTAAAAACATCTTTAATGGTTCTGTAACGCTGGGGCCAGTGTCAGTGGGATTCTCACTCTTGACTTTAATGCTTGAACTGAACAAAACGATGATACAAAACTAAAGCACCGACGCTGCAACGGAACAAACGTTGAATGACCGACGCTCTGCTGTGACTCGCTGGGCTTCAACAGCCAGCCCTCAGTGGCTACCTGTGTCTCCATGAGCTCAGGTGTGTCGGTCAAAACAAAGCCCTCACCGTGACAGAGTTCCCCTTGTGTTGGTTCTCCTGGTTCATAAAAGAGAGTGTTTAAATAATTCACATCATTCTCTTCTCGACACTTTGCATTGCAGCCATCACGATCACAGAGAGACAAGTAACGTTCATCTGTGGCTCCATCCACAACACATCGTCCAGCTCTGAGGTATTCCCAAACATCCGGATCTGTGAAGACACCTTTCAAAATCCTTCCATAAAGCCAGTCTATGTGGCACAAGATCTCCACTGGTGTGAGTGCTTTGATGGTGAGCAGGTGAACAGTCTCTGAGGCCAGTGTATAATCCAGAGCAGAAGCACTACTCACAGTCGCATGCACATAATCCAGAGCAGAAGCCACGCCCTCCAAGGCAGGTGCCTGAAATCAGATCAGGAGCCCTGCTCTCATCAGGCTGATTTGCAGCAAACTGTTGTAGCTTCTCTCCTGCTGTCTTGTGTCCTCAAGGCACAGTAGTCTCCACACTGTTAGGCTGCTGCTCAACTCTGCTCTGGATCGCTAAAGCTCCGCAAAGAGCTTTTCCATCTTGCTCTCCAAATCAGCCTTACTCCTCAGCGTGGAATCCTTCTCTTGTTGCAGCACTCTCATGCTGTTCCAGTGAGTGGTTCTCCACTTGCAGTGTAGAGCTTATCTCATCCAGCCCAGCAGTTTTCTCCAAGTTCTCTTTGTCTCAGAGTGCTGATTAGCTGCTGCAGTGCTTTTATTACTTCCATTCACTCCATCTGCATCTTCTCATGCTGTGTTTTACTTTCTACCAGTCTGTGCTTCAGATCAGCGATCTGTGGAGTCTGTCTTCTCTCATACTGCTCTGGAGAAATTCGTCTTTGTGTCTCAACAGGGTCTGGGCTCTAGTCTCTCTCACTCCAGGAAGGATCTCCCTCTCAGCTGCTGGGTGATCTGCATGTTCATGCGTAAACTGACCCGTCTCTGTGGAACTTCAGAGAAGTGTGCTGTGTGCTTCACGTTAACCTGTGTGAGATTTTCGGCCGGTCATTATTTCTTCTGGGAAGCTGTTAGTGCTTTCCAGTTAACAAGTTAATCAACTCATCTCGTCTTTACTCTCCAGATCAAACTCAACGATTTTCCGTTAGTTATTGACCAAGTTTAGATTGAAAGCTTCTCTCGAAGAGACCACACCTCAGACCAGGCTGTCTTCCAGCAGTTCCTTAATTGCAGCTTGATGGGAGACTATCTAGTCTGCAAAAGTCACTGCTCTACCTGACAGAAAAAACATTTCTTTTTGCTTTTCTTGAAGTTTCTCATTTCTAAGTCCTCCAGATCCTGTTTCAGTGCATAAACTTCACTATCTTTTGGTGGCACATTTGTTCCCTTTCTTGGGGCACACTCAGCAAGAACATTTCTTGGCCTGCATTTCCTCATCAAGACTAAGTACTCTTCTTTGAACTGTGAAGAGTTTTTCTTCTTCCTGGACCTTTTATTCAAAGGAGTCTCTTCTTAGGCTTCCTTGCTCTTTGGAGGAGCTGCTGTCAGTGATGCAGCCTCAGCAAGCTTGGGAGAAGGTTCCTTGGACTGATTTGCAGCAGATTTCTTAGTGAACTTGGCAGAGCGGTTGGTTGGGCATGATTTCTGTGCTGACGTGTGAACTGGCCCACCTCTTGGGACTAACCACGAGATCCAGTTCTGGCCCGCCTTCCGTGATGTAAGCAGAAGGCGACTTCAAAGTCCGCCCTCTTGCACTGTTGTGTGAACCAAAGTTTCCTGGCCTCCGCCTCTCGGGGTTAATGGGAGCCAGTTTCACAGCTTCTGCCTTCCATGGCGAGAACAGCAGCCATCTTGGTCTAGCCTTCTGTTTTCTGACTTGAACATGGGATCTTCACAGCCCCGCCTTCCAGCTCCAACTAGACCAGTCAGCTCTGTCTCTAATGACTAAAATATTTATTTGTTTTATTCATGGGACTCCTTGGGTGTTTATAAAATTGATTCTTTAAATGTTTTCTTAAATAAACCACACAAGTGGACTAACATGGTAAAAGGTGCCCCGTCTGCATCCGCTCTAGATTTTATTTCTGTTCATATAAATCACATAAAACACGCATGATTCTGATAAAATAATGATGGAATATTAGTTAAAGAACCTTTAAATAAAGTCATGTTTAGTCGGATGAACACAGTAATGGGTTCAGAGTGTGGAACAGTTGCAGTAATGAAACAGTCTGTTCACAGTCAGCTCTGAGTGTGAAATCTAAAGAAGACAGAAGCCCAGTGAGAGACATGTGGTGAATTTGAAAGATACCAAGTAGAGCTACAAACTGTGAACCATGTCAGCATGTGTCCACCAGAGATCAGAAGTTTCTGTAGAAGGTCATAAAGATGCAGTGAAATATTGTGATATGATCATTAAACTGCGCTGGAGATTCAGTGAAGACTGAATGTCCATGAAGAGCAAAAGTTCTTCTGACTGATCAACTCCAGTGAACATCTAGTGACCAACTAGTGTCATCCAGTGTCATCCAGTGATTGTCTAATGTCCTCTAGTTTCATCCAGGCACCATCGAGTGTCCTGTAAGGCTCTCCAGTGATCATCTATTATCCTCTAATTTCATCACGTGATCATCTAGTGTCATGCAGTGATCATCTAGTGTCCTCTGATGTCATCCTGTGACCAGTTTGTTTCATTTCGTGATCATCTGGTGACCTCCATTTCACCCAGTGATCATCCAATGGAGACAGAGCAGAGTCTCATTTAGATTTTTTTTCTCATTTAGACTTTTTTCCAAAAGCTGGAATCATGTCACAGTCCATCTGCACTGGGTTTGGTCTCCATTAGAGGAACAGGACACTGTCCTTTTACTGGGGAGACAGTTTTGGGTCACTTCCAGTGAGGACACTGCAGCTACAGATTATAGATTACCAGTGTGAGGTCCCTGTGCAGAACATCAGCAACATCGTGATGAACAGCATTGTGTTCAGAAACCAGAATACAGAGCAGCTGTATCTGTTCTCTTCTTGTTAAAGCACAAAACATTCACTGTGGACTTCATAACTTCGGGGTGCTGGTTGTCTAGTGGTAGGAAATTTGTTTACAGACCAAAGAGGTTGTAGGTTCAAATCCCATCTCCAGCACTGCAACCACTGCGTTCCTGAGCAAAACCCTTTACCCTGAGTTGCTCCAGAGGGACCATCCCTGTATCAGGAACCATAAGTAAATAAGGTCTTTCCTCTCTACATATAGTCTACATACACACTGTAGATCTTCAGTAGAAACTCTTAGTAAAGCACAGAACATCCACTGTGGTCTTCACAGCAGCCTGAGTTCCTCTAAGAAAGGAAGAGGAAGAGTGTTTATATGTGTGAACACACTCGCTCATTTCTCTCTTTATAAATAAATGTCCCCTGCAGAACGTGTCTCTGGACAGTCCAGCACCAATCAGAAATGTTCATTTTGGTTCTACAGACACTAAATATATTCTCACATTAATGAACTACAATCACAAGCAATGAACAAAAGATCAAAAGCAACATTTCTTGTGTGTTTTTATCCCATTTGATAAAAACCCACCAATAATACAAACCTCTTAAACACACCACGCCACCCACCACTTCCTCCACTTTTCATTCTGTATTTATTTATTTATCTACGTGTTGCACTCTTGCGCTAAATACAGTAACACCGCTCCACCTGCTACACCATAATGTGCCTGGGCTGCTTTGTTCCTAACCTGCAGCCTTCCACGAATATGAATGTACTTGTCTGTCGTGCAGTCTGTTGTTGTCTGTCTTGTCTGTCTTATCCGCACTTGTTGCCCCACATTTGTGTCTTATGTTGTCTTGTGTCTTGTGTGTCTTGTGCGTGGTAGCTAGCTGGGGTCCTGGAGGAGCGTTATTCGTTTCACTGTGTACTGTGTATATGGCTGAAATGACAATAAAATCCTACTTGACTTGACTTGAACACTGACTGATGTTGAATGATAGAAACGTCCAGTTCTAAGAGCAGAACCGTGACCTGCACTGGTTCCGGTCTGCAGTTGGGACTGATGTTGATTTAAAATCACTCTTTTATGTTTGACTCTGCTCTGGTGGCGGGAACACAGCACTGCAGACGAGCACTAATGCTGATTCAGATCAGTTTTACAGTTGGAGAGTTTCATGAAGATCATGAAGGAGAGCTGCTGGGAGTGTAGTGGAGCCAACTGTCGGGCCTTTCAGAAAGAGCCAGAAGAGACTTTTCTCTGAAACTGCTTTAATCACAAACATCACAAAGAGCGTTTGTTAGAGATCTTGGTTATTATAGTAAATACATCAATCAGTTCAGGAACATAAAGAAAATACAACCTTAAACTAATCAGAAACACAATCTTGGATCTCATTTATTTTATTTTGTCTTTTGGCCGAATTTCTCAGAAATATATCTTTAAAATTAATTTCCATTGAAAATTAGAAACATTATTTTCCCCATCTTGTAAAATGCTATTGTTGGAGATAGGAGGTTTTGTTCTGACAGTGATGATGACATTATACAATCATTACTTTAACAACCAAATCTTCTCCAAACTCTGGAGAAACAACATCTCAGGCATCAGGCAGCATCATCAGAACCACGATTTCATACAAATGTTTCCAGAAAAATAAAAATCAGGTTTTTCTTCCAGATCAGTGTCGGTGACACTTTGGTTCACAAGCAGTTTCTTCTTTTTCTGAAACACTCGTCTTCTACAGGCGTGTCCAGACTGTGTGTGATGCTGCTCCCTGGTCTCCTCTGATTCTTCTCTTCTTCATCAGGTTTGGTCTCCAGATCCTCGTCCTCCTGTTTCAGACCAACAAGTATCACAGAGACACTCTGGGTGTTTCTAATAAAGTG